>CM057818.1:12514512-12774512 GCA_030067965.1 Latrodectus elegans | reverse complement strand
AAGGTATGTGAGTTCAAATACCTCAGAACAATTATTAATGATTAAAACAAGCTGAAATCTGAAACCACCAACAGAATCAAATCAGCTAGTAAATGCTTTTTTCGGGCCTAAAAAGCAATTAGGATCTAAACTTATCACTAGAAAAAACAAAACTGAGAATTTACAATGTACTCATACTACCCGTGCTGTTATATACAAACAAAACGGAGACATTAAATGTTGATATACAGCGAACCATGGAAATTATTAAAAGGAAAGTATTAAGAACTATCTATGGACCTGTACAGGTACAAGGTTGCTGGTGAACCAGATATAATTTTGAATTGTGTAGGCTGTATAATCAGCCCTAGATTACCCAGATTATCAGAAACAATAGGCTAAAATGGCTTGACTATGCCTGGAGAAGCCTAGGAAACAACCCCACTAGAATATCAACGCTTAAGAACTCCGAAGGATCCCTATCCTTAGCAAGACCACCAACAAGATGGCTCGTTGTGACACTGAAAATGACCACAAGATACTGCAAGTTAGGAATTGGCAAAGTGTCGCTCTAGACAGACTGGGCTGGAAAAGGCGTGCTAAGACCTGTAGTATGTTATTACGTTATTAAATAAGAAGATTAAAATGGCAGCGCGCTTTGAGATATAATGGCAGCCTTTACAATAGCAGCAATACTATACAATATAATACAATACAATGGCAGCCATTGTAGATATAAAAAAAATTGACCGATACTTTTACAATAATTTTTTGCAATAAAATTTTTTCTTACATTTTCTGAAAAAGTAATAAAAAGTAATTTTAGCAAATTTTTTATTCAATTTAATTTAAAGTTTTATTTAAATGAATTAACGAAGAAAAAGACAAAAGTTTGAATAGTCGTTGAGAAATACACGAATTCGTGTTTCATAAAATAAATTTTAACTGTTATTGAATACCATTTAATAGTACAAAATTCATGCACAACATTAAAGTACCAGCTACGGGTAGATGTGGAACCCTTATTGAAAGTTTTACAATAATAAAAAATTATGTCCACTCCACGAGGATGACACTAATCAAAGCAAGAATTACCATTACAAAGTTTCTTTTGCAAAAATGTTTTTGAAAGTTTTTATTTATTTATTTATTTCATCGATTTTCTCTCAAATTAAATTTCATGTACTTTATGTAAAAATCGAAAATTATATTTAAATTGAAACATTACAAATACATTTTAAACGAATACTTTTAGATTCTGGGTTTCTTCTTATGAAACCCAGAACTTTTAGATTCTGGGTTTCATAAGTTTTGCAATTGGCTGCTAAGATAACTTTAAATGTATAATGGGTCATATACGCATATTACAAGAGAGAAAAGTCCGGAAAACTCTTAAAAACCCACACTGACTGACCTACATGTAAAATACTAGTAAATATCCATCTAGTGTTGTTCAGCTGCGCTGGGTTCGAACTTGGAGCTTTTTGCTCTGAAAAACTGCCTCATCACTAGTATATATGGGGGGGGGTGTAACCAATTACGTTTAACTTATAAATAATTTTATTAAAATAGCAAAAAAAATTTCTTTAATATTATTTTAAATAAAATAAAATTACATTGTATTACTAATAAAATAATTCTGTGTACTTTTTAAATTCGATATGTTTTATTTTATTCTTACACATCATCATTTGTGAATAGCAAATTAAATAAAAATTTTTAAATATTTTCCGTACGACAGAAACTACGAATTTCTAAATGTCCTCAATTTGTGTGTAAGTCTAAAATTTCTTAAAGCTGTTCTATAATCCTTAATAAGAGTAAAATTTTAAATATGATATTAATTGAACGCTGATAAATAATTATGGAAATATTAGTAAAAAAAAGCACTTTTAAATGAAACGGAAATTAAGAATGCAAGTGAAAATATTTCATAAGTTAAAGAATACAAATAGAAAAGAGTTTCGTAATCTAACGAAAATACATCTGTATTTATTTAGTTAAACGAAGAAATTATCTAGTTTATTTCATTTAGACAAAAAACAAGATATTTGATATTGCAATTTTAAACTCCAAAAAATTCTTTTATTTTTCCATTATTAAAACAATCAAGACGTATTAATTAAAAGAAATTGCAGAAAACTATTATGAACAATTTATGAAAATATAGATGTTAATACAGCAAAAAAGGTTTTCCTATGATGTTTCCGGCAATAATGTTATATTAGGCATTAGGCAATTATCTATCTATCTATCTCTCTCTCTCTCTATATATATATACCTACATACATATTAGGTTCGAGAATAAGTTCGAAGCACTTTTGCAAAAAAACATTTCTTTAAACAAAAAACAATAATTATATCAATAAGTTAATCAATTATATATTTTATATATTTGCCGTTGCTGTTTACGACCTCTTGTTACCTCTCGACCAATTTATTGATGCCGATCATGAACTAAAAATCACCTGGTCTGGTGTCAAAGAAGTTGTTAAGCCAGTTTTTAAGGTCTTGGTGCACTGGGAAATGTTCGAAAAGAATGCCACAGTCAACAAAGAGCTCTACATTGGTCACCTCGTGAATGAGGCTATTCTTCTGACGAGACCTGATTGACATCGTCAAACCATACTCCATCACAACAACGCCAAACCCCATGTTGCACAAGTCGTCAAATCCACACTCTAAGAGCACGAATGGGAGGTCCTTCAGCATCCGCCGTATTCCCCGAACCTTGCACCGACTGATTACCATCTTTTCCGCTGCTTGTCAAACCAACTTTCCATAACAAAGAGGTCCTTAAAAACTGGCTCAACAACTGCTTTGTCAGCATATTAGGCGATTTTTGACGGAACGGCATCAACAAATGGGTCGAGAGGTGGAAAGAGGTTGTAAACAGTTACGGCGGAAGTATAATTGATTAACTTATTGATATAATTAAAAAAGAAAAGAGTCCTTGGTAAAAACCCTACGAACTTATTTCTCAACCTAATATATATATATATATATATATATATATATATATATATATATATATATATATATATATATATATATATATATATATATATATATATATATATATATATATACACACACACAGAGGGGAGGAGATGTACTAGGTTGTGTCAATTAATTTTTCGTCTAGGCTGCAATCAAGACGAATTATCACTCTAGCTTCTCGCAATTTTACTGTCATCACTCATTAAAAATTGTCCCTTTTACAGAGTGCTGTTTATCGATAGACTGGTAAGATCGATACTTCAGATCATCTTTCAGTTGTTGTAAATGTTGAAGTCAATATTAAGTTATTTTTGCTTTAAAGAGATCAAAATTCATAGCTTCGACTTATATCCCATAACACAATCATGTTGCCAAAGTAGTTTCGTTTGAGAAGTGATTTTGATGTTTGAAAGTTACCACACCAACCCCGCTGCTTCTTAGAAATGCTGTGATCCGGTTGGTTAGGACGTCGTTCTCAATATCGGAAGGTGGAGAAATCGAATCCCGAAGATTCATCGTGTTTGCTAAAGGCAGTTTAGCTATGGTCGCAATATCCCCCAATGTAATATATAGGTCGCAATATCCCCCAATGTAATATATAGGTCGCAATATCCCCCAATGTAATATATAGGTCGCAATATCCCCCAATGTAATATATAGGTCGCAATATCCCCCAATGTAATATATAGGTCGCAATATCCCCCAATGTAAATGATATCTCTGGCATGGGTAGCAGGCCAAATAATCACTTAATTCCTTCTTCAAAATCACGAAGACTCCACTCGGCTGCTTCTATCAAACTGGTAAACCCCAACTCAGTGCTACAGAGAAGCGCGGTGGGGTAGCAACAACCACTGCATCTCAGTATTATTATTTTGTAAAAGAAATCCTTTCGTATCATTAATTCTGATTATTCAAATCAAAGAATTTACAAATTAGCTACAGAAGTTACTTTAGTTTTTATGGGGAGAATCTAATGTATCTATGAACAAGATTTGATGGATGTGAAAACAAGAGATATTTTGAGATGGATTTGGTTTGGTGGAAATTTCACAAGCGGAATAGCTATATTAATGTATGTTAACGTCGAATTAAATTTCGTTATGTTTAAAAAACTAATCGAGATCAAACCAATTCAAATCATGATTAAAAACAAACCAAGCTCTCCACTAGCATATATAGGTTTGTTTCAAAAGAGCACAAAAAACATATATATTACACACAATTGATTTGTAGTGGACAGAGGATTATAAAATAGAAATTACATTATTAATCACTAATGCCAATCTTGTCCTCTAATGAATTCGTTCATCGAAATAAACACAAAGATAAAGAAAATGATAATTTAGAAGTTTCTACTTAAGCAATTTACAGCTATATATAAATATGAAATATGTTTAAAATTATAAGAAATATTAAATTCAAATTTGGTTCTCCTGAATTACGTATTTTGCACCGAATAGTAATTTGCACTGAAGATATTATTGTCTTCAAATTAAGGACAAAAGTCTTAAAACGCAACCTATTATTTTTAACTGAAATCATCTAGATTCCATTAAAATTATATTAACTGGAAATTGTAATTTAAAATATTTTAAAATTTGGTTCTACTAAATTAGGTATTTTGCACAGGAAAAGCAATTTGTACATATGAAATTAATGTCTTCGAATTGAGGACTAAAGACTTAAAACGAAACCGAATATTTTTTAACTAAAATTATCTAGGTTCCACTAAAATTATCTTTACTGGAAATTGTAATTTAAAATATTTCGCAACTAATTACTTCATCCTTTACAATAATAAAAAATATGAATTTTCAGAAATCGAATTTCTAATTAATTCTAGGTTTCGTGGATTCAAATGTTCTACGTTAAATGTAAATAATGTTTGAATAATTTTGTTCGAATTGACAGAAGTTGTCCGAGTATGCATTTAAAAATTTCAGTGGATCTGAATTCTTGTAATTGCGTCGTTTCATAGTTTAATATTTTTAATGATAAAGAACTTCACACACTGTTACAATCTGCGTAAATTACGAAAGAAAAAGAAACGCATTTCCCTTGTGATGTTGTTATTTAGCAAAGTCAAGGTTCTTATCGAGGTATAAGAGATCTCTTCAATATCACGAGAGTGCAGAGGTCGTCGATTATAGTTCATGACAAGTGAAACCTTTTAAGTTATCAACAAAAAAAAAAAATTTTCAAAGAAATCGAAAGTAAATATTTCCTGACATGACCTTCTTTTTCTCCCATTTTTTTGTAATAATGTCAAAAATAAGAGAACTGATTAGGAATAAAATTGCGACACTTTTGATGACTTGCTGTTTTATATGAAAATTTCCGAAAATTACATAACTAATAAAACATAATTATTGCTTTTTTTTCTGGAAATTAAAATGCTTGCCTCACAAAATTGACGTTTTACTTGAAAACATTAATTAACCGATAGGTTAATTAACTTATAAATTATCTATTAAGTTGATTATTTATTTAAGTAATAACAACAAATAACTAAACGATATTTTAAAACAAATGTAAATTTCCCTCAAAAGAATTAAAGCAGAATTTTTATTCCCAAGAATTTAAAAACTTTTCTCATACAGAAAGAGGATGATATTAATAAAAAATCATAAATCTAATATCTGTTATTGCTCCATTCTTGGAGCAATAACAAGCGCTTAAAGAAACGTCATTTTTCCATGGCTTATGATAAGGGCTTGTTTTCTTTTGAAGTGGAGCCTCTTTCCTTCAGGCCTTTTCCTTATTTTTAGTTGAACTCTGATTTAATTTCTTTTCATACAGAGTTTTTGACTAGAGAGAGTAAAGGGTCTAATATACCATTAGGCAGATGGCTCTCGAGACAATTAATAGCACCCCTCATTCAGTATTAAAAATTTATAATGATGGCAGCAAGGGCGATGGCAGTATTTCTGGCAGCGGTGTTCATATTGATTCATCTGATGATACAATTGACATAAGAGTTAGAAATGCTAACTATTGCTCGGTTTTTATATCGGAACTTATAGCTATCTATGAGGAATTGAATTATATAAACATGGCCTCTGAACTTGTTTTCAAAGACATCTGGATACCAACGGACAGTCGTGCCTCTATACAGCACCTGTCTCATTGGATGACCATTGGGGATAAGGCAAGTTTGAATATTTTAGATCTTGTGACACGACTTTCTACTAAACACTCTAACCACTTTCAATGAGTTCCTTTCCATGTTGGATTGAGTGGTAACGAAATTGCAGATAGCTTGATCAAATCTGCCACTGCTGACACCTTGTAGGATAACACTATTCTAACGTTTCCGGAAATCTCCACTATTAAAGAGATGGAATTAAATTCAATTTGGAGAGATCCGCCTTCCCAATCTTGATATTCATTCCACACAGGGACATCACCAGGAGACCTGGTATTACCATCTCCGGGCACAGAATCTCCTATAACTCGGAAATGAAATATATAGTAATCCGGGGTATAAAGTAGCAGGCCTCCTCGTGGTGCACCCTGGGTAACGTAAAATCTGCTACAGCTTTGCTGAGCTCTCCTGAATTCTTTTTGAACTCTTATTCCAAACTGAGCCTATTTCCGCACTTGAACAAGGACAGAATAAGCAATTTACAAAACAAACTTGCCCGAATCACTAGGGCCACATGGGGACTTAAACCAGGGATTCTCAAACTGAATAACACCTGTGTTGTTGAGAGCATAATCCTGTATGGCTCCCAGATGTGGTACCAGGACACTGTCCACATCAATGGTAATTTGCAACAAATACAGAGAATTGCTCTACTTAAGATCACTAAGTCTTATAGAACCACCTCTACTGATGCCCTTCTCTGTATCTGAAGGCAGATTCCTATAAGAAACGATTCGAATTATGGTTCAATTAATAGTGTTGCGACAGAAATTGGTCTTCCAAGAAGGCATGGACTCGTACTTTGAGGAATGATCCTCCCTAGACTCATAGACAAGTGGAATTATTGCCTATTTCTAACCATCTTGACCATTTTGCCTATACCGATGGCTCCAAGATTAACAAGAGAGTAGGATGTGCCTCCATTATTCTTTGCAACGAAGTTGTGATCTGGAGCACCAAAGTCCAAGTGAATGATGACGCAACTGCATTCGAAGCGGAAGCTTCTGCCATTCTTCTTACCATGAAAAGCGTTCTGGAACATAATGTTCCGGTCTGCCACATCCTCACAGACTCTAAATCTGTGCTCTCGGCCCTCTGTGCTACAGTTATCAATAGTGACGTCATCAGAGACATTAGGGAGATTCTCACGCACAACCCTCAGATTTTTACCTTTCACTGGGTAAAAACACATGTGGGAAACCATTTGAATGAGGAAGCGGATAAAGCCGCCAAATACGTAACCACAAATGAGGATATTGGGATCACAGTCCGACTCAGCAGACAGCAGCTTATCACCCTTACCAATGAAGACGAACTGCACAGATGACAACATCTCTGGGAGTGCTCCCGCAAGACCAGGAGATTCTATTCATTCTTTCCTAAAGTATCTAGAAAAAGAATCTCTGGAGACTTCTACTTCAACCAGTTCCTCACTGGTCATGGTTCCTTTGGAACATATAGAAGACGATTCCATGGACAAGAGGACACCTACCCACATGATGGAGAGACTCAAGACATCAATCACCTCATATTCGACTGTGAGCACTACGCTGATGTTAGGACACGCCATTTCCCTAGTTCTGCCAGAGCTGATAGTGTCCCACAACTTCTCTCCAACAAAGGTTTCCGGAAGGAGATCCAGGAGATTCTACTACATGAGATGCCCTACCAACTCACTGGCTGACTCCTCCTATTCTTTTCTCTGTATATATGTAAATTTTCTTATCTGTTTTTAATCTGGTATCATACTGTATTGTAACTTTGTTTGTATTTAATTATTATGGCCAGATTGTCCCCCCTTTTCCAGTCAGAGTGAGTTCCAATGAACGTCTCTCTCGCCCACTCACTTTGAGCCTTTTTTTTATAGTGGTTTGGGTCACCCCACCACTTGCTGAGAGTTCTTTCGGTCATTTGACCTTTGGTCAACCTGAACCTTGGCTTTGGCCTTGTGGTGCCTTTCTTGACTGGATTACTCAACGACGTTCATTCATCACATACCTTCGGGTGGGTCGGTGTTCCATTCAGAAATCCCAATCTTGATACTTTGGGAAAAAACCTCGTAGGTGGCACCACAGTTCAGAATCTCTAGGATATAGCAGATTGCTTTTTCACGCTTTTTGAGTGGCCACATTAGGTCCCTTTCTTTTCAACAAAGCCAGAAAGTCTTTCTGCAAAGGCTGATCAGGCCTCCCCGACACATATTCTTGACTGTCTGAATTTTACTGTGAAAGAGATTTTGGAAAATCTTATTTTATTTTTAGACTTTTTAATGAATTTATGGATCTAAGATTAGAAACAACAACAAACAACATAAATCTAAACTCCCTCGTCAACTTCCGATAATTTATTTTTAGGATGAAATATAAAAATTATTGTTGTACCAATGGGATATTCAACTTATGATTGTTTTCTTATATGAAGTAATCCTTATATTAACATAATGTGTTGCTCCCATTATTACGATTAATCCAAAGCCTGTTTGAGTACACAGAACTACCTGTAATGTTATTGCTCTATACTGTTAAAATCAAGAATCACCAGGATCCACTTTGAGAATGCTAGAAATGTGATTAACATCTTAAAACAACAATCAATAATGAATACACTTAAAAAACAAACATACACTATGTATGTTTGTTTTTTAATGAGAGATGTTTGTAATGTTTGTAATGAGAGAGATTTCAAATTCATCAACAGTTATAACTATCTGATAGCTTTGGAAAGAAACTTTAAAGAAAATAGATTTACTGAGGTTCCTTCTCTAGTGCCGATAGTCTATAGCTTAAAAGGAACAAGCATTTGATGTTCGATGAAAATTAATTTAACGAACGAAATCCCCATTTGTTCTTTCCCCCGACGACTACTACCTTTTGAGAAAAAAAATAATTCAAGCACAAAACACAGACGAAGATATCAAAACAATTAGAGATATCAAAACAAAAACCTCATGATGATTATTTACTCAAAAACGATATTCTTTATAAATATGTTAATGGAAATAAACTGTTAGCAGTCCCAGACAAAATGCAAATGAGCATAATTAAATCTGCACACGAGAAAGGTCCTTTTGCAGATAAAAGAACAGAATAGAGCTTAAATTCTAAGTTTTACATTCCTCAAGTTAAGCAAAAAATCGAAAAATGCTTACCGAATTGTATATCGTGTATTTTAAGCAATCGAAAAAGATGTAAGCAAAAAGGAGAATTACATCCAATCGAAAAAGACGACACTGCTTTACACGCATATCATGTAGATCATTTAAGTCCGTGCGAAAGTACTTATAAGAGATATAAATATATGTTTGCTGTGATCGATAGTTTTACCAAATTTATATGGCTTTACCCAACTAAATCTACTGACGTTTCTGAAGTAATTTTGAAGTTAGAACTCTAAAAGACTGTTTCCGGTGATACCCTTTAGAATAATTTCGGATAAAGGTTCTGCATTCACTTCAAATGATTTCAAAGAATATTGTCGCTACGAAGAAATTAAACATATTTGTATAACTACCGGTTTACCTAGAGCCAATGGTCAAGTAGAGCGCCTTAACTCCAGTATAATTTCTGTTCTGTCTAAACTGGCGATATACAACCCAGCTAAATGGTATTTGCATGTTAGTAATGTACAACAGGTTATAAACTCAACTTTTCACAGAAGTATTAACACAACACCATTTGAATTGCTGTTTGGTACAAAAATTAAACAAAAAAATGACGTTAAAATTAAAGATCTCTTAGACGCAGAAATGCGAACGGATTTCGTTAATAATCGCGATAACCTTAGAAAAGCTAAAAAAACAAATTTTAAAAGTTCAAAATAAAAATAGCAAAACCTATAATTTAAAAAGAAAACAAGTAAGAAAATTCAAATTAAATTATATTGTTGCTATTAAACGTATGCAACAAGGTCCAGGTCTCATGTTAAAACCTAAATATTTAGGCCCCTACAAAATAATAAAAGTTAAAAGCAATGACCCTTACGATGTTCAAAAAATTGGTTTTACCGAAGGTGCCCTGATTACTAGTACTTGTGCTGAGTACATGAAGCCTTGGCCCGATGTAACTTAAATTTTGCTGAAAGAGGAAAAAAAGACACCGATGACGACCAACTCTTGATTTTGAGTTTTTTACCCACAGAATTGCTACTTTTTAAGACTAAAACTTTTTATTTCAGATGTTACCTTTTCAATTTTTTTAAAAAAAGAATAGTAACTGAGATGTGTTTAAGACGTTTCCTTTTGAAGATGGCCAATGACGAGAGTGAAGATGCTGTTACCGATTCTCTAACCAGATGAAGATGAAGGAGTCCTCCACGACGAAATCTCAGATTCGAGGAACAACGACGATGATTTAGATGAGAATTGAAAAGACGAATTAGACGAGAATTGACTACACTGTTTAACTATTTTCTTCTTAAACATGTTACTGCTCCTATTCATTTTTATTTCAGGAAATTCTGATTTTAGACGAATGCTGAGGTCAGCTATTGTCATCAAGATGGCCGGGATTGAAAGCGCCACCAGAGGGCCATTCCCATCCAGTCTGCCGCAGGACATGCAGACGACGAGGTGATGGACGAGAAAAGACGCGATGACGTGAAGACGCGAATGGATACTGAACTTATTTAGAATTATAACTAAGATATTAGATCGTGATTTTATATTCTTTTGTAAATATGTAAATAGCTTTTTCTTATTTTGTCCAGAACCATAATTAAATCATTTAAACAATAATGTGTTAATTCCTGACAATGAGCCGAGCGAGCCCCCCCTATATATATATATATATATATATATATATATATATATATACACTTCTGGCCATTAAAATTGCTACACCTAGAAGGCTAAGTGCTACAGACGTGAAATTTATGCGAAAGGAAGAAGGTGCTGTGATATGCAAATGATTAGCTTTTCAGCGCATTCAGACAAAGCAGGCGCCAGTAGCGACACTTACATTGTGTTTAAATGAGGAAATTGTTCAGCCGGTTCCTCATACACAAATTGTATTTGAACGTTGTTAACGTTGTTGCTTGGTAAAAAGTTGTTGTGATGCCTCGTGTAAGAAAGAGAAATACGTACCAGCACTTTTCTGACTTAGATAAAGGTCGAATTGTAGAGTACCGGGATTGCGGTTTATCTTATCGCAGTATTGCCGCTCGCGTCGGTCGAGATCCAATGACTGTTAGCAGAATATGGAACCGATGGGTTCAGGACGGTAATACGGAACGCCATGCGGGATCTCAACGACCACCTATCACTAGCAGCCGAGAAGACAGGCATATTATCCGCATGGCCGTAATGGATCGTGCAACCACGTCACGAGCCCTGAGTCAAGAAACGGGGTCGTTTGGAAGACAACAAGTGTCTGCACGAACAGTTCGACGACGTTTGCAGCAGCATCGACTCTCAGTTCGTAAACCATGGCTGCGGCTTCCCTTGACGTTGCGTCATAGACAAGAGCGCCTTTAATGGTGTGATCAACGACGAACCTGGGCGCACGAATGGCGAGACATCATCTTTTCAGATGAATCCAGGTTCTGTGTACAGCATCATGATGGTCGCATCCGTGTTTGGCGGCATCGTGGTGAACGCAAACTGGCAGCGTGCATTCGTCATCGTCATACTGGCCCATCACCTAGCGTGATGGTATGGGGTGCCATTGGATACACGCCTCGGTCACCTCTTGTTCGCATTGACGGTGCTTTGAACAGTGCACGTTACATTTCTGGTGTGTTACGACCCGTGGCTCTACCCTTTATTCGAGCCTTGCGAAACCCTACGTTTCATCAGGATAATGCCCGACCGCATGTTGCCGGTATTGTACGGACCTTCCTTGATACGGAACATGTTCGGCTGTTGCCCTGGCCAGCACGTTCTCCAGATCTTTCACCAATAGAAAACGTCTGGTCAATGATTGCTGAGCAATTGGCTCGTCACCAAATGCCAGTCACTACGGTTGATGAACTGTGGCATCATGTTGAAGCTGCATGGGCATCTGTATCTGTACATGCAATCCAATCTCTGTTTGTCTCAATGCCCAGCCGTATAACTGCTGTTATTACTGCCAGAGGTTGTTGTTTTGGGTACTAATTTCTCTATCCAGCCAAATTTTTTGAAAATTTAATCACTTGTTATTTCTAGTATAATATATTTGTCCAATAAATATCATTTTGTTATCTGCATTTCTTCCTGGTGTAGCAATTTTAATGGCCAGTAGTGTATATATATATATATATATAATCAAGTAGGTCCCTGGCTCGATCCTCGGGCTGGGCAAGGTCGACTCAGACTTTAATCCCTTCAGTGGGTCGATAACACTGAGTACCAAAGCTTGAGAACTTAACACTGGGGTTTCGTTTCGCTTTAGGCCTACCACCTAATCGGAACATATGCTTCGCACCCCAGGGCCCCTCAGTCACGAAAAAAGAGATGGGCACTCTAGGCCTTAGCTCTAATGGGCTGCCGTGTCACAGAGTTTAGTTTATATATAATCTAGTAAACAGCTTTGTAGTGCAGCCTTTAATTTATATGCATAATTATTTTAAGTTTTGGTTACATCGAATTCTGATTGATCTGAATGACTGAAAATGGATAAATTTCTCAATTTCATTTAAAAAAAAAAAAAAAAAAAAAAAAAAAAAAAAAAAAAAAACTTTTTTGACGAAATAAGGTAAATTATTACTTTTTTATTAGATCCCTGCTTATAATCCTAAAGAAATAGTATGTTTCTTACGGAGGAGTGAAAATAATACAATGCAGATATGATGATTTTAATAGTTCCAAATTTTATTTTAAATTAAATATATTCAAACGGATTTTTATTATTTATTTTGGAGCAAAAATTGAGTAAAGAGCAATAAACAAAGCTAAGCAAACTATATCCTAAGCTAAGCTAAAGCAAGTTGGTGCAAAAGATGGTTTTTTGATAATTTTCTTCCTTAAAAGAAGCATTACGATCACAAATCACAAAGAATAAAAAACAGCTAAATACAACAAAAAAATTTTCATTGATAAAAAAGTTACTATTACATATACGTATGCTGTCCATTATCGATGTGATTGTTAAGCAGTTTGCGCCAACAATGGAATAAATAAATAATATAATATAAAATTAACGTAACAAAATAAATATTGAATAAACACTGAAATAAACATTGGTCTTTATATGTCTTATCAATAAGTGATAACTATTTAATTTATGAAATGTAAATAAAATGTTTGTATTATTTTTTAGTAGTTTCTAAAAATGTAAGCCTTTTTAAACTGTGCATGATGCAAATGGTATACTGACGACAGAAATTTATGATTTTTTTTTTCTTTCCCGTTTCTGCGATTATCGGATGATGGTAAAGTACAGGCAAATTTAAGATTCCTCGTAAGAAATTACGTCTATATGTCATTTCTTATAACGAATTTTGTGCTAAAAATATACAAACTTTATATTTTAATAAATTTATTAAACTTCTGGAGATTACGACATTTTTAAGAGATTTATTAATAATGACTTTTACAACAGTTGAATAATTGCTTTTACTAATGGGAATAATAAAAGAAAAAAAAGCTGATTAATGAAAAAAGTAAATTAAAATATTCAGTGGAATAATCGCGGAGGATAGGTAGTGAAAGCAAAACATTTTACCGCATATTATACACAATGATTGAACTATATATATATATATATATATATATATATATATATATATATATATATATATATATATATATATATATTTATATATAATATTTATAAAGAAATTCGATTTATGTAATATATATTTCTGTATTTTTTTATTCTTTATTGCTTTTGAATTGACTTATATTATATTTTATCATATTTTGTACATATGTATACATATGTACAAAATGTATACAATATATATATGCCGGTTGTTTCGATCTAACTGGCAGAGCCCTGAGTTGGGGAGTTGGGCTCTACCAGTTAGATCGAAAGAACCGGGTAGAGTCTTCATAATTTTGAAGCAGGGACCGAGCAGAAGAACCCCAATACTTGACCTGTCATCTTCCGAGGTTTCATTTCACTAGGAGGGCATTGCGCTTACGCTCAGTTTTAATGGTGCCCAACCACCATTAGCGAACGCGACGGAGCTTCGATCGGCCGGGATTCGAACTCACTATCACTATATATATATATATATATATATATATATATATATATATATATATATATATATATATATATATATATATATATATGTGTGTGTGTGTGTGTATATATATATATATATATATATATATATATATATATATATATATATATATATATATATATATATATATATATTTATATATATTTATATAATATATTTATATATTAATATTCCGACAATGAGAACGACGCCCTAATCAACCCGGTCACCGTGGCCCCGTACATATGAGCTACCAATTTTCTCACTTTCCCTAGATTTTTCTCACCCAAATATCAACAGAATAAGCGTAGGAAAGCATTTCCTTGATATCCCGAGATATCTCCTTACTGTTGAATTTCAGAAAAAATGCAAGAAACTACCACTTGTAAAAACCTTAATCCCTTTCCTTACAACAGTTTCTTTGTTTGCTTAACTTACGAACAACGCTCTGTCATTTTCTTACGATAATAATTAAGATATTAAACAAAGTCGGAAAACATTTCTCAATATTTTTATGATTTCCGACCACTTTAGCTTTTAAGGATGACTCGCAACAGGTTATATGCAAAAATAAGCATGATTATGGGCAAGTATTGCATGCATAAATATCAGTTAAATTATCATTAGTAAACCATCATTATTGCAGAAACTTGATTCTTATCTATGAAACTCGCAAGTATCGTATAATTATACGGATAAAGTATTACATATATATAAATTTGATGTTTATTCCAATATAATTTAAATCATTATGATATTTGAGTTATGATGATGCATGCTTTTATAAACACCAAAATATTGCTTTTGCAACTGTGCACAAAATCGTATTTACATAACCGTCATGTTGTGGATATCTGTAAAAAATGATTAAAAAGACTTTTGGATGAATCATAGAAAGCGAGATTATACGGCAGGAAAACGTTTCATATAATAACGCACCTGCTAACCAAATTAGAAAAATAGGGATTCCTTCTCATACACTTATATATTTAGTAATATTTATAAAAAAAAAATCAATACCTTTGCTGAATATAACGAAGGTATTTAAATCTTTACCCAGTAGATTTACATTTAATCTGCCCGTGTGAAGGTATGAATGTATTAGTTTTACTTAAATTCAGGTATATTTAAATCTTTTGTAACATATTAAATAGTTCTTTAACTAGACGACCGATGGCTGAGTGGTTAGCACTCTTACCTCCTGATCTCTGGGCCCCGAGTTTGAATCCCAGTTCGGGCATGGATGTTACTTTGTTTCTCTGTGTTTTCTTTCGTGTTTATGTATAAATGTAGCCTACCCTATAAACGGGTTTGTGGTGGTATGACGTGAGCAACGTTGCTCGCTTCCGTGACTTGGTTCACAGGTGCCTGCTGGGTTACGACAAATGAGTATCAGTTTCTGGTCTTGTTGTGGCATAGGGTTCGTCATCCAAGTGCCCACCGTTGGAAAAAATTAATAAATTAACTCGCATATGAATAAATTAATAGTCAGTTATGTTTTAAAAAATCGACAGTTTAGAAGAACTTTTTTTTTTATTTTTTATTTATTTATTTTTTTTTTATGAAAATAACGTGTGAACTTATGAATAAATGATTTACATTTTAAACTTCTTAAGAAAGAATTTTTATTACTTAGGAGTAATTATGATTAAGAATATAAACAATTGTATCAATTTATAGAATATATCAAAAGCGATTAGTAATAATAAATTACTCCCAAATAATCTTATATCTTAAACGTAAATGCAAATAATATTGAAATATTTATTAACATTTCTTCAGTGACAAAAAAAAAAAAAACTTTATTTCTGTTAATAAAAATACTACCCAAAAGAAATGAAAAAAAATTACATGCATGAAGTAATGAATTTATTTAAAAATATGATAAACATACTATATATTTAATACTTATGAATTAATATAAATTAAAATCATTAATTGTTTAGTATAACATTTTGTAAAATTACAATTTCATATTAATTTTAAAAAAAACCAAACATATATAAAAGAATTTCTCGAGAAATTCTTTTAAATATGTGCAAACTTTCGAAAAACTGATATCAAAAGAATAAGAAAACGTATCTTCTCAAATTGACTCAGAGATTATTCTTTTGTAAATAACAAAAACAAATTATTTAGAAATTAAGAATTTGTTTTTTAGGGAAGTCTAAAATGAATAATTATATAATTTTATTTAGATTTTCATAGCATTCTATCCTAAGTCATAATGATAATAAAAATAATGTAGTTAATGGCAACTGAGACAACAGTAAAATTTTGGTCTCATTGGTTTAATGGACATACGTAATTGTTGAGTAATAAATAATGAATTTAATTGAAAGTATATCCACGTAAAATCTTAGTGCGTAAGAGTTGCACTTATCAGTAAGTCTCAGAATGTCATAATTAAATGGATGAATTGGTCACTAGTATTGTTATATATTTTGTCTAATTTTAATTTTATGAAATGTTTTTTTCAATGCATAAGAATTCTGTGTGTTAGATTCCTTTTAGAAGAATTATTTCTCATACATCCACCTAATTCTACTGCGTTTATACTCTTCGTGTTTTCACACAGACATAAGTTATAATAGATGAAATTAAATTTTTAACTAAACATGAATTTTTACATTAACATGAAATATTAAATTTTTACATCAATAGATTTTAATAAATCCAATTAGTAATGCAAATATAGTTGAAAATTATTCACTTATAGCAAAAATGTTTGAGGAACAATTTTAATCCTTGGATCAATCTTCCGTAAGCTTCTTTGGCGAAAAGAAAACTTTGAGTAATGTAAAAACTTAGAAATAATTGTAAATATAAGTTTAATATACACTCACATTTATTTTCTTAGATTTTAAGAAAGAACTTATTAGCGTCACAAATTTTAAAATATAAAAATGATACTTAATTCACAAGAAATGGTACATTTTGTTATTAAGGAGTCAAATATGACTGATGTTACTATGTGTTTCATGAGAATTTCGAAAAACAATTGCTATTTATTCAATATTTAGAACAATGAATATACGTAAAAAAACTTAAATATGTGAACTCTATTATATCTTAACTAACCAATAATATAATCATTATATATGGATAAAATACAAAGTGAAGTTCAAGTTTAATTAGGAAAATATTAAATATGAAAGTTCATATAAAATTAAATGAGCGAATAATCATACTCAAAATATTTGTATTTATAATGACACAATTTAGAAATCAATTTTATGAGAAAATGAGAAAAATGAAGTTCAAAATTACTTCACTTCACAATACAAATAAAACCATAAGAATAACACCTTAAATTGTGGAATTTTAAACTAATTTGATGTACTCTTGTTGTTTGAAAAAAGATCATTACAATATTTTACAAAATCGATGATTCTAAAATATTGATTTTGAATTAGGTCATTTTATAGACATGAAAGTGGTTTTAAATGGGTTTCCTGTGATTTTCAATCAATCAATCAACAATGGCACTACACCCTGTGTGGGTCCTGGCCTTCTCAATGAGCTTATTCCATCTTGGCCTGTACTCAGCAGCACTTTGCCAATTAGATGTTCCATTAGTATTAAAGTCCCTATCAAGATAATCAATCCATCTGATTTTGGGCCTACCTCTGGAACGCTTTCCCATTGGCCTTGCAAGAAAGTGATTTTAGTAATCAAAAATAAGTTTGTTGAAGACACTCTTGGTTCTGTTATACGTGCTTAGTTTTCTAAGCACGAAAAAATCGGCAAGTGTTTTTTTTATAATATTTGATTGATGAGAAATCATTGAGAAACTATCAAGCATAGTTAATTATGAAACAGAATTACAAAGATAAAAGCAATATTTAATTTCTATAAGTTATAAAAGGACGTCATATTGGCGTCCTCTTATAACTTACAAAGGACTTATAACTTAAAAAGAATTTTTACAATTGAAACCAAAAAAATCAGTTTTAAAATGACATGCGTGAACCAGTTATGGAAATATTAACATACGCCTCTACTATGGTACTAATTACTGTTAGTTTTCATCTAACTGTTGTTATATGACATACAATAGACTTACGAACTGCTAATTTACAAATACTATTGATTTTTGATAGAAATAGTTGCTGATTTTTAACATAATTTGGTAAAACGAATGATAATTTTAATTCTAATTTATGAGATATAAATTTGAATTATCTCTATTTTCCTGCAACTGCTACTAGCATTCATTTTTTATTATCTAATTTTTACTACAATTTTTATCATTTTATAGCTAAAAAACTCGGATTGATATTTTTATTGGATAATTGGATACTCTTCTGAGTGCAAATAAACTGTTGTACAACTGTTAAAATCACTAATTTTTTTTGAAGCATTGCATGTGCAAATTCTCTCTTATATAATCCACCTCTAATCATACGAACTATGCATCAAAGTATATATAAAGTATAGCCATAGAATGTAAATCTCATAAGATATTTTTCCTAGATTGATCATGTCTTGGAATCAATCATCTTATAAAGCAGATATTCTAGGTTCAGTGATCTTGTCAATCTAAGCTGAGAATGATGGGATCATTTTGATATACAGGCTTTATCAAAGAAACCACCGTAGCTGTAAAAAAACCAGTGATATTTAGCAAGCGACTTGAATGACGACAAGTCAAACAAGCACTGAGCCTAGAATGCCAACTTTATAAGATGAAGAGACGGAATCAATCACCTTATAAAGTTGACAATTTAGGCTCAGTAATCTTGTTACTATATTCTGAGAATGAATGCATCCTTTAAACATACAGTTTTTATTAAGAAAACCACCGTAGCTATAGAAAACCAACACTATTTAGCAAAAGACTTGAATGACGACAAGTCAAAAGGCACGAAGCCTAGAATGCCAACTTTATAAGATGAAGGCATGGAATTAATTACCTTATAAATTTGATAATCTAGGTTCAGTGATCGTATTACTCTATTCTGAGGATAATTGGATGTTTTTAACTTACAGGTTTTGGTATAGAAACAGCCGTAGCTATAGAAAACTAACAATATATATCAAATGACTTGAATGACGACAAGTAAAAAAACCATTGAACCTAGAATGTCAATTTTATAAGAGGACGACATAGAATTAATCACCTTATAAAGTTGACAATCTAGGCTCAGGGATCTTGTTACTCTATTCAGAGGATGATTGGATCCTTTTATCATACAGGTTATATTAAGAAAGCTATAGCTATACAAAACCAACAATATTTAGTAAAAGACTTGAATAACGACAAGTCAAAAAGCACGGAGCCTAGAATGCCAACTTTACAAGAGGAAGGCATGAAATTAATTACCTTATAAATTTGACATTCTTGGTTGAGTGATCTTGTTACTCTATTCTGAAAATGATTGGATCCTTTTAACATACAAGTTTTGTTATGGAAACTACTGTAGCTATAGAAAACTGACAATATATATCAAATGACTTGAATGGCACAACAGGTAAAAAAATCATTTAACCACCTTAGCTATAGAAAATCAACAATATTTAGTAAAAGACTTGAATGATGACAAGTCAAAAAGCACGGAGCCTAGAATGTCAAATTTATGAGATGAAGGCATGGAATTAATTACCTTACCTACATATATATATATATATATATATATATATATATATATATATATATATATATATATATATATGTATATATATATGTATATATATATATGTATATATGTATGTATATATATATATATATATATATATATATATATATATATATATATATATATGTATATATGTATGTATATATATATGTATATATGTATGTATATGTATATGTATATATATATGTATATATATATATATATATATATATATATATATGTATGTATATGTATTTATATATATGTATATATATATATATATATGTATATGTATTTATATATATATTTATATATATATATATATATATATATATATATATATATATATATATATATATATATATATATATATGTATCATTTCAGAATAGAGTAGCAAGATCACTCAAGAATGTCAAACTTGAATGATGACAAGTTTGACATTCTTGGTTGAGTGATCTTGCTACTCTATTCTGAAAATGATTGGATCCTTTTAACATACAAGTTTTGTTATGGAAACTACTGTAGCTATAGAAAACTGACAATATATATCAAATGACTTGAATGACACAACAGGTAAAAAAATCATTTAACCACCTTAGCTATAGAAAACCAACAATATTTAGTAAAAGACTTGAATGATGACAAGTCAAAAAGCACGGAGCCTAGAATGTCAAATTTATGAGATGAAGGCATGGAATTAATTACCTTATAAATTTGACATTCTTGGTTGAGTGATCTTGTTACTCTATTCTGAAAATGATTGGATCCTTTTAACATACAAGTTTTGTTATGGAAACTACTGTAGCTATAGAAAACTGACAATATATATCAAATGACTTGAATGACACAACAGGTAAAAAAATCATTTAACCACCTTAGCTATAGAAAATCAACAATATTTAGTAAAAGACTTGAATGACGACAAGTCAAAAAGCACGGAGCCTAGAATGTCAAATTTATGAGATGAAGGCATGGAATTAATTACCTTATAAATTTGACATTCTTGGTTGAGTGATCTTGCTACTCTATTCTGAAAATGATTGGATCCTTTTAACATACAAGTTTTGTTATGGAAACTACTGTAGCTATAGAAAACTGACAATATATATCAAATGACTTGAATGACACAGCAGGTAAAAAAATCATTTAACCACCTTAGCTATAGAAAACCAACAATATTTAGTAAAAGACTTGAATGACGACAAGTCAAAAAGCACGGAGCCTAGAATGTCAAATTTATGAGATGAAGGCATGGAATTAATTACCTTATAAATTTGACATTCTTGGTTGAGTGATCTTGTTACTCTATTCTGAAAATGATTGGATCCTTTTAACATACAAGTTTTGTTATGGAAACTACTGTAGCTATAGAAAACTGACAATATATATCAAATGACTTGAATGACACAGCAGGTAAAAAAATCATTTAACCACCTTAGCTATAGAAAACCAACAATATTTAGTAAAAGACTTGAATGACGACAAGTCAAAAAGCACGGAGCCTAGAATGTCAAATTTATGAGATGAAGGCATGGAATTAATTACCTTATAAATTTGACATTCTAGGTTCAGTGATCTTGTTACTCTATTCTTAGGATGATTGGATATTTTTAATATAGAGGTTTTATTAAGGAAACCACAGTGGCTGTAAAAAACCAAAAATATTTAGCAGACGACCTGAATGACGAATAGTTATTTTCCCCTGAATTTTGATACAGAAACCCATTGATGCCCGAAATATCATTTCAGGATTTTTTAATGAAGATTAAGATGATCTTGTCTTGATGATCTTTATAAAAGAAGAGTACTGAATATTTTTAATCGATTGAGAGCATAAGGAATGGAATTGAAAAAGAACATTCAAGTATTAATGCAAGCAGAAATTGAACTGCAACCGTTTGCAAAGCAAGCAGATGAATGGCTGAGTTACTTTTTTAAGAAATTTTTAAGAAGAAAAAAATTTTTAATTGAAAAAAAGAAAAAATTGGGTCTCAAAAATCATTTAAAAGCAGAGGAAAAAATTATTAAACCTAATTTCTCATTAATAAAATAAAAATAAAAATTTAATTTAAAATGTAAAAATGAACATTATTAACACATATTTTTCTCTTATATAGTGTGTACTAAGTGATTTTTTCTAATAGTGCCTTTTTATAAGGAGAGAACAGTTTGTTTAAAAAAAATTTTGAAATCCAAATCGTTTGTTTTTTTAAATTTTTTATTTTAGGAATTTTATGTTTTAAGTACTATAATATCGGTCCTTAAAATTTCGTGAAAATGAAAATTTTCTATCACAACGTTGATTAATTATTTAATTTCTAAAACTCTTAGTTTTAAAGTATATTATCATTTTAATTTTTAAAAACAGAAAAAAGAATTTATGAAAAATAAAATACGCGTAACAAAGTAATAGACAGAAATTTGTTTCTTTAAAGGATGAAAAAAGTGCCTAGTTTCACTTTCATTATTTAGAAAAATTTCGTTCTTTTCACTAAAAATGTGTTAAATGTACCTATTTATTTTATGCTTGATGAGTGTTAAAATTAATGGAAGCTCAATAAACTTTTAAAAATATTTGCAAAGCGAAGAAAAGTTCTTGAGAAATGATTTAAGCTTGTGCAATAGTACTGAGACAATTAAGGAAACATTGTGATTCCATACTTCATATTTTTAATTATCTCTTTTAGAATTCCGAATACCCATAATTCAAAGAAATTCAAGTGTGGCCGATCTAGATTCCAATTATACCATTTTCGAGCAGAAATACTCAAGATTTCATGAGTAAGAATATGCTTGTATTTAGCATGTATTTTTCACATCGAACAAAATTGTTGAGGCACAACTTTAGAATTAAATTTTTTGGTTTAAATTATATTTTTAATTTAAAACTCTTATTACTTATAACCAGCACACACCAGAATTTAATTCAATTCTAGAAACTCTTTCATTGTAAACAGTTTCAACGATAATGAGTGTATTCCATTTGAACCATATACAGTATAAACTAATTTGGTGGTACACTGCTTGCATGCAAATTTTTTACTATATTGAGATTAAGACATCAGATTTTGCTCTAATAACAGTACAAAAGTACAATATAAAAAAGCTAATTATTTTTTATCAGATTTAAATACCTAAATGTTATTTTTGAGTTGAGTTTATTGTTTTGAATTATATTCTTGTTTACATCAGCTTTAGTAAAAGAGAAACCACTTAATCAAAGACGAGAATCACCAAAGATTCCAGTCAATAAAGAATCATTAAAATATCGTAGTTTTTGCATTAATAAGCTTAAGAATGAAAATTATTTGGCACAGATGCCGTATAATCCAGGATACTAAATTCTGGGTTTTTTGATTTTTCGGCGGATTTTTTTTTAGTTAATTCTGTTTCTATTACGTCATTCATATAAAAACCTATAAGAAATATGAAGAAAATTCTATTTTGGCAACTCTAGTATTTATATCATTGCACACGTCATAATACGTCATCTTGGCAAAATTTCTTCATCTCCAAAAAATTCAGAATTTAACACCCTGGATTATACGGCATTTGTGCCAATTATTTTACATGTAATAATTCATTTTCTCATTCAAAGACACTACTAAATAAAAAATTTCGCCACAGATGCCGTATAATCTATGATGCCAAATTCTGAGATTGGCGATTTTTTGGCATATTTTCTTATGTATTTGGCAACCTCATTTTTATTACGTCGTATGGAGACCTATAAGAATCATGCAGAAAATTCTATTTTGGTAACCCTAGTATTTACGTCATCGCACTCGTCACGATACGTCATCTTGGCAACATTTCTTCATCGCCAAAAAAAATTCAGAATTTGGAATCCCAGATTATACGGCACCTGTGCCACAATTTCTATTTGTTGAACTTCAATCATTTGGCAAAATATTTGCAGCGATTATTCTTGATTATCTGTCTACATGAAAAATTTCAAAAGATTAGAATATTTTTCTTTTAAGTCATAATCTATGTGAATAATTCTACGGAATCAGCAAATTGATGAAATTATGAAAATATATTATACTGATACAAAACAATCAAACAATCAGTAGCGTAAGATATGCTAAGATTCAGAAAACATGATTACCAAGTATGTGGTGTTGTGAAAAACGTAAACAATCTAATCGTAAAATGTAGCTTGTGTTTTTTTTTACACAGATTGCAATTCTAAAATGCGACAATATTTTCGAATTAATTTAGCATTATTTAATGGACTATTAGTGAAATCATGGAACATTCCAACATTTATCAATAATAAGTTAAGAGAATACAAACAAGAATCGTGTTTATCAAAAGCAAAACAAAAATCTCCAATGACATTTGGAGGTCATACCAGCTAAAACGAGAATATGATTGGATGAGAAAAAGAGGCTCGTTTTCTGATATTATGAAATGTAGCCAAGGTTACTTGTAAGTGCGTTAGAACTCGAGTTATTTCATAACATGCATTACATAATCTTATTTTGATTCATAAAATTCAAACATGCATAGCTTCTTACAGTAATTAAATATAATATAATTGCAATTAATATTAATCACTTCTTGCCAGTGAGAGGGTAATTTTTATACCCCATTTTTGAAAAATATTTAATCTTTTCATTGAAAAATTGAAAAAACGCTTGATTGATATTTTATTCATTTTTGAATTTTTGGCACATGTACCATATAATCCATGATTCAAAGCTCTGAATTTTTTTTTTAGATAAAGAAATGTTGCCAAGATAACGTATCGTGACACGCGTGATGACGTGAATACTAGGATTAATAAAATAGAATTTTCTGCATAATTTTTATAGGTCTCCATATGTATGACATAATAAAAACCAAGTTGCCAGATACATAAAAAAAATCTGATAAAAGATCACCAATCTCAGAATTTGGCATCCTGGATTATACGGCACCTGTGCCGAATTTTTTGCCCTTCAAAAACTCTTGTGAAGACCAAAACTAATGATAATTGTAGGGTGGTAGTATTGAGGAATATGGCTTATGGGACAGAAATTTCCAGTGAAGTCCTGTAATTGTTTGAAGAACTCTTTTCTTGGACTGATCTTTCTTGGGACATCTCCGTCTTCTTTCCTTGGATTGCTCCGATAAAATTATCCAATTGCCGACAATAATTTGCCGAACTGAGCTTTTAGTTCAATTTTTAATGCTAATAATGTATTGGTCTTCAAATGTCCTGCCATATACGCGACATTCCCTTATTATTCAGAGTCAAATTTGTTTTTACTGTTGGAAGAATTAGGTTTTCCGCACAACATATTTTTTTTCCTTACGATGGTTTCATGGGTAATCTACTTTTATTTCCGTTAATCATCCATTTCATGAAGGACTCGACTTTGTTGCGAACAAGCAGAAACAGTCATGTGATAACTGGATCATCAACTTCTGACTAAATTTATGTGGAATCTAATTTAAATATTTCCACACCAATCCTGTCTTCCGAATGTGGACCGAAATAGTTTGATCAGAGCTGAATTAAGCTTTCTCAATCTCCGATGTTCTCACAAAAAGATCTTGCTCTAATATGATTTTAACAACATCGTCATCGATCAAAGGACAAAGCTTTCCGGCAGACCTAATATATTACTTATCACCTTAGAATAATTTTAGATTTGGAAATTCGAATCATTATGTTTTTTCTATAATTCAAATGTTTCCAAAATCTTTATTAACTAAACAATTTAATAAGTAAAATTTTAAGTATATAAAATAAATGCTCAACATGAAACAATATTCATTCAGAAGTTTATCTAATTCCATTCATTTTCGATATTGCAACTAAATGTAACCTCAGTCAAGGTTATAGGAAATTTTCCTTAAAATTTCTTGACCTTAAAACTTAACGATTTTTATTTTAATTTCAGCAGAATTCAATTACTTCAGTTCTACCAATAAATTGATCATCAATGAAATTAACAATTTTCTCTTGAATATTTATGTAAGGACAACAGAATTTTCCAAGTTTGTCTTCAAACAAGCAACCAATAGCTTCGGAAAGATTTTCTGCCGTACTTAATAATAACACACACACAAACTCTGAGATCTGACAATATTGACATAGTTTTATGTATAATTTCTTCAATATCGTTAAACTACACACCCCCGGTTTATTATTATTTTAAACATTTAGGACGCTACTAAATATCTCACCTTGTTGATATCTAATGTAAAATGTTTTCCTGTTCTTGCGTAAGAGATATCTGGATGATGAAGACATTTGTCCAATGATAATGAGCAGCCAGTCGATAAACTGGCTGCTCATTATCAGGAAAACGTTTATATTTATACTTCACCATTTTACATTATCACTTTCAATCTCGGTTTCAGCTCTTTCTAAAAAGTAAATGTAGGTATTGTGATCCCCACAACCATATAATTTATTGAGAGCAGATTTGGTTCCTTTTAAGACTTGGAGGAATTAAAGTCTTATTCTGGTAAAAAAACAGGAATATTCATGTAAATTTAAATTATTGATATTCATTTCCCACCTTGTATTACTTCATAAAGTTAAAATTTTTTTTTTTAATATTTAAGCAGTTTTCTACAAATTATTATTTTTTATTTAATAAAAAGCTTTTTTTTTTAAACCTTTTTTTGTTTAAATAATTTTGAATAAAACTTCAAAAAAGACTTTTTTCCAATGGTCGGGGTATATCGGGGTGTATTGTCCCCTTATACCCAAGGAACAGCGACCTCTTTGCCGCCGAGGCGTTGCCCCTGGTGCACCACAGGGGGTGGGCACTATCGCACCCTCACAGATGCCATAGGGACCCGTTTATAGGGTAGGTACCATTCATACTTCATTCACACACACAAGGAAAGGACAAAGACAGGATAGAGATAGGAAAAGTACATCCATGCCTGAGCCGGGATTCGAACCCAGGACATTCCTATCAGTAGTCAGGCACGCTGACCACTGGACAAGTTGCCCGCCGCTTCAAAAAAAAGATAAAATGAAATATTTAGTCAACAGAAAACAATTATATTTAACCATAACATTTCAAATTTATATTTTTTATAATTATGTTGAAAAATTATATTCGGATATAATGTTATTATAACCAAGTAAAATTTTAAAATAATATTTAGCTCTAATAACATTTACAGCCAAATTACATTCACTACTGTTACTTGTTAAATTACAGTATCATCACACACACACATCATTACACTAATGATGATGATAATGTGATATTACAAATCAGAGTGGACCACAAAGCCTCAGGAACTAGATGTTTTTAACCAGTTCAACTAGTAACTAAGTTTTCAAATTCCTAGTTTTTATGTCCTAAAACTCTTGTTCTCCTAAACATTTATTCATCTTAAAGATCTAAATTAAGGCTTCCTTAATTTGTTGGCCTTATTTTGTTTTTTAAATTGCATTTAATATTCGAATTCAAAAAAAAAAAAAAAAAAAAAAATCTTTTTAAAAAATAATAGTAATTTTAATAATGGTAATTTTTTTGTAGTAATAATATAATTAAATGAAACATTTTGTTATTTATTTTTTTTCCTTCGTAAGCTTTTTGTTTTTGACATTGGAAGCGTGATGATAATATATTTTATATAAAGTATTTATGCAGTTTATAAAATAAAAAATTGCTTCAGCATTTCAACTAACTATAATTACTTTCAAATTTTTTTTTTATTTTGAGCCAAAAGTCATCTTTTTTCTTTTGCTTTGTTTAAAATTTTTACTAACCTTCTGAACTTTATGCAATACGGTCTCAATATTGTCGTATTTCTTCGTACAAATTAGCTTATCAGTGGACAATTTTCATCATCTATTAATTAAAAAAGGAAACGTATAGGTTTTGTTTGTCATTAAATTAAATATAGATAAACTTTTATAAAACAAAACTTTGTTTTATATTTTTTTGGAAAATGAATAGTTCACACATTTGACTATGTTGTGGTCTACTCCTGGTTTATTAGAATCACAAGACTCTAATAAATCAGGAACTTTTCTAAATATTTGTAAAGAATGAAAATTATCGGAAATATCAAAATCTCTTAAGAGATACACAAATGACTCCGTATGAATTGCAAAAGAATGTTTTAAAAAGAGGTTCATACTTGTTTTATAAAATATGAGTAATGCTGTAAAATGTAATCTAACCATCACTAATAGCAAAATATATTACACATATGGGCAGACTTTCTCGTTCATGACTTAAATACATATAAAATTATCAAATGTTATATAATTATACTCCATCACACATATTTTTATACATTGCATTATCATCGTCCTTAATTACATTTCAAAATTATTGAAATATTTTCACACATTAGAATTATTTATTTGTGTATTTGGAAGTTATAAGCTATAAACATCCTTAAAAATATTTTTATTACTTAAAACATAAAATTTATTAATTGCAAGTCATTTTTCTTAAAAGCATGCTTTTTTCTTTTCTTTAGATACCACAACTGATCGACCATAGTGATTAACACATGTTGAAGAATTTGCAGCTTGTCAATCATTGACCAGAAGTATTCCATTGATAAATGATCTGGGAAAAGTGCAGAAGCTATTTCTTTTACCTCACTTTTTCCTTACTAAGGAAAATTCATGAAATACTGGAAACGTAGTACAGTGCATTATCACACTCAAACAGCTGTTGAGGATTATTCACACTGGAGGGCGCTTCTGCCACGCTTATTCATCACTATATTTATCCTTGTAAAGTTTAGCTTGCTAGTGTGGTAGGCTATCTTAAATGTATCTCTTTCTAGAATGTTGGCTTTCCTTATAATATCATCTTTTATGTAAATAATAATTGGTTTTATTTGCTTAATAAATGTTAAGTTTGCAAACTGTAATTTACTCAATATACTAAGACATTCTACATTCAACCTCTTCTACAACCATATTTTGCTGGGCACAAATAAAATGTAGAATTGTGAGCTTTAGTGCAGTATAAATACAACGGTCACTATTCAGAATGACATCAATGCGAATAAGAGGGGACAGATACGTGAATCCAGTAGCATTCTATGTCACCACTCCAAGTGATGGATCAGTATGACGATATCCAATACCGCTGCCAATGTTTTCTCCATGATGCAGCTAACATAAATACGATCATGATGATGCTGTAAATAGAATTCCCATGAAAACATGACGTTAAGACATTCTTGTGTCCAGTTTTATCATTGACCATCTCATCGAGGGAGTTTTTGACTTTGATGAAACGTGTAGGATGGCCGAGGTTAGTTGTTTATTGTTTATACTGTTGCAAACTGTTCGTGCATACATTTTTTGTCTTGCAAATTGCATCATACCTTGATTCAGGGCTCGTGACGTACTTTATGATTCCTTAAAATTCTGCTTGTGATAGGATATATTCTCAACTGTTAATGATAGAGGATTGTTGAGATCTGGCATGAAATTCCCTTTGATAGTCTTGCACCCAGTCATTCTATATTCTTCAGACACCAGATACTTGGATCAATGTGAGCAGTAGGATGTGATGGTTAGTTGCATTCTAAATAGATTACAGTTCATCTTGCGTCAAAGTCTAAAACGTACTAATAATGTATTTCTTCTTCCTACATGTAGGATCACAATAACTTTTTATTAAATAACAAAAAGGAGATTTAACTGCGTATGGAAAATCTGCAGTAAAATTTTTCTTTGAAACGAATTACAGGTGTCGATACCACTGCATATTTTACAATAAGTGTATTAAAAAAACTAATCATTAGCATATGACTGTATCTTACCGACATGTGAATTACACGTGCATAGCATAAGGCCTTCTTGTTGTAGCAATTTCATGAAATTCGAGTTGCAAGTTGAGAAATATTACACAATGGAATGTGGTAATGACGGTGTTGAAATATACTTGACTTTAAAGATCAGCTGTGTGTGTGTGTGTGTGTGTGAGAGAGAGAGAGAGAGAGAGAGAGAAAATCAAGTAGTATTTAAAAATTATTTGGATACAAATCTTTCTCAGAGCTTAGAAATATAAACAGTCTTCTTAACATGCCTTATACTTTTAATTTTATTATTTTTGCTATCATGTGTTGAGAAATTAAAACTATGCAGAAAATATCTAATTATCTAACTGAAATAATTTAAACTTCTTCTAAACAATTACATTTACAAAAATTATTACTCTTTATTGAGATAATAATATTATAACGGAGTTATATATATATATATATATATATATATATATATATATATATATATATATATATATATATATATATATATATATATATATATATATATATATATATATATAAGGGTTTTTAATTGATTTTTTTAACAAATTTATTTTTGGTCCAAGAATTTTAATATAATAATTATTCTTAATCGTCTCTTTATGAAAATTTTGTTTTGCTAAGAAATGATATTTTCTTGTGCATTTACTTCTGATTTCTGTTGTCTTGCTTTTAAGTTGATATTTAAATCTTATCAGATGATGTGCAAAATTTGAGCAGTTTTTAAAAGACGATTGTATTTCTGAAATATATTTTACCAATTTTTTTTACTTAGTCAGTGTCTTAGAGGATAGACTAAGTATCAATTAGTAATCCTGTTTAAACTAAAATATCTTACGATACAGTTAATTGTGTAAAATATTAATTTCCAATTAATAATAAATAAAAATCAAAAGAATAAGTGATTAAAATAAGATTTTAATGTGATAGAGTAGATGAGATATTTAAAAATGTCATTTCAAGAAATAATTTTTCTGGTATAATTCGCATCTTCCCCAAAAGCATCCTCATTTTCGTTTAATTAAATATTTACTTTTATATGTGACGAATACCTTTACTTTTATATGATGAATACCCACTACTACATTTAAAACATAATTTTCAATACAAATTACACTAATAAATTTTGTAGAATGTTAAAATTTATATTTACGACAGTATATTTGCTAATACCAAAGCAAATATAAATGCAGTACAAAAATTTATCCCTCTTGTAAAAAATACTGTGACCATACAGCCTCAATAAAACATATTCTGGATTGTGTCGGACGTTCCCGGTAGGAATTATTCTCAGATCCCCTGCTAATCATTGACTTTCTAACAGTCAAAAATTTAATGGAGTTGATCAGACAAACGTCAAATATTTAAAGCAGTGATTCTCAATTTGTGGGGCCTGGCCCCTAGGGGGCGCGAGCATAACCAAGAGAAAATGTTATTTTAAAAAAAATCTATTAAGTGACTGAAAGGAAAGAACACACACACACATACAAAACCAAATACATTTCGACATATTTAATAATTAACTTTTTAAATTAAAACAACTTACTACATTAAAAACTATATATAATTATTAGTGACTTCCTTGGGTCTGTCTTTCAGAGTTTTTTCAGAGCAAAGTTTTTCGAAGGAAGGTTTAATATAGATAGACACTCTCAGTTCTTTTTCTATATTTAGCTGAGATCTATATTTCATCTTCCAAGAAGCCACTACAGAAAATCCAGTTTCATAAAGATAAGATGTTGAAAATGGTAGTTGAATGCGTAATGCCCTTGTTTTTAGTGCAGAAAACTCATCATCCACTCCTGCCCAAAATTCAAAGAGTGATTTATTACTCAATTGTCTTTTGGTTTCACCGCTTGCCGTGAAGTCTATGAAGGCTCATTCCTCTTCAATTGAGAGTCCTTCAGGAGTATTTTGAAATGGATCCCTCACCCATTTGTAACTTGATATCAGTTTGTCTTCAGCAAGAAAGTACTTTTTACAATTCTTTGCTAGCATTGTTAAATGATTTTTCAATGGTTACAAAAACAGCTTTTACATGTTGTTCTTCAGCCTTGTATGTTTTAATATAATCATTCAAATTTGAAAACATTGTTGAGTTTTCTTGCTTTAAATTTCTGCTCCACAATTCCAATTTCCTAAAAAAGCATTAACTTTATCACTCGTATCCAATATATGTGTATTTGCACCTTTCTGTTGAAGATTCAAGTTATTTAATTTTTCGAATATGTCAACCACATGTAGCTCAATTTTATCACAAATAAACTATCGTGAAAATTCTCAGCTTCCGGTCTGCGATTTCTTCTCTTAATTCATAAACACGTTGCAAAAATTTCCCTCGTGATAACCATCTTGCCTCGCATTAAAACAATAACGCTGAATGTACTGCACCCATGTCTTTACAAAGTGCGGAAAAGATTCTTGACTTCAGGGGTCTCATTTTTATATAATTTACTACGGTTACAACCGTAGTTAACACAATATTCAAACCAGGACTCATTTCTTTGGAAGCAAAAACTTCTCTGTGGATCATGCAATGTGTCCAGACGCACTGTGGCAATTTTTGTTTCACAATTGCTTGAATACTTTGGAATCTTCCGGATATAGAACGAGCACCATAGGTGTATATTCCGACGCAATTTTTCCATTCTATGTTTTCCCCTTTCATAAAATCATTTAAGATAGTAAATAATGCGAGTGCTGTTGCTTTGAGTTCTATTGGTTAGCAGTAAAGTAATTCTTCTACTACTGAGATATCAATTCTAAATCTAACATAGGCAATGAAATGAGCATCTTTATTACTATCTGTTGCCTCATCGAGTTGTATTGAAAACAATTTGTCACGCAACTTCGACAAAAGATGACACTCCACATCTTCAACTATATCAGCAATTCGACGGGCAACAGCATCATTTAAAAGATGTATAGACTGCAAAATATTTTGCAAAATTATCTCTAAACATGATTTGTACAATCTCAATTGCGGCTGGCAAAATATTCTCTTCACCAATGTTGTGAGGCTTTTTACATCTGTGTGTGTGGCTATTTTATATAAAACTTTGTGAGAGGCAATTAAAGCTTTTTCATTCACAGACAAAGTTTTTTAAACAATGATTTTTGTATTTCATACGATTTTTATTTTAATTGGAAGAATTTTCTGGGTTTGTTTACTTATTCACTATATATAAAGCGTTTTCAAATGTCGTTTAATTTTATTAGGTTTCATGCTATCTGCCGCCAACATTTTTGAGCAAATAATACACAGGGGTCTTTCTTCTTCATTTACTTCAGTACTAGTGAACCCAAAATTTTGAGAATATTTTCTTGATTTTATTTTCGGTACCATGCTCGTCTGTGTACTTGTTGATGCTTGTCTATCGTCTAATGCTCTCTTACGCCCGCTTAAAAATGTATCCATGATTCTGCATAAGTCTGCTGCCGTGAATATTTAATATGGTGAATTGCAATTACGTGAAAATATATATAACATACACATTCAGAACAGATTCAATAGCGATAGAAGGATCAACTCGAATGAGATTGTCTGGAATTGAAATTGGCGTCATGGAACTTTCTCCTTCTCCCTATGAAAAAACATTTGTTTACATCTGCGCACGCTCCTAACTTAATTTTTAAGTTTACCAAACTAATTCCAGACAAATCGAAACTTCTCGCGAAACCGCAAGAATGCCAGACATGGCGGGACGTAAGAGCAATAAAAAAGCTTAAGATTCCTTTTTTTTTTTTTTTTCAATGCTGAGGATCGGTGTTGCAAAATTTTAATAAGTTTCCGTATTCTTAGTAATTTGTAAAGTTTAAAATTAAGGTTGTAGTGTAGGCTTAGCGCCAAAATACTCAAAATACATTATTATTGTATACATTTCATTGTATGCGGTGAGGAGTGGGGGCGCGAAGAAAATTATGATTGAAAATTGGGCCGTGAATACTAAAAGGTTGAGAAACACTGCTTTAAAGAGGATAAGCTAACAACAACAACCCAAGTATACATACAATCTTAATAATAAGTTAATATTTTGAAATTGAAAGTTATTCCCCACCGAATCTTTATGAATATCAAATAGCTTACTGAAAAATCTTTACAAATCTCCAGGTGACTTTTTATGACAAAATCACTGATCTCTAAAGACTATGATAAGATTTGCGATCTCTACTCGATGAATCTGCATCTCAATAACAAAATGAACTTTTCAAACAATTAGAAATGTTCAAAAAATGATTTCTAAGCGTTTACATATTAAAATGGGAAAGGTTTAGAAGTCAAGAAGATGGTTGCGACATTCACTGAGACAGGGAAATGAGGATGAACGTGTATTGAAGTACGTGAATGTGAAGCAACAACGTTGAAAATATTTTTTGAAAAATTAAAGCACAGAAGGAAAAATAGATCTGTTATGAGACTATTTTAAACGCAAAAATACATCAGGGGAATCCTGCTGAAGTTACAAATCTACACCGAAACAAGCATTCATTTAATAAAGTTCTATTGAACAACTGGCGAGATGTGATTAACTTTTTCTGTTACCAAAAAACTGGAGCCAGATGTAAATGAAATTTCTAAACAGATGTAAATGATGTAAAGTAATAATTATTGTGGGATTGAAGAATCAGATTATTCAAAAATATCAATTTACCAACAAAGTTTTGAGTTTTGTGGAATTTCTGCCTGGTAAGGCTAAATTTTGAATATCTGGCATATAATTCTGATTTATCCTCGTTTGACTATGATTTTTCAATCAATGTACAATAATGTTTCTCCTGTCCACTTCAGATCAATTGACAAAGTACAAAAAGTCATCTATATGACCGATAGCGGAAGGTATTACTTAATGATGTTGTTGTTGAATACCTGACGTATAATTCAGATTTATCCTTGTTTGACTATGATTTTTTTTTCAATCGGTATACAATGATTATTCTCCTGTCCACTTCAGATCAATTGTCAAAGTACAAAAAGTCATCTATACGACCGATAGCGGAAGGTATTACTTAATGATGTTGTTGTTGAATACCTAACGTATAATTCTGATTTATCCTTGTTTGACTATGATTTTTTTTCAATCGGTATACAATGATTATTCTCCTGTCCACTTCAGATCAATTGTCAAAGTACAAAAAGTCATCTATACGACCGATAGTGGTAGGTATTACTTAATGATGTTGTTGCTTTCGTCGTGTGACAAGTGAAAAATGGAAAAAAAAGAAAAGGTAAAAAAGACAAGTCATATGGGACCAAAGGCATGGACTACTGTCCTGGCTACATCTTCAGCATTTCCCGTATAAAGGGTGTCATGGCAGCAGTTAGGTTCGATGCTGAAGAGGGTCAAGGCAACAGATATGCAGTAGAAGAGATGCCTCGGTTCCAGTGGAACTCCTATGCAGTGCCTGTATTTTGCACTTAATGATGTAAATATTTGATAAATAAAAGTATTATTTTCAGCATTCAATTATTAAACAGCTTTCAAAAGCATGCTTTAAAACTTATTACTACACTCACAAACACTTTTGTACAAAAAAATTCATAAAAAAGTGTAATTTGTCATTGAATCTTTCAAGAAAATTATTTTGTTAAAAAACTTTTTTGGTTAAATTTTTTTTAGAGTCAGGGATTATAAGGAAGCTACGATATATGTAGAGTATTAAGCACATGTTCATCAAATTATTAGAACATATAAAACATTTTAATTTCATAATACAGCCAAACCTTAGATAGGAAAGCAAAGGGACTTTTTAAATGTTTTTAAAGAAAATAAAAGTTAAAATTTTATTGTTATTGTTTAAACTACTCTGGTTCTACACTGACTTCAAAATTACTCAATTCCTCACTCGACATGGAAAATTCCACAGCTATCTTCACCGTTTCCACATTAAAAACAGTGAGGTGTGCAAGGGCAACTCTGGGATTGACCACCCTTCACACAATTTTCTTCAGTGCCCATCGGTTTCACAAGAAAGGAACGAGCTTCGTAGAGACTTGAGTAACAGATGGCCTCCGATTTTGATGGACCTAGTGAAGAAAGATACTTGTGTATTCTTTTAAAAATTTATCCATGCTGTAATCTAACTCCTTTTTTACTTTTGTATATCTTTTTTCCTCTATACCTTCTTTTATTATCATTTTATTTCATTTTATGATTTATTTTTGATTTGTTATGTAGTACATTTGCTGTACATTCGGGCCCTGTGTGGTGTTCCTTGGTGCACAGGGAGATATTTTTGTTTTCTGAAATAAGAAAAAAATGTTTAAATTATCAATAGAAGTTTCAAAAGTTGTTAATAATAATTATAATGTTATAATTTCAATAATTATCTTTGATTATTATCTTCAATTATGTTTATAAAACAAGCAACTTTCTTAAAATTGCAAACTTTTTACTATCGATTGTTCATCCAAGATCACCTTGTGGAATGATGATTTTGATTGTGATTAAAAAATGTGTTTCATAACTAATCGAATTATTTTCCTTTGATAAATCCAAAATGTTTATCATGGTATAAAGGTAGTTTTAAAATTATCAAAATGGTCCTAAAATTACCGATAACAGTGGTCTTAAAAAATACATACAAAACCCATCAAGGAACATATTTACGGAACAGGATACAAAGTCAAGTAAATTGAGAACGAAGTTTTTGAAGCTTAGTTTATGTGCCAACGATTGATTGGTCGAGAGATCTCTTAAGAATTGGGTAACGTTTTCTGTACCAATCACTCGCTTGCTTAGATGATAAACTGATTAATGGGAAAAACAGAAATCTTCCACAAAATTTGTTCGATAGAAGGAAATTTTTTTTATTTAGTATAAAAATTTAAACAGATAAATTTAATCGAGAATCATTACTTTAAATATATTTTAAAATTAATAAATTCTTAAGAATTATTCAGTTATATATTTATCAATTACGACATTATTTTTTTAAAGTGTGCATAAAGAGTCGTTTTAAGAACAACAATGTTTTGCGTTGGATCCTACTTATAAAAGTTGATACATTTCTAAAATTCAAAGAGTAAATTAATACACAAAATTAATGTTGAAATAAAGTTATTTTGCTCTATTACCATTCAACACGCACTGTATCTAATTTGACATTTTATATGTTCAAAGTATGTTTTTCAATCTTATGGCAAATCTTACTTTGCTAAAAATAATTTAAGTAAAAGATTAGGTTTTTCTGAATCTATACTTACAGTTAAAAAAATATTGTATTTTGAAGATTCTTCATTTGGAGTGAATAGAAAATCAATTATTTGAGAGTCAAATCTGGTAAGTAGGAGAGATGGTCAAAATATACTTTCTTTTTGAGATATTTTGACAAAAATTAGCACTCAAGAGAAATGATTAATAGAAGGTACGTTAAATAAATTACAAACAGTATACAGTGTTTCACAAAAGTGATGGGACACTTGTGCTTTGCAAAAGGAGAAATTATAATAGAATAAATTAAAAATACATGGACATATTTTTTCTGGGTGTGTTTCTTACTTAAATTTAGTAACAATTATAACATAACATACATTTTGCCAAAATATTAAAATATTAATTAAATAAAAATACAATTGTTTAGAATGGAGCAAGAAATAGCTCACATAAATGATGAAATTATATTAGATATGCAACAAAAATAGTCTGAAATAAGCAATATGTTTCGGTTGTTTTATTTTTATTCAAAAGCAATTGGCAATAATTTATAAAATCATCTGCAGTATTTCTCTCCAGACTGTTTTAGAATTTTAGTTTTTTTTACCTGTGTGCAACCATGAATGCTAAACGAAATGAAACTGCAACTGAAATTCGAAAATTAGTAACTAATTTGTTTATTGAAAGTGGAAAATCTATTAGAGAAACGGCTAAAAAAGTTAACTTGAGTTATTCAACAGTTTTCAATATCATTAAACTACATAAAAAGAATCACATGTGATTCAGAATAAAAGAAGACATGGCTGACTATTAAAGCCATCCAATAGAATAAAGAGAATTGTCATTCGAATTATTAAAAAAAATCCAAGCTGCTGCTAAAGCTGCTCCTAAAGCTGCTGCTGATTTACAAACATTATACAGTGTAATTGTTAATCCTGAGACTATTAGAAGAGTAATTCGCTCTGTGGGATATCACGGTATAGTAGCCAGGAAAAAATTCTTCGTAAGTGAAAAGAATAGAAAAGTCAGATTGGCTTTCGTAAAATCCAACATAAATAAAAATTCTGATTAGTGGAAAAAAGTTATATTTGCTGATGAGAGTAAGTTTAATATATTTGGTTCTGTGACGGTAGAATCTTGTTGTGAAGAAAATCGAGGGAAGAATTTCGTAAACAGAATTTGGTGCCAACAGTAAAATATGGTGGTGGAGGAATTATGGTATGGGGTATATGTCCTACGCCTGAGTTGGTAATCTTGTTTTTATTGACAGTAAAATGGATCAGTACAAATATATTGACATTCTAAAGTAAAATTTGAAATCTTCAGCACAATAATTAAACCTTCATAACGATTTTAAATTCTACCAGGACAATGATCCCAAGCACACTGCTTTGAACGTTAGAGTCTGGTTGCTGTATAACTGTCCTGAAATAATAAAAACACCACCATAATCTCCAGACTCAAATTCCAAAGAGAATATTTGGCAAGAATTGAAATCAAGAATTCTCAAACACACCGTTTCTTCAAAACAACAATTAAAATTGGAGTTTCAAGAAGAATGGGGTAAAATCATCCCAGAAACCACAAAAAATTAGTCAAATCCATCCCAAGAAGATTAAATCATGTTTTAAAAGTAAAAGAGAGAAAATTCAACAAAATATATAAAACCTCTTAAAAAGTAAAATTTTTGGATAAATATTTGATAGAAATGTAAGTGTCCCATCACTTATGTGAGATTTTTTTGCTCCGTTCTAAACAATTGTATTTTTATTTAATTAATATTTTAATATTTTAATATTAAAATATATGTTATGTAATAATTATTACTAACTTTAAATATGAAACACACCTACAAAAAATTTGTCCATGTATTTTTAATTTATTTTATTACAGTTTCCTTCTGTAAAACACAAGTGTCCCATCACTTTAGTGAGACACTGTATACTAACATATTCATTTTTATGCATTTAGTTAATTGTTAATTGCGTAAGACGCATGATCATGAATAAATGTAATAAGTTAAATGCATTAAGTAGAAAATATGATTTTTCTGTAGCTAAATATGCATTGTGTCTTTGATTGAATCTTCCGACAGCGCAAAGGAACTTTATTATTTCATATGTAAATCCATGACAGAGTATATTTTGAATAGATAAAAAAATAACTTTAAAAATATATGTGATAATTTTAAAAAATGCAATGAAATATTATAGAATTAAATTCTAACAAATTGATTGGTAAATTTGTAAATTAATTTTTAAGAAATTTACTTTTAAAAGATTAAATTTTTTAAAATGTGCTTTAAATACATTCGTTATTTTTTTCTCAAAAATTCCCGGAAATTATTGTTTTCATCCAAATTTACTTGGTGCTATGAATTCAGTGATCAAGTTTTTCCAGATTTTTTTTTTAACTTAAATCATAACTGCTAAAAAAATAAGCTTAAATGTGCTACTATGTATGATATTTTTATCATTTTGGCAATCTGTATTTGTTTGATTCAAATTTTGTTTGTTATTGCTGTTAAAAAATGTTAAATAAGCTGCTCACTGTGCGTGTGTGTGTCACAGTTTTTAATAATTAAAATGGACCAATTTATGATGTACAGTGTAAATAACGGAACCTGAGGATACACGAATCCACTTCTGTTAATTATCTAACTAATTTTTAATCTATATAATTAATAATCTAACTAAGCATCTAATTAATTTTTAAATTCAACTCTGATGCGAATAATATTCCATGATGAGGATTGAGCTAATCATTCAAATTAATTTGTCTCCATATCTGATTGCTGCACAGATAACCAATAAAGTGGAAAGAAATTTGTATAGATTCATTATCAAGTTAATAGTTCTATTTTGTAAAATGAATTTATTAAAAAAAAAAATTTCCTCTTAATCTCAGATTTATGTCATACGCAATTCAAGGCACACACGCACATATCAATACTTATTGAGGTATGGTTTGAATTCCTTGTTGAGATCTTTGACCATTTTTTGATCACGGTGTTTATTGTACCGATCTTGGGGGTTCGTGTGGATTGAGAGTTGAAGAAAGCAACTACTCGATGAACACAAGACTTTTATTCGCAAAAATTCCACTAGAAATACCAGCTGTAATAATCACAATTATACAGCTACAATTCGTCGGATATAATAAGTAACAGCTTCCAATCACAGGTCTCAAATACCTCAGGCAGAGAACAGCTTCTCTAAACTAGCAGTCACGACTAATCGTCTTCACAAAACTAACTGTGTATACCAAACTGCCTAACTATGTTGGGCTGCGGTATTTATACCTGACTTGGCGGAGAAATCTACTAATTTCGCCAAGGTTCCGGAAGCTTCTAGGCTATCTCGCTAAATATTGGTCCTAGAGCTTAGGTGATGAATGTTTCCAGAAATATCCATTGCTCGCCAAATCGCCAACAATGTCGCCAACTCGCCAAGTTTACTCGCCAAAACATCGCCAAGTCACCAAATCGTTAGAAAACCCGCTTTTAACGTATAACACGTCAAAATACCGCAATTTTTGCCCAAAATGTGAGCATTTCCCATCTGTCTGAGATATTTTAGGACATATACAATAATTATTTATAAATTTGTAACATTGCCCCCCTCTCAAGGACTGCACGTCCCGGGCAGTACAATCCCCTGATAGGAGGCCAAATTTAATATAAAAGAATTTACATTTCAAGAGGATACAGAACACATTACATACACAAACAATTAAAAATACAAAAAAAAACAAAATATTAAAATTATCTGTACTATTTACAAAGGGACTATGGTACACTAATTTTTACTTTACATTACGATAAGGAGCTAATCTATCATAATGTACTACCTTTAGTTTTGAAGAAGATGATTTCCTCATACGAACCACGACATCATTCAGACTTTTTAGGACTGTGTAGGGACCTTCCCAGTTGGCTTGCAACTTTGGAGAAAGTCCTTTACGTCGAATCGGGTTCCGCAACCAAGCTTTATCACCTTCCTGAAATCCATGTCCTGTCGCTCTAGTGTCATATCTTGTCTTCATTCTTTCGGTAGTCAGGTTGATTCGGTCTCGAGCAAAGTTATGGATATCTTCAAGACGTGCCTGAAGGTTTCGAAAGTATTCCTCTGGCGATGAAGATGTATCCGGTGGACGACCAAACTGAAGATCACAAGGGAGACGAAGTTCGCGACCGAAGAGCATTTGTGATGGGGTGTATCCGGTAGTCTCATGGACAGCACTGCGATATGCAAGCAGAAACAGCGGTAGCTTCAAATCATAATTTTGCTGATTTCTGGAAACCATAAGTGAGAGATTATTTAAGATGGTACGGTTAAACCTCTCTACCATGCCGTCCGATTGGGGGTGTAATGGCGTGGTCTGCGTCTTGCTATTCCGAGAATTTGACACATTCCTTTAAACACAGCAGACGTGAAATTTGTCCCTTGATCTGAATGAATTTGTAAGGGTGTGCCAAATCTGGAAACCCATTGCTGCACTAGAACCTCGGCTACTGTAGTCGCTTCTTGATCAGGGATTGAAAATGCTTCAGGCCACTTAGTAAAGTAGTCCATGACAACTAGGATGTATTTGTTGCCATTTGAAGATCGTGGTGAAGGACCCAAAATGTCTAATGCTATCCGCTCAAAAGGTGCTCCTACATTATACCGCTGCAGCCTTCCTCGGCTACGTTTCTTTGGTCCCTTACGTGCTGCACAGTCATCACAAGATTGGCACCATTTCTCTACATCTTGTCTAGTTTTGCTCTAATAGAAGCGTTCTCGAACTTTCTGTAGAGTCTTCATTACTCCGAAGTGGCCTCCAGTTGAGCTACTGTGCAATTCTTTCAAAACATCTGAAATTCTTGATTTTGGAAGAACAAGCTGCCATTTGAAATTACGTCCATCATCAGACTCCCATTTCCTGTATAACACGCCATTTCTAATATGGAGTGAGTCCCAAAGAGCCCAATATTGCTTAGTAGCAGGACTGTAGGTGGAGATGTCCTGCCAACTTGGTCTCATACTGGAAGATTCTTTTAATTCAAAAATTGGATTTATATCGGGGTCTTCTTTTTGCGCTTCTCTAAGTCCTTCATCACTCCATGGGTCTGGTTTCGATGGTGGTGAAACAGTAACTTGGCGTACCGAAGGAATTACTAATTCATAATTCTTCTCTGCTCTAGAACAATATCGGCAGCTTCCATTACACGGTCTCCTTGATAAAGCGTCAGCATTTCCATGAAGAGTTCCTTTCTGATGACGTATTTAAAACTTCTGGATTCGTTGAATCTTTCCCTGGTGTGGTGAAAGATCATTTCCACCATCTTTTGGTTTTGGGCAGTCTTTTCGGACGTGTCCGACTGCACCGCAAGTCCAACACTGAATTTTCGTGTTTCTGCCACCTTTATTCAGTTCTAAGCTACGGACTTTTCGCCACAGATCTTCAATTTGTTTTCTTAGATCATAGTCTGTATCAGTAGCAGAGACGGCTCTGATTGAGTTCCGGTCTTTACGCGCCGCCTGCTGGGCAGCCTCTATCTTAAGTGCGTAGACTAGAGCAGATCCGATATCTTTGACATCGGAGAGTCTAAGTGCTTTCTGTATCTCCGGATCCCGCACACTATCAATGAAGTGATGGAGAGCCAGATCTTGCCGTGTCTCAGCTGGGCAGTCCGAAAATGCTAAATGGGAAAGTCTCTGAATATCGGCAGCCAATTCTTGCAGACTTTCACCTGCTTTCTGATAGCGTGATTTTAACTGCAATCTGCTATATTCCTTATTGCACTTTTCTCCAAACCGCAGCTCAAGCGCACTCGATAGGGCTTGGAAATCGTGCCTTTGCTCTTCCGGAAGCGTCTCGAGGATATCGGCCGCGTCTCCTCTTAAAGAAGCCGCCATGTGAAAAGCTTGGGCCCGGGGATTCCATCCATTAGCTTCCGCTATCATCATAAACTGGGTCTTGTATACCTGCCATGATGATTTTCCATCGAATGTTGAGAGTTTAATCGAGGCCAGGGAAGGCATAACTGCCACATTGGGTTCCTCATGTCTGTTTGACATCTGTTTCTTCAAGCTTTCCCTCTCCTTATTCATATTGTCTAATGCTTCTTCAACGTTTTCTTCGATCTCGAAAACCTTAGTTTCAACTGAAGTTACCTTAGCTTCCACTGCATTCATCTTCTCTTGAATGATGTTGGAGAATTCTTCTTTAACACTTATAATGTCCTTCTTAAGTTCCTTTTTAAGCTCCTCCTGCCCAGATTTTATCTCTTTCGTCATCTCGGTTTTAACCTCTTCTTGTCCAGCTTTCATCTCTTCTTGTCTAGCTTTCATCTCTTCTTGTCTAGCTTTCATCTCTTCTTGTCCAGCTTTCATCTCTTCTTGTCCAGCTTTCATCTCTTCTTGACCAGCTTTCATCTCTTCTTGTCCAGCTTTCATCTCAGCTTTCATCTCTTCTTGACCAGCTTTCATCTCTTCTTGTCCAGCTTTCATCTCAGCTTTCATCTCTTCTTGACCAGCTTTCATCTCTTCTTGTCCAGCTTTCATCTCAGCTTTCATCTCTTCTTGACCAGCTTTCATCTCTTCTTGTCCAGCTTTCATCTCTTCTTGACCAGCTTTCATCTCTTCTTGTCCAGCTTTCATCTCTTCTTGACCAGCTTTCATCTCTTCTTGTCCAGCTTTCATCTCAGCTTTCATCTCTTCTTGACCAGCTTTCATCTCTTTTTGTCCAGCTTTCATCTCTTCTTGTCCAGCTTTCATCTCAGCCATCTGCTCCGTTAATTTTTCGAGAAGACTTTTCATTAAATCCATATCCATTTTTCTTGTGACACGCTGCATCAACTCTTCAACCCCACTTCTGACACCAGTTGTACCGAGCTTGGGGGTTCGTGTGGATTGAGAGTTGAAGAAAGCAACTACTCGATGAACACAAGACTTTTATTCGCAAAAATTCCACTAGAAATACCAGCTGTAATAATCACAATTATACAGCTACAATTCGTCGGATATAATAAGTAACAGCTTCCAATCACAGGTCTCAAATACCTCAGGCAGAGAACAGCTTTTCTAAACTAGCAGTCACGACTAATCGTCTTCACAAAACTAACTGTGTATACCAAACTGCCTAACTATGTTGGGCTGCGGTATTTATACCTGACTTGGCGGAGAAATCTACTAATTTCGCCAAGGTTCTGGAAGCTTCTAGGCTATCTCGCTAAATATTGGTCCTAGAGCTTAGGTGATGGATGTTTCCAGAAATATCCATTGCTCGCCAAATCGCCAACAATGTCGCCAACTCGCCAAGTTTACTCGCCAAAACATCGCCAAGTCACCAAATCGTTAGAAAACCCGCTTTTAACGTATAACACGTCAAAATACTGCAATTTTTGCCCAAAATGTGAGCATTTCCCATCTGTCTGAGATATTTTAGGACATATACAATAATTATTTATAAATTTGTAACATTATTCTATTTAAAGTACTTTCCAAACAACTGAAAACTTCCACATTCGCGGTTACATTCAAACTCACAAGCAAGCGGGTGGTGAACCAGCTACATTAAGAGTTTTTCGAAAAGTTATAAGTCTAAAATCGAGAGACCAAAAGGGAGCCGTTTGAAAATTCTGCGGTGCAATATTAACGGATTGAGTACAAGTGCAAATAGAGTTAAGCTTGATCAATTACTGGACTGTGGTAATAAACACCAAGTACACATAATTGCAATTCAGGAAACAAAACTCTGAGACCCTCTTGCAATTTGAAAATCAAAAACTACAGCATTCTTCGCGAGGATAGACATACAGGTGGTAGAGGAGGTTTAATGTTCCTGATTAGAAATGTTCATTATGAACAGATTGAGATGGATTCTTCCCAGGGCACAGGTTTGAGGCACAGAGAATTAAAATAAAATGGAATAAGGAAAATCAGCTTCTCTTTAATGTATACCAACCTCCTTATAATAAAAGTTTCCCCTTTTCCCCAAATGTCAAGAGGCACTCCCTCTCATATTCTTCAGGGTTGTGAGAGGGGTGATGTGGAATGGGGGTGGTTCTGGAGAGGCAGAAAATTCATGGATTCATAGAGCTGGTGTGATGCTACTGTCACGCCAGTTGGGATAAGCAATAACAACAGAGTTTTTCGAGAAATGTAAAAAAAATAATAATTTTTTGTGTAACAAAGTCATTAGGTTTGATATGCTGATTGTATAACGATAGCTATTCAACTGGAATTCATTAAGGAAAAATTTATATGAATGCCCGTAATTTTAAAGAAATACTCCAGAAACTTATATAATAGAAAAATATCAATGAAAAAATAATTAAATCATTGTCTGGGACTGGCTAGAGGTAAATAATTGAAGATGCAAGCAATATGTATCAGTTTATTATCATTGATAGTTTTACGAATGAACTATTGTGTTCGGCTACTATTTCACATCAAATATAATAAGATATTAAAGAATATCAGTCATTGTATTTGCATTCCTTTTAATAAACTCTACATCTCGATATTCCTATCAGTAATAATGATTTTGTGATTCATAGCTCACCTTAACTGAGTATAAGGATCTTTTCCTAAGTGAAAGATCCCAGATTTGATGTGGTAGACCGAATAACCTGTTATTGTTCACTATTCATTTTTATTACCTGTTATTGTTCAGCTATAGATTGATGAACAATAACAGGTAAATGTTGTGTTTGTGCTTTTGTATTCATATATGTTATGGTGGAAGTTTAGGAACTTTCAAAGTATCTCCCTTTGCAATGACTGAATAAGGCATTTATCCCTGGAAAAATCTTTCTAAGTGATCTTTTCCTAAGTGAAAGATCCCAGATTTGATGTGGTAGACCGAATAACCTGTTATTGTTTACTGTTTTTTTTATTACGTGTTATTGTTCAGCTATAGATAGATGAACAATAACAGGTAAATGTTGTGCTTCTGCTTTTGTATTCATATCTGTTGTGGTGAAGGTTTAGGAACTTTCAAAGTATCTCTCTTTGCAATGACTGAATAAGGCATTTATCCCTGGAAAAATCTTTCTAAGTGATCTATTCCTAAATGAAAAATCCCAGATTTGATGCGGTAGACTAAATAACCTGTTATTATTCACTATTCATTTTTATTACCTGTTATTGTTCAGCTATAGATAGATGAACAATAACAGGTAAATGTTGTGCTTCTACTTTTGTATTCACATCTGTTATGGTGAAAGTTTAGGAACTTTCAAAGTATCTCTCTTTGCAATGACTGAATAAGGCCATTTATCCTTGGAAAAATCTTTCTGAAGGTAACAGCACATCATGGATGTAGAATGTCCTTTCACTGATCTTTCCCTTTTACCCCATCTATTGCATTATGCCAAATCGTAATGAATCTTCACTCATAAATGCTTTATTCAATAACGATCAAATTATTTGACATTTGTTGGTAAAAAAAATAAATAAAACATCAGAAACACTATAAATTGTGAAGTAATCTATTAATCAACTGATCTGGAATAATGTGGGTTCTTCAGAACGAGTCTTGATTATTAACTCCTTCATTCTTTCAATCTTTTATTACGAAGCTAAAATTTGATTTCCGTCACTGAAATAACTTTCACTAAACTTGATATTACCTGATATACTGCCTTCATACTCATGTTCCATGAGGTGCAATTTTCTGCATCTGTTTCGTCTATCATGGAAATGCAAAATAACTGTTTACATGCAGTCAACTTTATTCAGCTTTAGCTCTAAGTGACAAATTGATGCCTCAGAATGGTTTTTTGACCTGGGTATCAGCCTGGTACTTTGAATCCAAAAAATTAACATGTATTACCGATCAACATACATGCTGATTTTTTTTTTTAAAGAAATGAAAATACTTGCATTTAATCAACATGTATTATCAATTCCATAGACCAGAGCTCTATTTTTCAGACAATCCATTTTCCCCAAGAAATGATAATAAATAACTTTCTATGTTTTATCTTATCCTTCTGGACTAGAAAGGAAGCTTCCCTACAGCAGAACATAAATTTTCTGCTTTCCCCACCTTTAATCCCTTATAACAATTCGATTCATGTTTATTCTGATGACTCAGCTGCAAATATTTCTGAGATAGGAGCTGTTGTTTTCCTAATTCCTCTTTCAGTTTAAAATATCTTTAAGTATAAATTTTGACAATTTCGATGGAGGAATGCTTACAAAATCTATTTGCTCCTTCAAACTACTTTGGAGACCTGAAAAATGTGTCCTTTTCATTGATTGTTAAGCTTCATCATACATTCTTCCCAAGTACGCTCTATTTATCGCATATATTGAATTACTTATGAAATAAAAATGCAGTTAATCTTGCAAAAGTTTAACTCTTTTGAGAGATATTTTAGCTATTAAATATTATCTCCTGTTCTTTATTTGTTTTTTTCTCTGAATCAGTTTAGCTGTGTTAAACTTATTTAGTTGCGAAAGCCTTACATTCTTAAATTTTGTTTTAAATTGCAACTATATCTAATAATTGTTGTTGTTGTTTCCATTTTTTAAATATTCCTTCTATTTCATATGTTTTTTAATTATTTTTCACGTAGGAAATTCTCTGAAAACTTTATATTCTGGAGACAGCAGGATTTTTATTTCAAAATCATGAAATCCAAAGGCTGATGATTATAATCCATTTTTCTAGTGATCGTAAATTTGATTTTCTGTAGAAGAAAGGTAATGCTTTAATATTTATGAAGATGTTGAAATGATATAAATGCTTTTGTTTTAATTACATTAAAATTTTTTTAGTATACTTAGAAATGTACGTAAAATTTAATAAATTTGAAATAAGAAATTAAAATAAAATACGAATTTTTGTTTGTTTGATGCAATTATTTATTAATTATCTCGCTATTATATTATTACGCTGACAAATAAAATTTGATTCGTAAATATTCAATTTAGTGCTTATTAATATAGTTCTTATAATTCAATTTATTAAAATATGCAACGTTAACATATCAGTTTAAAAAGTTCCCATTAAATTATTTCCGTATATTTTTATTTTTAATAATTCATCATTCTTTCTTATTTAATAATCTCATTGAAAATCTGTTTATTTGTTGCTGTTGCATATCTCCGGTGTTGAGCAATGCAAAATCAGGTCTATGAGATTTGACACTCTAAGAAAATCTAACACTAAAATAGAACTTGTGAAAAGATCAATTCTGGAAATCCCCAGACAAACCAGAATATGATCAGGAGTCGCTTAAAAATCCTCGCACTTCAAACAGCATAAGAAAATCTTTTGTCGATAGGAATAGGGCGTAAATCTTTGTCAACTGATAAGCGTGGTGATGGCCGTCTGGTCCCACGTGCAACACTTAAGTGATAACGAGCCCACAGAGAACTTTCCTGGGTACAACTGATGAACAGGTGGGATTGTCCAGATAGTTGGCACTTTGGATGGCGGAGTTCCAGTGCTCTTGGAACACTCCTCCAATATTTAATTTGGCTCTCCGAGGGGTGTAATTGTTGGTCTAACTAAATTTGGTGGATGATATAAGGGTATTTTTCCCATTTATCTATCTTTTGTTTAAAGAAGAATAAATTTAAAAGTAGCAGACGATATTTTTCATTTCAAATAATAAGCTGTTGCCAAAATTTTTTATTTTAAAACATTTACTTTTTCTAATTCATTATAGAAATCGTTCTAAAAATGTGTTAATAGCCTCTGTATTTTTGTTGCCTCTAGATAGCATGGTAATATGGGTATGTTATGAGGAGGATTTGTGTTAACCATCAGAAAATTTGATAAATTGAGTGAATTTAATTTTTGTAATTTTTATTCAAATCGATAGAATGTGTAGAGTGGTTTCAGATTAAGCTTATGGTCCTGTCATCAGGATTCGTTCAGAGTCATTAATTTCACATCTTACAATGATTACCCACTTGAGATGGGGAGTTAATTATCCGGGACGAATCACTCACCAAATGGGGAAGTTCCCTTACCTTGAGCGTCATAGTGAAAACAGAGAAATGTGTTAATATGGAATGACTGAAATTAATGAATAAAATGTATAAGAAAAATTATTATTTTATATTAAATATCAAATATTAGGCATTTCTGAGAATTTATTTTGGGGCGGCGCCTATTTTCAGGTTCGTTGTAATTGTACTCAGCGTGCATATTTATCAGTGGCTTTTATATTTGAGGTAAATTATTATAAAAGTTTTTTGCTATATTAATTTTATATGCTCGATTAATGATTCTATATTATTCTCGCTAAAGATATTTTCATTTCGGAAGTAGACAGGAGCCATTGTACACATTCTAGCAATTTTGTTTTCGTGATGTTACAATTTGCAAAAATGCCTTTGAGCAGCATGCCCCCAAACAAGTCAGCGTAGGTGGCAATGGGCCTTCTTAATGATTTGTAAATCAATAGTTTGCTATCGCTACTTAAAAGTGATTTTCTGCAGCTTAACGAATACACCTGGGCTTCAGCTTGTTTCAGTTTTTTTCAATGTTTCATCTATGTGTGCCAACCATGTCAGCCTCTTATCTAGTATAACTCCTAGGTATTTAATCTTTGGTGACCAGAGAATTTTTACATGAAAGAAGGTAAATTCTATGATGGTTTTCCTTTTAATTCCGAATAGCACAGCTACACATTTGTCGTCGTTAATGGCAATCTTCCAATTATTAAACCATTTTTCTAGTACTAGTATACACTTTTTAATTGGAAGTGATGCTTCTTCATTATTCTTTGCAGAGGACATAATAGCTATGACATAAGCAAAGATGCATCTGTTTACTTTATCCTGTTTAGGTGGGTCACATAGATAAGTTAAGAATATAAGGGGGCCTAGAATGGACCCTTGTGGCAATCCACACTTAATTTCAGTTAATTCTGAATAACTATTGTTTACCTTGACTTTGAAGTGCCTATTTTTTTTAAATAGTTATTTAATAGTAATACAAAAGATGCGGGATATTGAATTAAATTAACTTATAAATCAGACCATTGAACCACACTTTATAAAAGGCCTTGGAAATACCCAGGAATAATGCAGCTATTGCATTGTTCTCGTTAATATTTTTTGTTTAATTCTGCAGCCCTCAGTAACTGATGATACGTAGAGCATTTTCCACGGAACCCAAATTGATAATCATTGATGAGGTTACTGTTTATTATGAATCTATTGAGTCTGTTTTTTATGTAGTACTAAAATAGTTTGGATATGACCGGCACAAGGGTGATCGGACTATTGAATTTTAGATCATTGGGATTCTTGCCATTGCCTTTGAATATGGGGGTTATTACAGTAATTTTCCAAAATGCAGTGTAGTACTTTTGTTTTAGTAAATTATCACAAATATTAGAATTGTGAAATATAGTTTTTAATGGTAAGTTTTTTAACATTTTGTTAGTCACTTTATCATATCCGGGGGCTTTTCGTGGTTTCATCCTTTCACTGTATGTCATTATTTCAGATGGGAGAATGGTCGGTAGGGGATTGTAGTTCAGGGGAGGGGGAGTTAGATATGGTTCTACCACAGTATTAATTTCGTTTTCTTGATTGCTGATAATATTATTTGGTGACAGCTGTTCCTTTATGATGTATGTTATTGCATTTGCTTTTTCATTATCAGTAAATGCAATTTTATTATTCTCATTCGTAGGTGGGAAGATACACCTACGGCTTTTGCACGATTTAATCGCCTTCCACAGCGAACCGTCTTCAATTGCTAAATATCTAATATGGTCTTGCCACTTCTTAATTTTAAAATTTTTTATTTCTTTTTTCAATTCATCATCAAATTTATTTTATATAATTTTGTCAGTCAGTAGCCTAGACTACTAACATGATTTTCTTAGCCTATTTCTTATAATAATTTTTTTATTTTAATTCGTGACTAAGAAAGGAGATTTTATTATTTACTTTTATTATTTTTTTTAGGTGTTTTCGTAGCTATTATAAGTAATTTCAGATACATTACTGACTTCTCTACCGATTTTGTTGATGTTGTTAAGTTCCGCTAGATGATTTATTTTATTAATTGTCCAGATAGCATAGCATCAACAGCTTTTTTTCGCTCTTGAAAACAGCTCCTAATGAATCAGTTGTTGTTGTTACTTATGACACTTGGAAGAGTCAAACTTGCTATGCCATTAGCGTTGCGCATTTACGATTCGTCTTCGGTTTAGTCAGAACACCACGAAGGTGAAAATACGATTTTGCTCTAAACTTCCCCGATAGATGACACCACCAAAGGATTTGACATTGATCTGAAGAAGGAAGAAATTTTCTCCAGGCCAATACACCCATGGTAACTAATGAGTCAGGAAATCAAGTATATCTTACGATTTAGTAAAATGAGTATTTTGTCTCAGTATTAATTTTACTCTTTATTGTCTTAATAATTTTGTGACATATGAGGACCATCTAAAAAATAAAAACCGTTTAATTATATAAAATAAAAATGTCTACAATAAAATTAAAAAAAAAATATTTTAATTTTATTATGAATAATGAAATGATAATATTAAAAATGAAATATTTGATGTAGGGAACACTTCCTTCAAATGTCATTCCCTTCTTAGCATAATCACATTTTACATTCAAACATTTATACATTTATGGGAACTGACTAACTGCTTTAGAAAGTTTATGTTATAATCTTCTGATGCTAGTCTATTAAGCCATAAGTGTTCAAAGCACTTTCCAATACTTTATCACTTTTAAATCACTTACCATCTGGAAATAAATTCAGATGAGTTTAAAAAAAAAAAAAAAAAATGGTAATTGCTAGAAAAAGTCAAAGTTCGCAGATAATCAAAAATTTCCCTTCCAAAACTGCAACCACAATTCTTGAATTACAATAGCAATATGAAAATGGAGACAAATCGGAAAGTGAGGCCCGATTCCTTCAGAAAGCATTGTTCTCTCCTGTTGTGGATGCCATGCTCTGTTTGTCCCCCTGGTTTTCTTAGATTCTCTACTAATTTGTCTTGATCTTTATATCTTTTGATAAGAAATGTAATCACTACCTGTCTTAATGAAGTGATTGCAGAATTATACAACATGAGAATTTTAAAACTCGTCACTAGGTATCATAAATATTTAAATGTAAGAAGCCATACACAGAAAAGAAGAAATAGCTTTTCTTTATTTTTTTTAGAAAAAACGTTGTTTTTTCAATATATGTTTCACTTTTTGTAAATAAACAGTTTTTATTTTCTGATGAGTATCGTTATTACCTTTGTTTTATTCTTACAACTAAAAGTTCTTAAATTCGTTTTGTATTAATTCACGTCAAAGTTTCGTATTAATAGTATTTTCGACATGTTACACTTGAAATATTTTCAAGCAATTTAAATAAAATATTGATAATTATTAAAATAACCATTATAAACGTTCTTGGTGCAGCAATATTTAAATATTTAGATTGTGTATTTAAAAAATAAGGTAGATTATTAATCTAAGAAATACTATTAAAAACTTTGAAAAAAAATGTGATGGTATTTTTAAAGAGATGGAAACAAAGTAAGTTTTGCTCTAGCTTAAGTTATTTTGATAAGCAAATTTCCTTCTCTTGGAAAATTTAGATATCATATAATCATGTTTGTTTGCTAAGTTATGTGCAGATACATGTGTCAATGTGAGCGCAAAATTTCCGGGAATTTCATATCGCTTGTACACGATTCCAGATGCATATTATGAAACATATTTTTCAAGCTTTGCAAGTATAATATAAATATATTATATATCTTGTTTTGAAGAACTTACCACACATACAGATATAAATGATATTATTCAAATTTGACGCTTTGTAATCTGTTATATAACTTTATTTCACTTTATATAATTACACAGAAAGGTTTGCTGTTTACAACATTATAAAGCCATTTTATACAAAAAAGTATTTTACATACATATTTCAATAATTTTTGTGATTAAAAATACAATATAAATTTATATTTTCAAATAATTATGAAGAACATATTTAACAAATTATTTTGATTTCATTATTCAATATAAACTTGAGATTTTTCTTCTTAAATATATCACTTTGAATTTGGAAAATTACAAAAAAATATATCACTATATATATTACATGATAATTACTTTTACTTGCTTAAATGCACGTAAAAATAATGAACTTGTTAATTCGGGAATTCCTGTCCTTAAATTGAACATGGGAAACCTATTTAGTAATACTTTAGAAAATTTAGTCGCAGAGAAAGTACATATTTTTTTGCTTGAAATTTATTTTATTTCAGTTCACAGAATAGGAAAAGAACAATAATTTTATCCCATTATATCATAATAAATGTTTAATAAATTAACTAAATACCCTCAAGAAACAGGAAAGAGAAAATGATTCTTTAGTTTCGGTTGTTAAAATAATTTAGTGATTATAAATGCTTCTCGTCATCTTTCATTTTTCTCCATCAAACATAAAAGTCAGAATTTTCTTATACCTAAGAATATGATTCTGAAAATTTTGTGAATAATTTATAACTATTTCAAAAGAAGGTTTCAACCTAATTTCATGAAAGACTTTCTTCATAAATTGAATGTATGATATATTGTATATAATTGAATGTATGTATGTATATCATAAATTGAATGTATGATCTTCATAAATGAATCATGGTTCTTCCATTCTGTAATTATTAGCTGTACCAACTAACTTCAACTTATGCTAAACAAACAGAAACAGAAAATTTAATTTAGTTAAATTCAAATGTATTATTTTGTTAATACTATATGTAAGTTAACATATAAATTTATTGTTTGAAAAGAAATTTTATGATCCTCTAAACTTTCTCTTTATATAAAATTTAATGAATTTTTCAGAGAGATTTTCGTGCATTCTCAAAATATTAAAGTAACAGCAAATTGTATTAATTACACAAAATGTATTTTAAAGTAAAAATTATACAATGCTCTATATAGTTAATATATTGATTGGCTACATTTGACAGTAGTAATCCAATTGTCAAATGAAGCCTTTTATTAATTAGGTGCAAAATGAATTGAAACATGTGTTGTACAATTATAAATACAATTTTTAGAAAATATTTCCTGGAGAAATTAAAATTTAAATTCTGGTTTACATATCGTAATATTTCCTACAGATTTTTCACAATTAATCAGAAAAAAGGAAACAACTACATCATTTAAGTATAATAATAAAAAAAACATAATATATATATATATATATATATATATATATATATATATATATATATATATATATATATATATATATATATATATATATATATATATATATATATATATATATATATATATATATATATATATATATATATATATATATATGTAGATATTTTTTAGGTACGCTCAGACGAGAATTTACAAAATAAAAATAACGGTTTAACTTTAAAACACAAAGTATTTTAACACAGAAGACGATTTTTTACTGACTTACTTCAATTTGCTTAGCGTAGAATAAATTTTAAATAGAAGAGAAAATGGAGTTGGCGCGAGAACATTTTCGCACTATGATTTTCTATTTTAAAGAAGGATTAAATCAAGAAGAATGAGTTCAACAATTGCAATTAGCATTTGGTGATGAATCTTCAACTCGTGCTACTGTATTCAGATGGTTTAGAAAATTTAGAAGAGGTCGCAATTTTCTTCAGGATTAAGTACACACAGGAAGGCCGCCGTCGGCAGTAATCCCGAATAACGTGTCTGCCATATGAAAAATGTTAATGGATGATAATCGCTGTACCTATCAAATGATACAGAAGGGACTTAACATTGGATCCGCAGCCATACACAAAATCATTCATGAAGAATTCTATATGAAAAAAGTAGTTTGCCGTTGGGTTCCCCATGATCTAACTGAGCATCAAAAAGAGGAGCGCGTTAGAATCAGTAAAGAAAATCTTAAATCGCTAAATTATGGTGGTCACCGCAACATTTCTAAAATTGTAATAGGTGAGGAAACGTACCTACCGTATTTTGACGTTCCAACACGTCAAGAAAGCAAAGTATAGGTCTTTGAAGATGATCCCACGCCGACAATGGTGAAAAAACAACGCGCACTGAAAAAGTTGATGTATGCCATTTTCTTCAGAAGTACGGGATTGGTCAAAGCCATCCAGTTGGAAGGACAGAAGACAGTAACAGCAAAGTGGTATACCACTCAATGTCTTCCAGAAATTCTACAAGAACTGAATGATAGGGGACTGATGTTTCACAATGACAATGCATCTTCACATATAGCCGGATTAACAGTTGAGCTTCTTAAACAAAAACAAGTTAAAGTGATCAAACATTCACCGTATTCACCTATGTGAGACTTTTGGTTGTTCTTTAATCTAAAAAAGAACTTACGTGGACGTCGTTTTCATTCAGAAGAAGAGATTGATGTGGCTATAAATGCATTTTTTTCATCTATTCCAAGAAATGAATGGCTTGAGTCATCTAATCTGTGGAAAATTCGTCAACAAAAGTGCATTGATACTGGAGGAGACTACTTTGAACACACCTAAAATTTTGTAAGTTTAACTTTAAAAACCTAGTTGTACCTCAAAAACTTCAGAGCGACCCTCGTATATATGTATATAGAGTAAGATAATAAAATCAGAGTTCATTGATAATGTAACCTATTTAATACAATTCTAAATTATGAATATTCATTTATTTTACCCTTATACTGTAGTTTTAAAACACAGGTGACTGATTTAAGACCATTTTTATACGCTTAACAACCCCGTAGCATCTCTTATATAAACCCCATTCAGTAAGCAACAGTACAGAGATGTCTGCTAACCACAGTAAGAGTCACACCTAAGTTACGGATGGAATTTTTAACTTTATTTCTTCTTTTCTTTAAATAAATGCCATTTGGAATGTATCAGTGTCTTGCATTCACTGCCATAACCACTCTGCTGCAGACTGCTTCTAAATTATAAATTATTATCACAAAAATAATCGAATGTATATATGTATATAATAAAGTTAAATTTTATAAAAAGTTATAGAAGTATGACTAAAAAATCACACTAATAATTATTAGGCCAGCTTATCACAAATAAGTGTCAGGTAGTATAAATAATCAAAAAAAATTTATATCAAAGAGAAATAAATGCAATTGTAATTCGCGAAAAGAATTTGGAATTTTTACAAAACAAAATTTTAATGTGGTAAATATAATATGTAACACGCCATTTAAACGCATAAATTTAAGCTCTTCCTTATTATATATTATTAAAACATTACGAGTGTAGGTAATTTAATATAATTATTTAAGAACTTTTTATAATTTTCTAACTTAAGAAAATTTTGTAGCTCTGTGCTATTTTAAGGAATTATTTAGAATACATTTTTTCTATATTTCTACATTGGTGTGTATTTATACTTTCTGACTATTCAGGGTGAGGAAATAATAGCATCTTGCTTTATGTGGTATCCAGTTAGTAGTGTGTCATAATGCATGAAAATGAGAAAGTCCTCGTTAATTAGATGCAGGGATTAAGAAGATGTCACCCAGAATGAATCTCCAAAGGTGTCATTTCACTTGAAAGCCCATTTTATGAGCTCCAACTATTATTAACAGACAAGACGAATCTGTAGCTGCGTAGGTATAAAACCCGCAACTTATCAGTTACCAAAATAATGCCTTTAACAACAAGACATTTATGGCTCTCCATCCCAGAATAAATATTAACGGCAAATTCTGTTCAATAATAAAAAAACTAATTTCTTATTGTTATTAATTTGTCTTAGAAAAGCAATTTGTATAAAAAAAAAAAACGCTTGATATATAAATATTTTATCCTTCTTGTGTCCTATGAATACAACAATCATATTTCTCCTCATAAATATATTATACTTTAATAATTTGAAACCAGTAAAAAAAAGTTAGACGGTACAATCATCCTAATTTTGAGTAAATATATATGAATCTCGTGCCATTTTGATCTCTCAAGTACTCACCCCAATAGACTTCAACATAGATGGCAAATGATCCATTTCTCAACAGCGGATGGGCTTGAAAATAGGACCATTCGCTTTGAAGAGCGAAGCGACCATTCGCTTGATCACAGTGAGTTTGCACTAAAAGGTTTGTAATTTAAAAGCATTTATATCCCTTTCTATTATAGTTTTTATCATATATATTATAAATACTTAGCCTTATAGTGATAGATAACCAGCAGATAACAAATGCGATGCTCAGGGTTCATTGGAGGATCGTGAAAAAAAATTCAAGTTAAATAATTTTATGAATGAATTCTTAAATAAAAATACATATAAAAGTCAAAATTGACGAAAGGGATTTCTGGTGGTGCCATCTATTGGAAGAATCTTAGAGCAAAGACGTACTTTCACCTTCGTGGTGAAAGTACGTCTTTGCTCTAAAATGCTCTGAAATGAAATGTCTTTGCTCTGAAATGAAAAATGTTCTCTTCTTCTTCCTTTTTTTTTTTTTTTTTTTTTTTTTTTGCGATCGGAAAGGAAATCGATTTCCTTTTAGTGGAAAGATGAAGTTTTCTTTTCGTACTGTAATCACTTTTTTTCATGTTTAAAATAGACTAATTTTACAGAGTTTAATTAATGAGAAAAAGATCCAAATGCATTTAAAATGGTAAAAGTGTTGAAAAGAATTTACGAGAAATTTGAATTTTCGGAAAACAGCATTCAACATCAATTGAGAAATGCGTCAAGGTGAATAATGTATTCAACAGAATCTTGCGGTTGTATAGTTTTGAATGGCTGTATTAGAAAGCTGTTTGGAGACGGTATTGTACTGCGTATCCCATCTTAGTGACAACAAGGTGATTTATGATTTAATTATTGTTGTAGCCATACTGAGAAAGAAAGTCGTTCAATCACACTATTTCTAAACTAGTCACTTTGATCATATCTAATTGATTCTCAATTTCCTTCCTGATATTCCTCTCAAGCATTTCTTCTTGAACATCAATACTATAACTTCATTTACATATTTTATATCGCCTTAAGTGCTACAGGATATTTATTCATTCTTTTGATATTTTATTACTTTTATTCCTTTTTTGTCAAAAATAATGTCATTTGCGTTGCGCAGGACAATATTCTTCTCAAATAAATTTCGTGAGCATAAAATGATTCCCCTAAGAGCATTGATGTCATCTGTATTGTAGTGTGTTGTAATATATTGTTATCGTTCGTTTGGTTATTGAAATGCTTTTATGTTTTTCCGCAGAAGTTTTACTACAAACCCAATTTTTTTCAAAGATATTTATAATTTTTCAAATTTAAAGTGTTTAATTTTTTTATCAGACGTAATATTTTAGTATGCTGGTATCGTATGCTGATTAACCATACCTTGGAGTGTATTCCTTTTTTCATGAAATAAGTTGAAAATAAAATTAAATGTCCAAACGTTTGTAGAGGTAAAAACTCAATAATTTTAGAAAATGATTAAAAATCAAATTAAAATATTTGTCTCGCTATTATTCTAATAAACTTATCGTTCTTATTATTAAATATTTTATTTTATAAGAAATATATATATATATATATATAATATATATATATATATATATATATATATATATATATATATATATATACATACATATATATGTGTGTGTGTGTGTGTGTGCGTGCGTGCGTCTATTGTAAAATGCATTTTTTTATATTAAGTTCTTTAAATTTTTAATACATAGTTAGTCTTATTTCAAAATCGTAGCATATAATATAATTGAACAAGGTAACACAAAACAGTTTATAATATTTCATTTTTAAAATTTACTTAAATGAAAATAATCAAAGTTGATTTAAAAGTGCATATCATAACTACTTTTCCAACGCTAACAAGCAGAAATCTAACATGCATTATTTACAGATGCCTTTTCTATTTCATGAGTGAGAAAAGCTAATTCGTCTTGCTCGATTTGGAAGTGTTTGGCAACCACATGGTAAAACAGCGGGAATCATATGGGGAGAAGTTTTTCTCAGAAATTCCTCCTTCTTTAGGTTACCGTAGTGAAGGGGAAAAACCAGCCAAGTTTGGCGTTAAAAATTTCCCAGTTTCATAGGTGGCGTTGTGTACAGAAGTGGATTTTCAGATATAAAAAGGAGTTTCATTTGTAATCAAAATTTGTATCGAAATATTAATGCAATCAAAAATATTTTTAGCTTAAAAAAAAGAAAAATGTTCAATTTGTAACTGTACGGAGAAAAAATGAAATATCTTTAAACCAAATTTTGTACAACATCAAAGAAATTAGAATTTGGTTAAAATTTACTTAGATGGAGATATTTTGACATTTTAAAAATATTTGAAAAAATTTTAAGCACTTAAAATGGACGTCGAAGTGACAGTAGCTCTGTTTTATGTAATTTGCAAAAAACCGGAAGTTTCTATCGTGAAAATAGCACTTGTGAAACGTTAAAATATTATCCATAGGATTAACATGGGATTTGATTGTCCCCAATGGAGGTCTAGCAGGGCCTTAATTTCGCATAGCCATCGACTAGCGAGCTTGGTTTGTTCATGTGTCATAAGTTGGTTGGTTGATCTCGTGCCCATTTGAAGTCAAATAAAATTCCTCTACGTGTCGAAATCACTGACTTGGCAATGTGTACAATTTTGTCCTTATAGAGATTTCCCTGAAAGTGAATTTTGTCAGTGGCTTGTAAACTTCTTATGATAGCCGGGTATAGTTAAGAATGAAGTGTCATAAGTTACAGCAATAATAAAAATTTATGTGTTTATATATTTCATAAGTGGCTTTGTGGCAGATACTGATTTTCAAGGAGTAAAGCAAGCATGGTTTAAAAATTTTTACTTGGATAATTAGTATTTAAAATAAATTTATTAATAATATTGAAATTAATGTATAAATTTTAAAACATATGCCACCAATACTTTATTTTACATGCATAATGGGCCAAAGTTACATGTAAGGCAAGTTTAGCATCAATTCTGAAAATTACTTTCCAGGGGAAATTTTTGTTTATAGAGGATGCATTTAATTATGTCATAAGGAAGAATCCAGAAAAACTCCAAAACACCCAAATCGACGAATGTGCATTCATAAGGCTGAAAAGCTACATCCATCTCCCGTTTCAACAATTGCTGGGATCGAACCCGGGAGCTTAGTCTCCAAAATAATAATTTTATTTAATTTTTAATTTGGATTAGAAACATCGAAATGATGAATCTTTAATTTACTTAACCACTATGATCTAACTTAATTTCTGTAGTTCATTCTATCATTCATTCTGACGATTTTTATATTCTATTCATTGTTGTAAATTTCTTGGAGCTATATGCTAAACACACAAAAAACAGAAATTAAGGGGCCAAAATAATCCATTACTATTGGCTTGTGATGTCATCTCTTATGACATCAGGTGTCCTTTAACCATCTTATATGTAGTTTAATAAAGCAACAATATGTTGATTCTTTCCCAGGACTATGGCATTACTCTTCATCACCCATCATATTTGTACTAATTTTCAATAAGATAATGAGAAATTACTTACGGTTGGTATATCTTGCTGGATTCCATCAATGTGGTTAATATTCTTCTTACCGTCACATTTCATGATCAACAATTAGATTTGGACCTCTCAAATTGTCACAAATGTGGAGCAAAATCTATATACGTGCTTCACATAATGTAATAAAAAATGACATTAGAAATCTTCATCTCTGTCTTGATATATACATAGATGCTTATATACACTGCTGTAAGAAGCGGTTTCCCCAACCACTAATTTGAACATTTATCATTCAATTTTCACCAATGACGAGTTCTATGGCTTAAAAATTTTTAATTATATCAATAACTTTATATGAATTGAACAGTACACATTTTTATTTTCAAGAAAAATAATAATAAAAAGGAGCATTTACACACACACACATATATAGATATAACCATTTAATTTAGTATGAGAAAAGAAAAAAAATTATGTATCAGTATAAGAGATTAATATTTGATAATGCTCATTCAAAATTGAGCAGCGTGTTATATTTCAATTATCAGTACATATAATTCGAATTCTAGAAACATTTTCTTTGGTTCTAAAATGTTCTAGTTCTAGAAACTATGCTAAAATATTTGATTTGACACCATACCATTAATTTCATTTCATCTGGATCGCTTTGATATGTTTTAAAGTTTGATCATGATCAAACTTAAAACAATGCAAACAATATTAGTTTTGATCGCAGTCGGCATGCTTTAAAGTTTGATCGTGATCAAACTTTAAAACATGCTGTTTGTGATCAAAATTAATATCGGATTAAAGTCGATCGGGATTAAATTTTAATATAAATCACAAATTAAATGCAAACTTGATATTAAATTATTTCTAGTTATAATATAAGAACTGAAAGCTAATCATTTAGTTTATAAGATTTATTGAGTCACTTTTTGTAGGAATCTCGACAGTACATCTTCAGTTTCATTTATAACTGATCTTAATCATTATACTTCAGATGGTGTGGTTAAAGAGCAGGACAATGAAACTTTATTGTTTGCATTGCTTATCGCAAATTTAACTGATTTCTGTTGCTTGTTTTATGTGCATATCAATATATGTGCATATCAAAGTCCAAACTTGAAACTACAGAATATTTATTTAATTTGATATCGATGAAATTAGCGTATTAATAAGCAAAAAAGTCAACCAGTTAAACATTAATTCTCATAATAATTTACTAAAATTGGAAAAATAAATCAATGGCAGAACGCTTAAGTGAAAATGATCCCCATTCTTATTCCAATCCTGATCAATGTGTTATTACACACATTCATTTAAATTTAGAAGTAGATTTCAAAAAACATATATTGATTGGTTATGCAGATTTAACTCTGCAGAAAAAGGATTCAAAAGCTGATCTTGTAAGTTTAATAATATTTTAAAATCAATTACCTTCATTTAATTAACTATATTATATCAACAAAAATATATATTTATTTTCATAAAATGTGAAAGCCCCTTCTCCCTGTGCCCAAATATTTATATTGATTTTTCTAGTTAAAGATGCAGTATATATTGTTTTTATTTAGATAAACTTGTTTTGAATAAATAGCTTCACTGTTTATATTTCTGAGAAAAAGGAATAACTGATAATATTTATCAGTTGGAAACTTTATATTTTAGTAAAATTTATGTTAATGATGGCCGTATAATTTTTTTTTCATAATAGGATCTGTGATAACGTAAATTGTTAATGTAAAAAAAAAAAAAAAAAAAAAAAAAAAATTTAAATTTAAATTTTGAAGGTAGCCAACTTTGACAATTTTCGGTTCTATTTTGTTTATTTGGTATTATTTTATGAGCAATAAGATTCTTAATTTAATAACTTTATTGTAATGAAATCCTATTTTATTACTGAGAAAAAAATGCATTGATCAACTTTCACTGCGAGTAAAATTTATATATCCATCCTCAGAAGCCAAATCATTAAATTTTTTTAAAATGTCATGAAAAATTGAAGCACAAAATTTAAGAACCACACATTAAAATATAAAAATGATGTTTCACTAATGTCCCTGAAAAACCTCCATGTTTAATCTTCAAAAAAGCACAAAAAACAAAGCATATGACATTTTTAAAATACTTTATTGAAAAGATTTAATTGTTAAATTTTGTGTGTGTGTGTGTGAAATATGAGTATGTTCTTTAAGCTTGAATTTATTTTTTCCGCTAAAAATTTTCTTATAAAAAACATTAAGTCTTAATTGCACATCTTAAACTAATTTTTTTTAAAAAAAAAATTAAAACATGAAAAATTTTAAAATCCTATTTAATTCAGAATGTTTTTGCATTAATTTAATATTTATACGATATTTTATTGCAGTGTTAAAAAATGTTTTCTTTGAATGAACATAGCTTTTATCCGAATACATTTTTTAAATATGAAATGGTTCTTTAAATAATAAGGAATTTATAATAATAAAAGATCATAAAAAATGATTATGTATCATTAATATGAAAAAGTCATTTGCTGACGATGGACAATAATCTATTATTTATTATCAATGTAATTTGTATAAAAAAATAAGGTAAAACTGAGTATTACGGTCTCACCTTGGCGAAATTTTTTTTTGCCAACAAACAAAAAGAATATAAAAGACAGGATAGAAATTATTTCGCTGTATTCTCAGCGAAATACAAAATGAATATAAAAGACATAATTGAAATTTCGGCACTATATCCACACAGCGAAATAAAACAAATAGATAGGATTGAAATTCCGGCACTATATCCAAACTGAAATAAAAAAATGTATACATAAAAGATAATATTTATATTACACGCTATATCCGTAGTGAAATAAAATATAAATATGAAAAAACAGGATTTAAATTACTGCGCTTTACAGCCGATAAAAAAAATCTAAAATAAAAATGGCTAGCGTTTCCGGGATATTCGGACGATATGCATAGTGACACATTTGGCGACTAATCGCTTTTGGTGTTTTTATGGCGATGAAAAATAATTGCCAAGTTTTACCGATTTGACGACTTTTCGCTGTGACCGTGGCGACCATCTGAGCTTTATGAGGTGAGACCGTAATACTTAGTTTAGCCTATTTTAATTCACAAAAATCTCATTGATACAGTTTTCATTTATTTGAAATAAAAATTTTAAATAACTAAAAAATGCATCAATATAATTTATTAACATTAAAATTTTGTCTATAAATTGAGGAGTCAAAACTTTTTTGTATTTACAGTTTTATCTTTTATTGTATTTTATAGATATTAGACACCAAAGATCTTACAATACATTCTGTGAAGAATAATCAGAGTAAATTGACTTATACATTAGGAGAAAAACATGAAATATTTGGCAGTAAACTGGAGATAAAGCTTCCAAAAAGAAGTGCTAAAAAGTAATGTTTCAAAATTTGATGTGTTTATGTAAATATAAAATATTTTACTCTATATATTTCTTATTTACCAGTATTTTATAATTTAAGTGAATTGCTTAAAAATTATATGCAATAATGCTGACAATTATTTGCATTATTAAATATTTTTTATATTACACAAATTCCACATAAATAAGCCAAATATTATTCTTTCTATATTTAAAGCAATATTTTTTCTAAATTACCATTTAAAAATTTTTCCCTTTTATGAAATTTTTATTATGAATGTGAACAATTGTCATATATTGTGGTGCATTCAGTATTTATTTTTCATATTTTATAGTTAATTGATTTTTAAGATATTTTTAAGATATTGAGTAATAATGTTTAATAAATGTTTAGTTATATACATACAAGTGACAATAGTACAATAGTCATTCATTTAAAATAAAGATTTCTCAAGTTCTTGAGACATTCATATAGAAATTATTTTCTTTATAATGATATTTTCCCTTAATATATTGTTTTGTTCTTGTAAATCAAAGCTTTGCTGGTGAATAATAAAAAACAAGTTAACTATAGGATTCAGATCTATATTTTCCTTTATTTAATGATATTTTATAAAAAAAACTCAACACAAAAAAAAAAAAAAAAAAAAAAAAAAAAGAGAGAGAGAGAGAGAGAGAGAGATGAAATTTCATTTAAAAAAATGTATAATGCTTCAACATCATATTCAATATTAGTTTTTCCATTCCATTTATTTTAATCTATCTAATATTATATATATATATATATATATATATATATATATATATATATATATATATATCAAAAGTTTATAATAATTGGAGCAGGACGAGACACATTTTTATTTAAAGCATTTTTTTTTTTTTAATACTGAATGAAAATTTTTAATTACTCATATTTTAGTAGTCAAAACCAAGTTACCAATTGACTGATTAATTGTTTGGCCTTAAAAAATAAGTTAAAATGTTTAGTCTAAAACCTATGATGATTTGTAGTTAATGTAAAGACTATTGCAAACTGCTGCATTTTATTTTTCTGTTATTATAAAACTGTCATTTCTCTTATTGTAAAACAGTTCATATTTAAAAATTACTACATAGGAAAGTCTTTAAACAAAAGTTTAATTGTGTAGTCTATAAACCAATGATTATTTATACTTAATTATTTAAAGAGACTTCATTGTTAACAAGACACATTTTTTCTTCTATTCTTACTGTTGAAAAATTATTTTATGAGATATTCTATTTAAAAAAAAAAAAATAGATTATGGTTTATAAAAATTGCTGTGAGGTATGAAAGAATCATACAAATTAAAGAAACTTATGGGAAATTTATGTATAATAGAAAATGATGGTAATTACATTTACAAATTAATGATACATGTTCTGTACCTTTAAGCTTCTATGTTAAATTTGTAGTTATTATATTAGTAACTTGATTATATAACAAATTGAACAAAATTGATTATATAAAAAAATTGGACATTAGATATGGAATGAAAATCCTATGTAATATATAGAATCTTAATAATCCAGTATTATGGCATCTTTACTCTTAAAGATAGATGCAATTGATATACCAGATTTTTATTCGTAAATAATTTTGTTCTTTTATAATGACTGCTTATTTAAATTACATTAAATAATACATGATAAATTTATTATTATTCTTTCATTTTTTTACTTCAATTTTCATTACTAGTTGTTAAAAACTTGTGACAGATGAAGAAAACTTGTAAAAAATGTCAAATTCAGATATTAATTATTTTTTCAGCAACCAATTTTAAACATTTTAGTAGTTATAAAATTATGTGCAATTTCTGACATGATAGAAATGTGTTCAATATCTTGTTTTCTGATTGAAGATTTTATTGAACATAAGCATTTTAATTTAATTCTAGTAATAAATAGTTTATATCCTTATTTTTTTTTCATTTAATAGCAAAATTATGATTTAAAAAAAAAGGTAAGCAAATGTGAACAAAATTCAATTTTTCAAAAATTTAATATTGCATTTAAAAATATGCTAGTTATAAAATTTAATCTTAAATATTAAAAGTTTCATTAAGAAAAATTCAAAAAATTACTGAGTCTCATATATTTATTTTGTTATATTTAAACACTCAAATATAATTTAAATTATTTTACTTTTTATCCCTTAATTGCAATTATGCAGTTAATAATAAATTTATCCAAAATTATATATTTAGAAAATATTTTATAATTCAGTTAGGATATCTGCTTTAAGTCTTTCTGTTATATTGATGCTACTATTTGATATTAATATTATTAGTTCATTTTTATAAATTAAATATAATTGGCTTTATTATTAAAGAATACCATTTTTTAAAGCTACCGAAGGGCTGTGGTTTTAACCAGAAATTATTTTAGAATAGGATTCTATATATTATTTTTTATTACATATTACTACATATTATTTTTTTATACATATTATTTTTTATTTAGCTTTATAAAGGAATATTTATATTATTTTTTTTTTAAGTAAATATGTTTAAAGTTACTTTTGTTATTTTTGACTTAATGTTCATTAAATAGATGTATATATAGTTTATGTAGTAATTAGTACAATACTTTTTTATGTATAAGTTTAAGGCAGATGTGTATTCTTGTGTTTTATATTCTTGTAACTTCAAATTGTATCCTTTTTACATTTCATTAAATCTTGCTGTGAAGAATTACTATAAGAGTGGAATATGAAACATCACCACATGCAAGTGCTCTTCAGTGGTTGGAACCTGAGCAAACTTCTGGAAAGAAACATCCATATGTTTTTAGTTTATGCCAAGTAAGTTTATGAAAGAACATCTTTTTAAAACAAGTGTTTTGGTATATTAATGTGCTAATAAATTATTTTTCTCATTATTTCTTTAACCTGTTCACTGTGTGTTCACCTATCACTGTGACAGATAATCAGATTATATTAAAAAACTAAATTCACAATAGAAGTTTCTTCAAAAAAAAAAAAAAAAAAAAAAAGTATATTATTCTTCTTTTGTCTGTTTTTTTCACTCAAAGTAAAGTTTTTTGTTTTATAATAGCTTTATTCTTTGAACCTCATTTTTCTTTCTCCTTGTGGTCTTGTACAAGATTGTCTGCTTCATTATATTGTTTTAAGGTTTAGTTTTTTTACTAACTTTACACAATTTAGTGATTTCAGTTTGATTCTGAGAAATAGCCTGAGACATAAATATTGTTATTTTTCATAAAATTTTGAAACCTTTCTGCTAAGGAGGGATTCAACATAAAATTTATAGCTGCTGAATATTCATCTAGAAGCTTTGAAAAATTGATTAAAAATGAGGAAATTCTTAATGATTCTCTTTCTAGAGATGAATGCATTTAATGAAATGAAATATTTATGGCTTCGCATCTTATTATCAAGTATCAGCTTTGATCAATCATATTAATACTAATTTTGCATTTTTATGTAAAAATGATAATGGAAATTACAAAAGTAATGAAAACATCATTTTTAAAGTAATTAATAAATTAAAATTTTCAAAATAGTAAATAGCCTTTTAACTTTATATCTGCATTTCTTTGCTTAATTTTAGAGTATTTTCATTACTTCAGTAGCATTGTTATTCTTAACAATTTTCAATTCATAATCATGCCAGATTATGCAACTTAATGAAGTCGGAATCAATTTACTTTAATTTATATTTCTACACATTTCATTTGCAATTGAGTCATATGCTAATAAATTATCTGTGAATTATAATAAGAAAGTACTTTTTTTTGTTTAATAATAAAAAATGAGAAGAAGTATTAGATTTTTTTGCCTGTAGAACATAATTTACTTTTTGACGTTATTGCTATTCCAGAATTCTCTTTTCCAATTTTTTTGTAGCTTAATTATTGAAAACCTTTAAACTCTATATTTACTATCTAGATGTTAAATATTCTTAAAATCTTCCTTATACTATTATAAGCATATATGAAGCCAAAGAATAACAATCTAGCTTTATATATATATATATATATATATATATATATATATAAACATGTAGATGTTCACATTTATAAATTTATATTTCATCAAATTTCTTATTTTCACAAATTGTGCATAAATATGCATATAAAGTATAATGATAAAAATTATTGTTTCAAAATTTTACTCATTAAATTTATATATGAATATAAAATATAATAAAAATCAAATAAAAAAATCTATTTGCTAATGAAAAGTAAAATTAAATCTAATGAAAATTTTTTACATAAAATTGGTTAAAGCTGTTTATAGAAATTTTTGTGAAATGTTGATTGATTAACTGTGAATGATATTTTAACACCATTGACTTCAATGTGGAGTATTAAGATTCACTGTAATATGTTAAATAGCTCAAAAAGTAATGTCAAAAGTTAAAAGTCAAGAAATAAATTATAGCTTGTGTGAAAAAAAAACAAGTTTAAATGTTTTGATTCTGTCATAGTTTTCAGTATTCAATCATTAAAATTTTTGATTAAATTCTTTTGGGCTAAACTTTTTCTCACCTAAGTTTTTGAATCTGTAATGTCTGATTCTAATCTGAAAGAATAAAAAAATAATGAAAACCATTCTTGATTCAATGAAGAGAGTTGGATTTAAATCATTAAATTACATTTGCCTTCCATAGTCCTATCATAACAAATGAATAATATATCTTTCAATCACAAATTTCAATTTATATTGATATTAATAATTAAGAATATCATGCATAATTTCTGTTTATGAAAGAGAAATAACACATTTTTCAACTAATTGCGTTATGCATTACTCTTTTTAAAATTTCTTAATTTAGGAATGATGTTATGAAACTTAACTGTGTTCATATTAACTTAATTATATTATTATATAATACGTTGGGATTATTTTGGTTGTAAATAATCCTGCCCTCTATAATTCTATTTTTTCAGTAATTATGTATATTTTAATGTCTTATGTATGTTAACAAATTTTTTTTATTAAATGTCTACATTGAAATTTAAATTCCATTGTGTTTTTTTATGAATAGTATACTTACAAAAAGAAAAGAAAAATATTTTCTACATACTGCAATATATTCTGTCATTTTTATTATATATATAATTTGTTAAATTTATATATTATTTTATTATGCAATCAGAAATTAGCATTTGAATTTGAATAATACTTTATGTTTGAAATTTCAGTATAACTTATGCAAAACTTGTTTGTGATGTATCATAATTTTTGTGTGATATTTTATAAAATAATTTCATGCAATTTATCAAAATATGTACTAAAAAGTAAAGTACAATTAAAATTTTCCAATCATTGTGCATATTATATTTACTTAGTGTTCTTATCTTATTTTTTTGGGGTTTTCACACACACACATTACTAATTATTTAATATTTCAGGCAATTCATGCTCGCTCTATTGTGCCATGTCAAGATACACCCAGTGTGAAAGTGACATATTCTGCCAGAGTAAGTTTCTTCCTGTATGTTTGTTTTAGTTAACCATCATGAAAGTGTAGTTTCCCATTTAATTTAAAATTTTCTGATTTTGGCTTTAAATCCTTATTTTCAAAATTTTTAAGTCTAATATGATTTTTTCCTAAATTTTCTCTATATTCATTACTTTTTAACATATAAAATTGCTTTATTTAAAGCTCAATTTATTACTTTACTGGTTAAAGTCTACCAACTGCTATGTTTGGTATTTCTATTTTTTTTTTATTATTTTTTTATTTTTATTTATTTATTTTTTTTTCCAATACATGATTTCACATAATCTTATATTTTGAATGTTATGACTCTGAATATTTTTATTTATCTGTTACAAAATACTAAAAAAAAAATTTAATGTAATTGTTACAGGTCATGCTTTTATTATAATTTTTTTTATGGTTATACCAATTTTAATTGGGGGTTTTGGGAATTGATTGGTTCCTCTAATATTAGGAGCTCCTGATATAGCTTTTCCTCGTATAAATAATTTGATAAATTGAGTGAATAATAATTTCACTCAATTTATCAAAATATATTCTAGAAAATAAACCATTAAGTTATGATGAAAATAATACTGCTGATTTATATGAAATCATGATTTCAAGGTCATTTTTTATTGTTTAATTTCAATCATCCAAATGATGTTTCTAGGTGTTTTGAAATGATTAATCTAGCAATGATCTTAAAAGCAACTGATGTAGTATTACTTTATCCAAGAATCAATTGCATAACAGACATTTGTATCCCTATTAATTAAAAAAATTAATGGAAAAACTTTATGGCTTAGCATTATGTGAAAAAATGAATTTACAAACGTAATAAAAATACAAGTACTCATTTTTTAATTTCTTTGCTAACTCTAATACTTTCAATAGATTCAATTCATCTTAATTTAAAAGTTCCCAATTTACATAGATATATGCTTAAATACCAATTACCAATTAAATGATTAGTGCCCTAGCTTTTATTTTAAAAGTTTGTAGATTTGATTTCCACTTTAGCTGCGAATGTTCGTTTATGGTTCCAGAATCCACTTCAAACTTTTGGTTCTGATTATATGAAATAAAATACTTGATAATGAAAATTCTATATACTGTATTTTCTTGTATATATAATCCACAATGCCATATTATCCGCAAGCTCCTTTATTCGAGCAAAGGAAAAAATGTCGCATAATCTGCGTCAATTTTTCCGACGAATAGTCGAAAATTTATGCTGCTTATAATTTGGTGCTAAATAAAATAAAAAAAAAAATTCATTCTAATTAAAAATATAATAAATTCTACAGGAAAAAAAAAACATTTAAAATGATAAAGATCAATTTGAATCCACCTTAACGCAAAGTATGATTAACTGAGGTGAAAGCATTATATCAATCAATGTCCAAGAAAATTCTAGTAAAACTTATCAATTTTTAGATTTTAATAACTTAAAATGAGGTTAGACATATTTTAAAAATAAGTTATTTCTTTTGTTAATAGTTAAATGAAAGAAATGGATTACTTTCTAACTGTGCATGGAATACATTTTTTCTTTTCTACTGCATCTGCTTTATTTTTCTCCTCACATTACACGTTTGTTGATATTTTTTGCATTTGCCTTCCCTACAGCTTTCAATTTAAAATTTACTCTATGACTTAATAATTTTCACTTCCCTATGACAGTATATGAATTTGAATGTTTTCAGGGTGAAACAGTTCAGGTCAAGACAGAATGTAAAATGACGTTAATTAATTGCAATTTTAATAACCACTGAGAAGAACTGAATTTGTTCTTTAAGGTAATTGGACAAATGCTGATTATAGTTAAAACAAGTTAACTGAGTATTGGTGCCATCTGTTATTTATTCTATGAAACATGGCATTTCTTTCAAAACTTTATTGTAAATTTTTCTGATGAAAAATATTTTACTGTCAGATTATTCATGGCAGCCTATAATATGCACAACGAAATTCAGAGATTTTTTAACACATAACTTGTGGATTATATACAGGAAAATACTGTAAATCAATATATTTCTTAGGAAAAATTATCCAATCTGCTTATTTACAAGTATCTTATTTGTTAATCGTATCTCTTTTTTTATTAGATTACTGTTCCTTACGAAATGACTGCTTTGATGAGTGCTCTACGCGATGGCGAAGAAATGGATGAGGATCCTCTGGAGAAGAATTATAAGTTCATTCAAAATGTATATTGCCTTTGTTTTTTATATCTTTTGTATAGTATCTTGATTTTCCTTTTATAATTTTTTATTTTAAAAGCATGATTTTTAACCATTGGTTGCTCTTTAATATTATTTGTAGTAAATGGTTGCTAACATTTTATTTTCCTCTCCAACAGATTTGAGTTAAAATCACAGAAAAAAACAGTAACTCATCATTATCACCCTTTTGATTATAGCTAAAATTTGTTTGTGTTATTTTTTTATTGTTTCATCCTTGATTATCATCAGTATATCATTTTGCTTTCAATGTATATTTATATCTTACATTTTTATAGACAGAAATAATGTTATTTGAATTCAATTTCATTAATTGGAGTAAATTTAATATTGTAATTTTCATGGTATTACTTAAAACATTTTTAAATTAAGCTTTTATTTTTTAGTTTATGGCAAATTATTCTAAAAATAGTAAAAAAAAAATTGCTTAGCATTTAAAAAGATTTTTCATGAAATTATAAAATAAAAAATTTTCTGGAGGGGAAAAATATAATTGTAAACATACTGAAATTGTTGCTCATGGGAATGTATTCATTTACTTTACTTATATGGATAAATGAAGCATTTTGTGTTGTTTTTGAAGATCTTTATGTGCAAATTGCATTTTGTTCATTTTGTTTATACGATAGAAATAATTGCATATCATATTTCAATTTTTTTTTTGATGTTTAAAAAAACTTATATATTTTTTGTAAGTTTATTACAAGATTAATAGTATTTATATATTGAATTTTTTTGCTACACTTCCTTTAAAATTTCATACATTAAAACTTGACTATATTTTGAAACTATAATTAAAACAGTCAAATATGCTACAAAATTTAAATAAACAAAGTTTAATCAAATTGTTTTAATTTTTTTAATTTAAATTGATTATTTAATTAATGTCATTTAAAGTATTAACTGTTTGCATGGGAAGATTTAAATATTGAAGCCAACTATGAATTTTTGTTTTTAGTTTGCTTTGAATATTTTATAAAATATTAAAGTCACATGTAAGATTCGTATATTGACATGAGTACCTAAAATCATCTAAAATATGAATGGGAGTTATATATATTTAAGAAAAATATATAACATGCTATTGAACTTGTGAACATATTACTTTATATGAATTTTAAGATATATATTGGTAAATATAATTTTGCTTTAAAATATTCTTATTGTATTAAATAGCAGAATATTAAAAGAAAATTGGGAATCAGTATTAAAATTGTTGTATCCTTGCAGATATAAATTTAAAAAAAATTTAAATTGTTTAATTTTTGTTTCCTTATGTTCTTTGTACAATGTATGAAAAAGAAATAGTTTACTTTCCTTATGTTGCATAAATAGACTGTATGTTTAATTTAAATGAGTAAAAAAAAAAAAAAAAATTAAAGGTAGAATAAAAAAGACTTTTAATAGTTTGAATATTTTTAATAATTTTCTTAAAAATATTGTTATGTATAAAAACAATGGGTAATTTCTTTATTTAATTTTATTTTTAATATACATATATAATTTTTATAAGGTAACTTTATCTAATAAACTTGCTATTTCCTTTTGTAAAATAATAATCATCTGTAAATATATGAATTTAAATTTTAATTTATTTTTAGATTTTCAAAATGTTAATTTAACTAAGCAGTATCTCAAGAATCACACAAGATGCTGTATTTTATTTATAAACAAACTGAAGTTAGATTTACTAGGTGGATGTACTTTTAAAATATTTATTTATCAAATGAAATTTAAGTCAATATAAAATATGGTTTAAATACAGATATAAAATGATGTACCTAACTTTCAACTCTACTGATTTTATCAAGAAACTCCTGATTTTTCATCATTTGTTCCGATTTCCTGATAATGTATGAAAATCTGCTGATTTTTGGCAATTTCAGTTAAAAACTTAAAACCAGCCAAAATTTTGCTAGAAAAAAGCCTGAATTCTTTTGGTAGCTTAAACAGTTTCAAAATAGCTTAAATATTCTCAAAATGAGGAAAAAGGTTTTGATCAGCAGTTCACCAACTCATTTCTAAAAAATGCTTAATGTGCAACAATTGAAAAAGATAAATTGCGATGAGGTTTATTTGAATTTGAAGTTTATTATGTTTTTATAGACAAAGTATTTGATAATTTCTATATTCTTACAAATATTTGTCACCAAATTAAATTTATTTAGTAATGTATTTTATGTTTTTATGTAATTTTATAAGTTTAATATTTATAAATTGCAATAGTATAGTAAAAGATGTCCTATAAAATAGCATAAACGTTGATGTTTATTTTTTTACATGTAGTATATATTTTTATTTTTTATTGTTACTTTATGAGGTTGATGAATTTTTTATTAAATATTAGGATTAGCACAAAATATGCTTAACGTAACTCATTCTCAGAATGTATAATTTAAAGAGTAAAATTGTCTTTTTCCTGTTTTAAGCATTCTGTTTCAAGCAAAAATGTTGCTAGTAGTATCTCCTCATTTTCTCCCCTTAAAATCAGTAGAATATGCTGATTTTTTATCCTTCCAAAGTTAGCAGGTATGAATGAAATGAAAACTCTATTTTAAATTGCTAGATGAATTTCAAAGTTCAGGGCAATTTTATTACAGGAGATATTTGATTCCTTAGAATGGTTATAAAAAATGTAACACAAATTTTGGTTAATAATAATTAAGTTTAAGCTACCCCATATATGCTTTGAATAATATATCTAAATTTTATTCTTTGAAATGATGTATATTTAATTATACTAAATGTTGAATCATTAAATTAAAAAAGTTATCTCTAATTGTTCATAGCTCTAATTTTAGGAGTATTTATTATAATGAAATTTTTTCTAATATTGCTTTATTTTGTTAGAATGATTTAAAATTTTTCCTGTAATTTCATTTTGTTATGGTAAAACTCGTATTTTTTATGAATTCCATTATTTAAATAACATATTGACTGATAGTAGTTAATTTTATAAGCATAAATTAAAGATAAAACCAAAATTTTTTCAGATATTTAAACTCAAATATATATTGAATCATTACATTTACTATTTTATATTGACTAGCCATTTTCTATTCTTAGATTCCAGTTCCAAGTTATCTCATTACAATAGTTGTTGGAGCTCTAGAATCTCGGTAAATAAAAATATAAAATATATTTAATATTTTCAATTTGTGTTTGAACTAAATGTTTTCAAATTATATCTTCATTTTAATTACAATAACTTGTCAGTGAAATTTATTGAAAATTTCAGGAAGAGATTATTTTAATGTATTGATTTCTCAATAAGAGCATTAAACATACATACTAACTTTTGTGACTCATATTTTTAATGAATTATACAGGTAACATCATTCAGTTGTTAAATTTAATTTTTAAAATTTTTTTTAATAATTTTCCTATTTAAATTTTTTTATTATGTTTTAAAGTGGTGCTGAAATTAAATTTGTTTTAATTATTAATATCATTTTAGATTAAATTAGTAGAAATAAGTATGTTTTATTGATATTATTATAAAGACATATTATTTGTTTAACTTGGTAAAAATTGCTTAAAACATAGTGCTGATGATTTATATATAACTCATTCAAAAATTCTATAGTCAAGGTTAAGGTTAGTGTAAGACCACTTTAAATTTGAATGAGTTGGAATCTGTCAAATTATGCTATAATTTTCAGACAAAAGGATTCATAAATCATGAGATCAAAGCATTTATTAATCCTATTTTTGTTTCAATACAACATATGACTTTGTTCTGTGAACCATGTTTGAGTTAATAAGAATCAAAAAGATTTCTATTTAGATTTTATTTTAAAATTTTATAATTTAGCTTTTTAAATAGTTATAAAAATGTCCTCTAAATTTTTTGAAAAACTTACATTTAATCTCAAAATTTTATTAGTTTTAAGTACCAAACTAATTTTTTTTAATATTGCATTTTTATATACAAAGACAGTTTCTTGAAATACCAATATAATAGATCATTTATATAAAGTCAGATTTATAGCATGAAAATATACTTAGCAATGAATTTTTTTTTTACAAAATCTCTCAATGAAGTACAAAAATGTATAAAAAATATTATACAATCTTAATCTTTATAATAGTAATTTTCATATGCTGTCATCAATATTTTCAATTATTTACTGTGTTTAATTTTTCTTATTGAATTTTGATTAATACATTAGTGTTTTAATTGAATAATTATAATCAACTATTTATAAAAATCTTAATATTTTCTTTGTCTTATAGTTCATTAAAAGAATTTTTTATGTTAGATATGTTTTCAGGTATTTTAATTATAAAAAAGTTATTTATAAATAGGAGCCTTTCTTAGAAAAATGAAAGTTTATTTTACTTTTAAAAATATTCTAAAAAAATTATGAATGTACTGAACTTTTATATTAAAATTTTATTTTACATATATGTAATAAACTTGCAAGAACTCAGTTAAAAAATATTGTGGTTTAATCAAAATATTATTTATCTTCATGCTTACTTTATTTTCCCTAGAAAAATCGGACCACGTTCTAATGTTTGGTGTGAAAAAGAACTGATTGAAAAAGCAGCTGAGGAATTCTCAGAGGTTTTTATTATCTTATTTTAACATTAATACAGAATTATTTTTTTATTTTAACATCGATCAATGTGATTAAATATATTTGCAGACTGAGAAGATGGTATCATGTGCAGAGGAATTGCTTGGAGAATATGTTTGGGAAATTTATGATCTACTGATTTTGCCTCCTTCATTTGCATATGGTGGAATGGAGAATCCTTGTTTGACATTTGTTACCCCTTCATTGATTGTAAGTGGATTACTATTGTTAGTTTTTTGGAATGTGACAACTATTTAAGACTATTTATGACTAAACTTTAAAAGCATTTAGAATTTCTTTTTATTTGAAAGATAACCTTACATAGTTATTAAATTATAGTTTAGAAACCTAAATGAACTTACTAATGAAATCTATCACTTTACAACTGACATAGAGCTTTTTTTTTTTTTTTTTTTTTAAATCTTTACTGAATTTGAACTTCTTGAGAATCACTGAACAACAATATATTATGAATTTTTTTTTATAGTAATTCTCTTTATACTTTATAATTTTTTAGTATTCAACTTTATAATAAATTACTTCATTTAGTTGTATATACATTTTTCTAACATTTAAAACAACCAAATTCTTTGTTATTAAAATTCCTAATAAGGCTATTGAAAGCTATGGGAATCGTATTAAACATAATAATTCTGAAATGTTAAAGATATAAACTAACTAAGTATAAAAAGAAAATTGAAATTTTATTGAATAACGCATTTTTAGTTTTAAAGGAATTAATTAATTTTATTATTTAGATATTTTAAATGCTGCACACTGTTTTTAAAACATAGATAAATGTAAAAGAGATGCAAGTATTATTTCAGTGACTTAGGAATTGTTGAAAAATTACGCTTGGGAGTTTTTCTGAAATATAACATTTCAGAAAGGCTGCAAAACATAATTTTATATAGAAATACATTTGCTGATTAAAATATAGTTCGTATAAAAATTTGCCTAATTCAAAATATTTTTATTATAGGTATTTTTCTGTGATTAATAGTTATATAATAAAGTATTTTTTGTAAATACTTCATAAATGAATTTGTAATTTTGTATTGAGTATATAAAATGCTCTTAATTTATATTGTGGGATCAAATAAAGCAAAAATAAACGTTGAAATTTTTATTAATCAACCTATCTTTTAAAATGAATGTAGTTTAATTTGCACAGAAAAGTACTATCAGTCATAAAAAATGTTTTATATCTTGTTCAATTTTTTATGTATAAGAAATGTTTTGTTGTCAATTTGATACCATTTCTTATACATAAGTTTTACTTATGTAGAAGAAATGGTATCAAATTGAGTCATAGATTTTTTATAAAGTTAGATTTTCATGTTTAAAATTCACCTCTATTAAAAACATTATTTTTTTTATATGAAAGTTAGAAGCATAAATTATATCATTTTCTAAAATATAGATAGTTCTTTATTGAACTTCCTTAAATGTATTTAATATAAGTTATGCATACCAATAATGATGATTTTATTATTTTCTATATCATTAAATTTTTTTTTCATGTAGGTTGGTGACAAATCTTTAGTTAATGTTATAGCACATGAAATTGCTCACAGCTGGACTGGAAATCTTGTGACCAATAAGACTTTCGAACATTTTTGGTGAGAAGCATCCAATCATACTATATTATATTCATTATATTTATCAATTTAATATTATGTACTCAATTTGACATTATCAAAAAAGTATTTTTAATTTCTGTAGATAATTGTTTTACTTTGGAATTCAATAGTTATATTGTGTTTGTAAAAATATAATATAGTTTTCTGTTTCTTGTTTAATTTTGACTTAATGCATATGTCAACACAATGCTCTTTATAGATGATTTAACATCACATTGCAAGTATGTATTTTGCATACCAAGTTGTATTAGTATTTTAAATGTAATTTTAAAAATAATTTGTAAAAAATTATATGCTTATATAACAAAATAGTTAATACAGCCTGTAGTACTCCCTAGGTATATTAAATATGACATCTTTATATTAACAAAAATTAATTTTATAATTTTGGGATTTTGAATTGGAGTTTTTATATTTTACTTTTAGTTTACTTTTTAATTAAGCAATTTAACTCTTCACTTAGCTCTTAGGCTTCACACCACATTAAGAAAAAAAAATTTATAATGAAATTTATTACTTAAAAAGCTAATAAAGATGCTTTACTTTTGTCAAAAGTAGATGAAAGTGAGCGAAATGATTAAAATTACTTAACTTAATAAAATTAAAGATCAAAAATTGCACATTTAATCAACAACTTATCTACAATAAATAAATAAATGTCTATCCAATAAAGACCTCAAATGATAATTAAAATATGAATTATCAATTGTGCACTCATAGTTTGAATGATTTTTCTTCTTTTTTTAAATTCTCTTTAGCAAATAATAAATTTTTTTAATTTCCATGACTTTAAGCACTTGTGATTAAATTTTAAAAAGACTTTAAAACACATTTACTCATGAAGTATATCATAATTAAACAAGATTTGTTTAAAATATATTAATATGTTTGCTTAAAAAAATATATTATATGTTTGTTACTCTTGAGTAAAATTTTTTCATCATTTCCATATTTTTATTTTAATGAGATTATTATTGTATAAAATTGAATCATATTTGAAATATAGATTATATAATTCCTTTCATGTGACTTTAGAAATAACTTTATTAAGTCTAGAAATAACTAAGAAATTCCTCTTTTGGATATTATAAAAATGGTTCATTGTTATTTAGAATAAATAGCGATGTAAATACTTATTTACATCACTTTTTAGTGATGTAAATAAAGAGTTTTACTTTAACATAGTATAATATCACAAATAATTGTTATTTTGTGTTAAAATTACTTCTAAGTATTATTTTTAAAATTACATTTACACAGAAAATAGCAACTCAAACTAACAAGTTTATTTTATCACAGTTCTTGTAATAATAGATTATTTAAAAATTAATGAAGTTATTAACTGTAAATATATATTGTTACATTTGAAATAATTTATGATTAATGACTAATTTAAATCAAATAATTTAAATCTATATTGATACTAGGAATTTTTGGCAAAATTCATAATTTTTATATATTTCTTTAGTTTGAATTAGTTTTATTATCTAAATCAATGTAATTTTGTGCATTTTCTTCTCTAAATGTAATTATATGTAAAAACATCAAATACATACATTATATTACTATATTCAGAAAAAAAAAATCTTATACACCATTATTACTAATAAACAAACCTGTATTAGAAAATTTTAAAAATAATTTTGTAAATCTTTTTAAAAATCTTCTCTAGTTATAAATAAATTAAATTTTCTGTAAGATGTGTTCTTTATAGATGAATATGTTTCCGTTGACAGTGTCGCTTATTAGAAATTAAAATATCTATGTTAGTGTTAATATATCTATTAAAATGTGGTGCTTTGTGTAATAGGTTGAATGAAGGATTTACTCAATTTTTTGAAAGAAAAATTATTGGAAAATTATATGGGGAACCTACCCGACATTTCCAAGCAATTGGTGGCTGGAGTGATCTTGAGTATATTGTAAATGATTTTATAATTTAGCTAATTGTTTTATTATTAAATGTTTTATTTCTATCATACTTAATTCTGTTGTATTTTTCATGCATTTATTTTGATTCCAATCTCTAATATATAAAGTCTGATTACCAAAAAAGACTTGCTTATCAGTATTCTGGGAGATATTAAATTTCTGCATAATAAAAATATTAATGTTATATATCTTTGTATTTTTATAAAATGTTTAGGAAATTATTTTTACAAAAAAGAATAAATCAAGTTGAAATATTTTTATTTAGTTTTTTTATCAGAAAAATAAACAAGATCATTTCAACTCTATATTTTTCATATAATCTGCCACCGCAGTTATAAGAATTAAAAATTTTTTTGTTATAAAATTAAAGTGTATTATAACAGAAAAAAATATACATAGAAAATTAAAAGCAATAAAATTTATTTTTCATGGAGTATATGGATATTTTGCTGGGAATTAATTATGAAATCTGTAAATTCAATAATTATTTCTTGCTAAAATTCCAATTAATTAAATATGGAAAAATTCATCAATGGTAATTTTAATTTAAAAATCACATTCCACTGAATTTCAATTCAACCTAAAAAAATAATTGTAGTTAAATTGTTAGTCTTTAAATTTTTTCTCTTTTCAGTGTATCTCTTTTTTATAACTGAAATTAGCAATATATGCTAGAATAATAAATTGCTTATTTCAATTATAAATTTCCCTTTTAAGTGTGAGGATATTAACAATTAATAAAAATTATTCTAACTTTAATTGGTTAGAAGGTTTAATGATGTACTTTTTAAATAGCATAGTTTTAATTACATAAAAAATAATTTGTTAAATAAAATGTTTTAATTCTATTGTGTAAAATATCATTCAGTAAAGGAAAAAAAATTAAATAATTATTTGATTTTGTATCAAAATAAAACAATTGTTTTCTATCATCCCATGAAAATTTCAGGTAATGCATGATTTTATATTAATGTATTTAAAATTTGTATCTTGGAAATGAATTTTATTTCCTAAAATTTTCTGTATGGTTAGGTAACACTATACCATATTAAAGTTTTACAATGAAGATAAACTTCTTCCAAGAAAAATTCTTTTTGTTGGAATGTGAACAAAATAATATTAATTATATTAAAATATGTGTTGTTTCATGTGTAATAAGACTGTAAAAAGTATCAGTTCTTTAAACATGAATTAATAAAATTTTATTTAAGAACCTATAATATTTTATTAATTGCATTTTAACAATATATTGTATATACCTATAATTTTAAAGGATGTTTCTATTCTTTGAAAATAAGTTAATGAATATTTTAATAAATTATACTATCAGTCTCCTCATTTTGCTAGATAACATTAACATCCATTTGCATTTCTTCTTTTGCCTGTGTAAAGATTTGCAACTGTTTAATATAAGGATGTTTTATTTTTATATTCTTCATTGCTACTATTCTAATTTTGTTACGATACAATGTGCGTATAAAAAGTAGTTTTTGAACAATATTATAATCGGAGTTGCATGGTTTCATTTAGACAACTTTTCTATATAAATTTATATCAGTCAATGTCAAGAAAACTTTTGTAAAGAAAATTTATACTTGAATGTTTAAGAAAGTTTTAATTGAATTGTTTACATCAAATATATTCAATAAATAAAAAAATGCTATACTCAACTTATCAATATATTAATAAATAGAAATTAAATAGGTTGAAAAGTTGGGGGAAGAAAACCCATTGACGAAATTAGTTCCTGATCTCACAGGTATTGATCCAGATGATGAATGCAATCCTGTTCCATATGAAAAAGGTCATACTTTACTCTTTTACTTAGAAACTCTTCTTGGTGCTGGTAAGTATTTTTATGTGTCTGCTACCAGTTTTATGAAATAGAATCTATCATTTACAAATAATTTATAATAAAATTATATAATTAATGCCACAGCTGCTGTATAATCTAAAATTCCAAATTCTAATTTTTTTTTTTTTTTTTTTTTTTTTTTGGTGAGGAAATGTTGCCAAGATGACATTATTATGATGTGCGCTATGACATAAATACTAGGGTTACCAAAATAGAATTTTCTGCAGAATTCTTATAGGTCTCCATATGTATAATGTAATAAAAATAAAATTGCCAAGTATATAAGAAAATCCGCCAAAAAAATCACCAAACTTACAGTTTGGTATCCTGGATTATATGGCACCTGTGCCTAATTAAATAACTTTATAATTAATTAATAAAATTTCTATAATTTACAAGTATAAATTGAAAAATGTTGCGTATACATAATTATATGCATATTTGGTTAAAATAAAATAAAAAATTACTTAATGTTAAAAATTACTCTTAAGAATTATAGAATGTTAATGATATAGAATGTTAATATTTCCTGGGAATTTTTAATTTGACTCCTGGAAGACTCCTGGAATTTGATTCTTGAAAATCTGTACAAACCCTGATACTTAATAAAAACTACACTCAATGTTTCCAATCCATTGGTTTGAGTTGATTGAAAATTAAATTATATTTCTAATTCTCTGTGTTTTAAAATATTCTAATAACTGTTTTATTTTACCAAAATTTCATATGCTCCATTAAAAAACTATGATATGTTTTTGTATATCAAATATATATTTTTAAGTTAAAAATAAAAGTGCTGTTGAATATGAAATTGAAAATAAAATGATTATAAGTTCCTTATTAAATATTTACTGGTAAGAATAAATCAGGTTCGTGTAAGATTTTTAGAAGCATTCAAAATTTGTTTGGTTAAAAAAAATTAAGGTAAATCAGATTCATAAAATGAACATGGGCTGTTAAATCTAGTTGTTTCAAGAACATACTTGTCTTAAATATGTGTATGTGTATCATTTAATACAACCTTAAGCATACACTCCAGATCTTCTGTTTAAAATCAGATAATGATTTTACTTTAATTCTAAATGTTTATTAGTTCTATCATTTATTGCATGTTTTGAAGAAAAATTGTCTTACTCCTGGAATAAAATTTAAAATTTAGTTTTTCAAAATAGAAATGGATACTATTGTTTTGGGTTGATATCAAAGTAATTATAGATAATAGTAATAAATTCTAACTAAAGATATTAATAATTTATTTCATAAATCGAAATAGAGGAGATGTAAATTTGGAGATACCCATTTAGAGTAATTAGTTTTAAATTTATCAATTATTAAATTGTTTTTTGTGGATTTAACTTGCTTTAAAGAAATTGGTCACAAAACTTTGCTAGAAAAGGCAAGAATTTAAGTGTTGAAACAAAGAATAGCTAACAACATTTAATAAAACTTTTGATTCAAAGTAAAAAAAATTAAATGCCAATGAAACAAACTGTTTATCTTATACTATATATTACAAAGATCAGTCTTTTCTGTAAAAATATATTTCGAGGAAAAATATTTGCATAGACTTACTTGTATAAAATACTATTTTTAAATGAAAATATCAACCTCAGTTTTTTAGAGTAAGATAAAAAGCATAAAAGTGTTATACTTTAATGTGTTGGTCATTATTGAAATTAATTAATGTATGATGTTTAGGGAGATTAAAGTATTCCTTTATATTATTTAAAAATCTTAGGAAAATTTTTTTATCAAGAGTAGTTGTTAAATGATTTAAAGTACTGTGAACATTTAATAGGTCAAATTTTTGTCAAGCAATTTTTTTATTTATTAAGAACTTATGTTGATGATAAAATCTGTTATACATTGCTGGATGGAGATTAAATATGGTTATGCTATAAGGTTATGGAGATTAAATATTACTGTGTGTGAATTGAGTATTAGGTTCTGAAAAAAGCTAAGAAAGATTATTGAAATTAACATTCAGAGTTTAATAATGGAATATTAAAAAAATCAAACATTTTCACCTGAATATTGTCTTAAAACTTTAACTGACAAGCAAACTCACATTATTTGGATGTTCAAAATATATATCAGATGAAGTATAGAAATCAATTTAAAATTCATAAATATGAAAATCAAAAACAGGAAACGATCAAGATATAGATGCATTCTGGATGATTTACATAAAAAATGTTTCATTATCAATGATATATTGAAATGATTTTATTTTTTTTAACTATTAGTTAAAAATATCATTGTCAGATGTTTCATTTTAAGGTATAAGTAAATAAATAAAATGTATGCATATGAAAATTTGTTATCTAAAAAAATTTTATTTAATAAATTTCTCATTCAGCTAGCATATATATATATATATATATATATATATATATATATATATATATATATATATATATATATATATATATATATATATACATATATCTTATCAATGAAAGTTAAACAAAGGCACATCTATGTTGAGGACTTTCATAGATGTGCCTTTGTTTAACTTTCATTGATAAGAATCAGTCTAAATATATCTCTAACAAATGTTTTGGGGAAAGATTCTCTTTTCATTAAAAAACATTTTAATGATAATAATAATGTGTTTTGATAAACTATGCAAGCTCTAATTCTTTATGATATGATGGGGATAGCCTCCATGCATCTCAGAATTTTAGTCAGTCAAAATTAATAATTGTTTTTGTGAATGACTCTTTAAAGAGTGTGAAATTTCTACTGTTAATTTTCTTAAATTTATTGGTAAGTTATAATTTGAAACTAATATTGTCATTGCTGTAACATATCATTAAGCTATGTGTGATTGTGTATGGTAAATAATATGGAAACAGCAGCTGAGAGACATTTTGAGTCATCCCTAAGTAGAAAAAGTTTTATGGAGTCAAGAAGAGGATCTAAAAATAGCATCTCGCAGTAAACATAACTTATGAAGTGAAACTGCTGAATGACCTGAACTTGAGACAGAGTTGAATACTTTTATTTCATATTACAAAAAAGGCAGGGTTTTCAGTTTCTGCAAGAATTGTTACTTGTCATGTGAAAGCAGTAGTGATTGATAGAGAGATTACTGATTTTATTGGACCAGTATTATGGTTTTCAAGATTCATGAATGAAAACTAGTTATATATATATATATATATATATATATGCTGACTAAAATTAAAATGTTTTTAAATATGCAATATATAGGTATATATAATTTGTTATTAATGCAAGAAAATTTTGATCTTGCTCAAACAGGAAACATGGACAATGTTCCTCTGGTTTGTAATGTGTTCTCAAAAGAAACTGTAGATTTCAAAGTTACAAAAATGTTACTGTGTTAAAGCCTCAAGCCATGAAAAAACTCACTATACAATTGTTTTGTCCTGCTCTGCTGATGATATAAAATTGTCACCACTATTGATTTTTGAAAAGAAGACATTACCCAAAAAAATGTGTCTAAATGAATGTTTATAAATGTTCATGCTTAAGGATGGATGGATAGAGGAGGAATGAAACTATGGATAGATAAAATATGGTTGAGGTGATCTAATTGATTATTGTAGGAACCTGCCTTCATTTCAGTTTCATTTTCACAGAATAGTAAAAGTTAAGAATAAACTCAAAAAATTTAAAACTTAGTTAACTATAATTCCAGAAGTCTTAGTTAGTCGGTTTCAAGATTTAGATGTTTGTATTTATGAACCATTAAAGGAATCAAAGAAGGACAATTAGAACAGTTGGATGCTGTTTTCAGATTTTAAGACTACACCATCAGAAAGAAGGAACAGATCCAGTATTGTGCAAGTTTGTGAATGGGCCAGAGCTTCATGGGATGCTGGGAAAACTGAGACTGTAGTTAAATTATTTTAGAAGTATGGCATTACTAATGCAATGGATGGTACAGAGAATAATTTGCTGTATGAGGCCTCAAATGCTAATTTAGAGAAGGTTTCAAGTTACTTTTTTTAGCTCTGAAAATTAGTATCTGGGTTTTGACAAAGAAAATTAAAATATATTCTTTACCACATAGATTTAGTATTTGCATTAAATTGTATTATTTTGATTTGTATACAATATTTTATGTTTGTTTTGCAAGCATTGTTTTGTATTTGTATTATTTTATATCTAAATTACTGTAGGTTTTTTCCTTATTGTATAATTAGTAGTTAAGTGTAGTCTTTAAAAAATGCTTATAAAAAAGGGATGTGTCTTGTTCGCTTGCAAATACAATACTTAAATATAATTATATGTTACTGATTAAATTGATCTTTCTTAAAATCTGGGAATTAATCTTAACTGTTAATGAAACCAAAATGCAAATAATAGAATAATTAGCATGTTTAGTATTTTACATTAATTCCCCTTTTAGTTATTAATTTTCATTTAATTATTAACTTAATCTTTTTGAATAATGAAGTTTTTCCAACATCTATATAAATGAATTATGCATACTATGCTAATATCATTAATTGCTATTCATAAAGAGAAGCCATCGCTTTAATCATTTGCTTTAAAATTAAGTGTACTATAAAATACATTATTTGCATTTATTTTTGTTAATTATTTTTTCTGGATTAAAAACATAAAAATTTATTTTAATCAATAGTTATAAATTATTGTTTGCTAATTAATAATTTATTCATAATTCTAACACCTTTTCTCCTTTTAGATGCATTTGAAGAATTTTTAAAAAGTTACATAAAAGAGTTCAAAGAGCAGTCTATTGATACTGACACATGGAAGTCATACTTGTACAAATATTTCTCTGATAAAGTATGTATAATTTGTTTTTATGTAGTTTATTTATATGTATAAGGGTACGTGTGTAAATGTATATTATTTTATGCACTTCACTGTGTGGGGCTAATTGTCGTCTCATAAGCCAAGGAAACAATTATTCTTTAATTATAATTATCAGAGTAATGTGAATCTGAAATTATGATGGAAAATAAAAATATTAAAATGACACAGGATTACAAGAATAATTGATAAATATTCTCTTGCAATTTAAGAATGTAATTTAAATATGAGATGTATTGTTATCTAAGTTGCAAATTTATCATTTGGATGACTTTTGTAAAGAACTGTCTAAAGTTTATGGTTATACTTTATTTTATAAACAGCTTAAAGTTTCAATTTTTATTTACCTTACTAGTCCATTGTAATAAACTATCTTTAATTTAATCATGCACCAGCTTTTTGATTAACTGTACTAACTCTTTGTCCACTCTACTGATAGAGATTCAAAATTATGATTAAATTCAAATTATTCATAGAGAGATAATTTTAAATACTAAAAAACTCAAAGAGTACTTATAGTGATGCTAATTTAAGTTGCTAAAAATTAATGAACTATTAGAAAGTGTTACTTCTATATAAAAAAGTTAAAAAATAATTAGTGCATATAAATAGCTAATTATTTCTATTTTCGACTGATGTGAATAATTTATTTTTATTTTTTTATTGGTTAAATCTGTGAAAATTGCAATAAAATATTTATTAATATGACTACTACAATTTTTTTTACAAAAAAATATGAATATATTTATTTCTTGTCACTTTTCTTTATATTTCATCAGTGTTAATAATTAAATTTCTTAGTTATATGTGGAAAGTTTACAACATCAGAAAATGAAAATTTTCAAGTATCATTATTATTCCAAAATATTCTATTTTAAGTTGATATTATGTTAATTGGTTTTTAAAATATATAACACTCTATATAAGTATAAAGATATAAAGAAATATTGGATGATACTAAATGAATATGGAATATATTCCAATTATATCAAATTCCTTGTAATTTAGAGCTATGGTCAAGGGACATTATCTCAATACTACTATTTACAAATGCTGAACGTTAGCACCTGAGCCATTAGTTCACGGGCTCTCTAATACTTTTCAACAATGCCCTCATACTGAGAAAGAACCACAGAATTATTTAAATGTTCAAAAGTCATTGGTTGACCAGAGTCACACAAAACACGGTCAGGGGAATCCACCACTCCAATCCTATAGAGATGGTCCCGCAAACAATCATGTCTAGTTAGACTTCTAAAAAGGGCCACCGCAGTCTTTCTTGGAAAAACGGGAACAGCTTTTTCCTCCCCCAGAATCTTCCATCTCTTGTGCGTCGCACGTTGTACCATATCTTGTTTAAGAGTCTTCTTGAGAGTCAGGTTAACAAACAATTTAGTTGAATGAAATGAAAGAGGGATATTCATGCGTTGATCTATCAAGGCTCCCTTTTTAGCCTGAGCATCAATGTTCATATCTCAATGTTAACCTTTGGAAAGACTGTAAATCTGCTAAAGTTTATATTTTCTGATTGAGCCAAGAAGTTACATGAAGTTTGCATAAAATTATGCCATTATCAACACCAATTAAAAAAAACTTTAAAAAATGGTATTGTGATCTTCAATATAAAAGATAAATTTTGCAGTACAAGTTAAACCATTGCATCAAATAATAATCTAAAATGTCATGTGTACTATTTCCTTGATTTTTATCCATTTTAAATTCATAATATATATATATATATATATATATATATATATATATATATATATATATATATATATATATATATAAATTGCAACTTTGTTTTATTCATTTAAAGCTTTTGTGAATTATGTTTAATTTATTCCTAAACTATTTCTTGAATAATCTGAAAAGCAATCATCTAACATTTTCATTATCAAGAACTTTATTTATCATCATGCACAACATTAACACTTCTTTTTTCCTTGCTATTTGTTCTTGTTAGCTCATAGTATCACCATATTAAGGAATTTTTGGTTACAATGATGTTCTTTTCAGGGATTAATGTAAATAAATCTTTTCACAAAATTATGAAAAAGAGTAAAAATAAATAACAAAAATAAGCTGTTATTTATATTTTTTATCACATAATTTTTTTCCTACTGAAATTAAATCAAGGAAAAGTATAAATAATTTTTCTCTTTTTCTTAAATTAGGAGTAAAGGGAAAATAACAAATTAAAATCAATTTTGTTATTTTTTTTATAGATTTCAAAACATATATTTTAAATGTATATAGAATTTTTTCTTTCATATTCTAGAAATAAAAATATTTTGGAATTTTATTTCATTTTTTTTCTCAATATTTGATAGTCAAAATTATGTATTTTTATTATCCAAATAGGGAGAAATTCTGAACAAAGTTGATTGGAATGCATGGTTATACTCTCCTGGTATGCCTCCTGTGAAACCTGAGTAATTATATTTACACCTTATAACTATAAATTAATTCACTATATTTGAGTATGTTTTCTTACTTAAAGAATATCGAGAGGAATCATTAATTGAAAATTATTGTTATTAGAAAGCTATATTTTTGGTTTTCTTCATAATACTGAGTTTTATTTACAAAAATATTGTACATTTGTGTAACCTGTTATACTTTCCATTTAAGTACTTATATTCCCTTACTACTAAGACTGCTTTCATTTTGTTATAATGTAAATATCAAACTCTAGTCTATATAAATGTGCATGTTTGTAACACATCCAAACAAAATTCCTATGATGAATAAGAGATTTCTTTTTCAATTACATAATTCCTCATGTGATACTCTATGCCATAGATTCTATGTTAAATGTCATATTTTCAAGAAAAAGACTGCAAGATAAAGACGATATGTATCCCCAGAGATCTACCTAGATCTATAGGAGTCTCCTACTTCAGGTTACTTACTGGGCATGATTTTCTCCAAAAACATCTATATCCCATAGGGCTTGTGGATTCACCCGATTGCATTTTATGTAGGGAACATGTTGACATGGATGGCAAGCATCTTTGGAAATGTTCTGCCCTCCAGGAAGCCCGCTCTTCTTCACATTTCAAGACGCTCTCCACTCCTGGAGATACTTCTTTTTATTGGACTGCAAGACTTATTATGCTGAAAAGAGCCAACATAAGGATGTAATTTAAAAAAAAAAATATTTCCAAGATCTAATTTTATTCTTAATAAAATTGCAGGCAAGGAATTGTCAGATGATTCATATTTGCGATTTCATATTTTCTTCAGAAAACCCTCTTTTGCTAATTTTATTCATTTAAATTTAATTTTGCTTAAAAAGCATCTCAAAATTCATCAAAAAAATTTTTCCTAAAATTATGAAGGATATTTAATTAGATGTACACTTTTGAATTAAGAAAAAAAAATTATTTTTGATACAGATTATATATTTTTAAACTGTACTTTCTTCTAGTGATTATTGATTTAATGTGAGGCTAATCTTAGGTTTGTCTTGAAGCTCATGTTTCATTATTAAGAAATGAAAAATCATTGAAAAGAAAAGAGGATGAATAGTAGAAAAAAGGAGACACCCTGATACAGAATCATAAAGTTTTTGCCTTGTCTTATAAAAGAATTTGCCCTTATATCTATTAAGAAGCAATGTATTTTTTATCTTGCTTAAATTCTTTCACTAATAATGGGAAAAACAGAAGGAAAACTATATGCTTCCTTGAATTTAGACAATCATAGAATTCTGTGACATACAATATTTGTATTTTATAATTGTTAAGATAATAAACATTGATAGACATAAAAAAAGTTATGCTTCATTTACATTCGAATTTACTAAATCTGGACTTAATTATAATAAATGTTTAAGAAATTTGAAAATGTTTATAATTAAAATAAAATTGAAAACTTATAAATTTGCAATATTGCCAATAAAATTTCCATTTTTTAAATGTTTCATGTAAAAATTTTAAATTCATTTTTATCTCATCAATTGCCACCAAAATTTTATCATTATTTATGCAAAATAATTTTGTCTGGTCTTCTCAGAAAATCTACTTTATTATAATTTTTTTTTAATTGATCACTGAAATTTTATTTCATTCACTAGTGAATTTTTCCTACAAAAATATTACTAATCTTTTGTAACAAAGTTAATACTATGTAATTTTAATAAAATTTGTTGCAGAAATGTGTGAACTCAGTAAGCAATTTTTATCAAATAATAAAAGTGCTTTGAAATAAACTTGTACTAAAAAAGATTAATAATATTTTCTTGCAGTTATGATTTTACTTTAGCTGAAAAGTGTATGCAGTTATGCAAGTCTTGGTCTGAAGCAAATGAAAATGACCTCAGTCAATTTATGTCTAAAGATATTGATAGTTTCAGCTCCAATCAAATTTGTGAATTTCTTTCTTTCTTATTAAAAGAGGTAATTACTTACCTTTTAATTATATTTCTTACCTATCTTCAAATAAGTTATCAATTTAGTTATGCATTAAAACTAGTTAATTTATCACATTATCATTTTTTTAAATATTAATATTTATATTCTAGCACATTTTTAGATTTTAAAATGATATCCTGTTTCTGATTATTAATATAACATGTTCTTTGAAAATTAATTTTTTTATTAAATTTGTAATGGTTAATTTTATTGTAAAGTAATAAATGTGGATTGCTGAAAATATGTTATAATTCTTTAAATTTGTTTAAATAAATTTAAACAGTTGAGATAAAATAATTGCATTAAACTTATCTAAAAGTATTTAAAATTTATTAGATATGGGAAAACTAGAAATCTAATGTTAATAGTTTCAATTAATAGTATTTACTAATTTAATCTAGAGACTTTTTATAATTTATGCCATTTAGTACTCAAATTAAACATCTTTACTTTTTAAAGTGAAATGAAAGAATTCTCTTGTATCAAAAAGTTTCTATGTGAGTTATTATAACTTCAAAATACTTTTACGACATATTGAGAAAATTTAATATTACCACATTTTAGATTTTTTTTCAATTTTCACTTGTTTAAATTTTTTTACTCAGATTAAATGTTTAAATTCATTTTACAACTTTAACTATGTTATTCAATAAAAATTAAATAGATAGTTAATTTCATGATTTTCAAAGTTTTAGTGTAATTATGGTATAGTTCTTATATTAGACATACATTTAAATATTTTAATTTTTAGTTCAAGTATATTGATTTTACTTTTTTGATATAATGAAATCAAGTATTTCATATATCAATCAAATTTTCGCTGTATTTTAAAGATCTTTATTTCTAATTATCCACAATTTTGTTAATCCAGTTCTTAATAACTGGTTCACTTATATTTATGTTAATTTAACTATAATATACAAAATTGCTTAAAAATATTTTAATAATATTAATATAACCTCCTTCTCTTTAAATTATTTTTGATAAGTTTAATGTATATTTACTTTATAAGTTTGTATAAATATGTGAATTTTATATTTTGTTATTTAATTAGAATATATTAAGTTATATTATTGAAAGTGAATTGACAAATTATATAATTCTAAAGAAATTATTTTGCTCTGTATATTGCCCATTTTTAAAGAAATACTTAGTGTGAGTAAAATCACTCCAATAAAGTTTTTATTTTTTTTATTGCGGTTTAATATCCACTTTAAATTATGAGTCCTAGATGAAATAGCTCTCAAATATTAAAAGTATTCCTGGAGCAATAAACAAATCAAATTTCTCTCAAAGAAATTGGCCAAAAACTTAATCAGTGTTTGGATGCAAGATATGTTTGAAATATAATTTTTTAAACATTTTAACTAATATTTATAAAAAGTTGAGATTATTCAGCATAAAATATTGTAAATATGATTAATAAAATGACAAAAAGAAAAAAATTTAAAACAGACATAATTTTAAGAAAATTGATTCGACCAACAATTTAGTCATAAATGTTTCTAATCTTAAACATTTTATAGATGCTTGTTTAAGAATGTGAATCACTTGATAAATTTTGAAAAGTATTTGACAAAGTTGAGTTTCGAAAATAATTTCAACATTCTAAAATTAGTGAACATGGCCATTTTTCAAAGGAAAAAATAAAAATGTATGTACTTTTCCTTATTGTTTCTGTTAATTTCATTTTAACATTTATTCATTTAGGAAAATCATTAACAATGGTAATTTATTTCAGGGCTGAACAAATAATTAAAACATTATTGTATCTTTAAAACATTGCTCTGTCACTCAGTCATTTTTTTAGAATTTTTAATTGGTGCATTTATAAAAATATATGTAAAAATATTACTTTAATGTATATAAAAGGGTTACTTTAAAAATTTGTAAACAAGTTATAATTTGTTTTTATTGTAATTTATAATTATTAAGAACTGTAGATTTGAACTTATTGGAAGGATGTTATTTTAAATTTAGATTTATAAAAAAGATTTAAGTATGTCATAAATTTTTTATAATTCAAGAAATGTTCAATTAGTGAGTAAATTTTTTTTACAGTTAGTCACTTTTAACAATTTTTTTATTATTATTGTATTCTTATTAATACAGCATATTTTGTAATGAGATTCATAACTTTTACAAAGTAATTCTTATAACTTTATAATTTTAACATTTTAGAAATGTTTTATTCAAATTTCTTTCAGGAAAATTTATCCATCAAAAAAATTGAGAAGTTGGATGAAGTATACAACCTTGGAGAAATGTTAAATGATGAAATTCAATTTAGGTTTGATTATATATTGTAATGTTTTGTATGAATACATTATCTACTTTTAAACGCTAAATGCACTTATTTGTAAAAGTCATTTTCAAACAACATTATCTTTATTTTTGCTATGCATGCTAATTAGTTTTTTATTTAAATTTGATAGGTGGATTCGACTTGGTTTACTTTCTCGTTGGAAAAATATAGTAGAAAAAGCTTTGAAGTTTGTCACTAAAACTGGCCGTTTAAAATATATTCAACCAATATACAGGTAAGAACTAAGCATTAAATGTAAAAGACAAGTTTAAATTTTTGCATTTTCTATATATTAAGTATTGATTTGTATTGCATATTTATTTATTTCAAAAAATACTTTTTTGCCCCTCTACATCTGCTTGCTTATAAGTTCTTAAACACTCAACGATGATTGGCACATTTTTGCAGAATAGTTTCAGTATTATTTTGACTTTTACAATACTTGCAAAATTTCTTCTCACACCTAAAATTTCTAAAATAAATATATTATCGCACTTTCAGCATAATAGTAATGAAATACAAACATAAACTAAACTAGTAGGAAAAGAAAAATATTATAAACAATAAGTCAATTAAAATTTTAAAAAAATGAAATTCAACATGAAAAAAATGTAAGCTTTTCATTGACCAAAGCATTTAATAACATATTCTTACATTATTAAAATTTCTGCCAATATTTTATTTATCACTTAATAATTATAAAATATTAAATGCCAGAAATTGATATTTTATTTCTATTTTATATCAATCGTAGAATCCAATAAATAAATTTCAAACTTCTTTTTAATAAATTTAAAGAATGTCCAATTCTTGCTTCAAAGTAAATTCCTAACTTTCATTTTTATTGCAATAATTGTATTCTTTTTGAAAATTTTTTTAGTTTTTTATAATATAAAAATCTTAGTAAATATATAACAAGTTTATGAGTTGTGTATTTTAGGATAAATATATGTGTATTTGAAATTATATCTTTAAATTACAGAAAATTTTCTTTACAGAGATTTATATAATTGGGAAGAAACACGAGAAAAGGCCATTTCCACATACAAACAACATGCTTCTGAAATGATGGCTGTTTCTTCTTGCTCCATAGCGAAAGAGCTTAATCTCTCTTAATATATATGAATTAAAATAAAAATTTACATTTTATAATCTTGTGTTTATTATCTAAATTTTACTATCATTTTTTCAAATCGTTGCAATTTGCTAGCAATTTTGTTATACAATTAAAAAAAATTTAATGAAAAATATATGTTAAGTTTATAATATTTAAAATGTATGCGTTTCTTTTAATTTTTGCTATCTTAGTAATTTAACTATATCATGTTTAGAAAAATTTGGTGGTTAAAACATTTTATTATTAAAATAACTGACTTAAAAAAGAGGTGTCAAAAACATCATGTACAAATGCAGAGAAAATTATTAAAAACCTTAATTATATAAGAAAGTACACATGGAAATAGAACCACATAGGAAAGAATAGATGGAAATGAGATTACAACACGGTCCATGAATATTACATATTGACATGTGTGTTTTCATGACAAATAACTACTTTGTTTACTGTCTAGTTAAAAGAAATGGGTGTATTGAATTAATGCACCGAATCATTATGAAAAATATCCAACAGAATATTAACAAATCACCTAAAATTTTGCTTTTGTATATCAGGTATGTAATAGCACTAATTTATCATATTTCTCAACCATAAGCAGTATGAGGGCATGGCATCTCCTTACTACACACCTAAAAATGTCTATCTGAACCATGTTTTTGAAAAATCAGTGATTGAGCTTGAAAGTCATGTCTTTCAACAACTCTTCAATTATCTGGTTTATTTTTTGTTTATTTTTAAGGAGTTCTATAAGGAGCCTTAATTACAACATATATTTCAATTCTAAAATGAAATTGATATAAAAAAATCTTTATCATGATAGCTATGAAGTATGAATTAGCTAATTCTTTTAAAAATATTCACCATACCATGTTGCATATGATAGGTGTCATACAAACATCAATGGCAGTGAATGTAACTGTAAATATTGCTTTCATGCTTTAAGTTTTATACTCAAGTATTGTGCTGTAAAATATATTTTGCCCTCTATCACTGCCTTTATCTTTTGATTAATAATATGATGTAATATTCTTTTCCATAATTTTCTTTGTGATAATGGTAGCTATCACAATTTATTTCCTTTTCAAATATGTACATAAAAGTTCTGGAACACCCATATATAAATTATTATGCATTAAAAATAGTTTAAAATATAGATTTTTAAATTTTATATCTGTTAAAACAAAAATTGCAAAATGTAAATACATATTTTCATGTTAATTTGAAATTTCCAAATCTATACATTAAATTTTTTAATTTTATTATGTTCTTTAATTGGATTATTTATTAAGATTAAAGGTTTACTTCATAGATTATCAAGGCCTTTGTTATTCAAGAAACAAAATTATCTAACACTTGTAAATTATTCATTTTTCTATTCATAAAAAGAATTTTTTTTGATGAAATTTCTAGTGATGATATAAATTTGTTATAGCGTTTGTGTGTTAGAATTTTTTTTTATTATTATCTAAGATGTATTTTCTATATTATAGATCATTTGATATTATGATATTTTAAAATAATTGATACACCTAAATAAATAGTGTACTTGAATGTTAATTTATTTCGAGAAGATAATTAAAATATTAAAAAAATTTTAAATAAAAACTGTTAAAATATGCAATGTCTTATAATCTCATTCAAGAAAAACATTTTACTTGAATCAATGTTTTTTTAAAGTTCTCCTAAAGAATTTATGCTAATCACAAGTTAAGCTGTTTTGATGTAAAGAAAAACAATATTTGCATAGTACAAAAAAAACTTATTTGCTTTTTAGTGTTATTTAAAAAAAATTTTAAATTTTATAAATTTAAAAAAATTATAACGAATGCTTATTTTAGGTATAATTGAAGGTATGGTCCTAAATGAAATTTGTTGTTTTTTTTTAATGATACCCCAAACTAAAATATCTTGTGTTGTTTCCTGGTATATTTTCTTTTATGTTCCAAAATTTTATATTCTGTTTTCATTGGTTTGTTAACATTAAATCACTTTGTGATTTATTAATGGTTAATTTCTTGTATATCATTGATGTCCCATCTACAAAATTTCTCAAGATAATTATCATTTTGACATAATTTATTTATGCCTTCTTCAAAACTCTTATTTGTCCAAGCAATTTAAGTACATTTTATATACTTTATTACTACTCAACTTGCTATCAATCAAAATCTATTAACATCTCCTCAGATGTATTGAGGAGAATTTAGCCACACAATTTTAAAAAACATTTTATGCTTGGCATCTAAAATCCGTGACTTTACAAGACAAAATGGAATATTTTGTTACACAATTAATGTTTGAATTTGATTTCCCATTCTCGGCCATATTTGGAATTCCATCTAATTAAAATTAGTTGGGTAATTTAAACACATTTTAATTTTCTTTCATTTGCTATTTTTTAAAAGGCTAATCTCATCTGTGATAAAAAAAAAATTTTATTCTCCTATATATTGCCTTGTGTGTTATTGATATATATTAAATGCTTATCTGTAAACTTCAATAACATAGTTTTTCTAAATATCTCTAATGCAAGGGCTCTAATCCTGGGAACAAATTTTATATTTGATTTTTATAATAAATGTACCAATATATTACCCGCATATATATTTTTAAAAATTGAAATGATATTCCTTCAAAACTCTGCAATAGTCTAACCATATGCAGATGAAAATTAGATCTACCCCTTTTAAAAAAAATTTTAGCAAGGAAAGTTTGCAAAGAATATTCAAAGCAAATTGCAAATTATCAGTTTAATATAATTTCACATTCTGTGCAATCTGTTTTGCAACATTCAAATATGGTATCCGAAGTTTGCATGGAAGAACTTAGATGAACTTACATGAATTTATATATTAATCCAGAAATAAGTTTTTCATCCAATTCTACATAAAAATTTATGTAAAAATAAACGATTTGCTATTATGTAAAGTTAATCATTAAGCTATTAACTTGAAAGATATGGTAAATAATAAAATAGAACATACCTCATAAAATTTTCAGTTTCTGACTAAATTAATAACTTTTCTTTCAAGAAAAAAAATTTTTTTTAAGCTAAATCACTTTCCAAACATAACAGTATGTTTACTGTTATGTTTGGAAAGTGATTTAGCTTAAAAAAAAATTTTTTTTTGACTAATGACTGAAAATGATTTTAATATCCACCTCAAAATTCTGGTGTACTTTCGTGGGTCGTGTTAATCAGTCGCAAAGGAGGAAATTGAGAAAACTCCCAAGCACCTATACAGACAGACATTGCATTCATGAATGCCAATTTCATATTGTTAGAAATAAGGGAAGGAGTAACTTTCCCAACAGCCCATATAAGCCCCAACAGTAAATTACTTTTAAAAGAAACAGCAATTTCTTTTCATCTTATTCATTCCACATGAATATAAAGTAATTTTTTGCTAAGTGGATTTGATGCAAATTTAAAGACATTCAAGATTTTTTTAAGTAAACCAAGTTAAAAAAGAATGAAACATAACCAAAAAAATATCAGGTGCTTTCTTTCAATAAATAATATTCGAAGGGAATCATTAAATTATCAAGCTAAATTACAGCTCTCATAACATTAATATACAGAACTGAGAATAAACTTTATTTTTTTTATCCTATGTCAGTAATTGGCAACTGAGAATAAACTAAAGACCATTTTCCTATATAGAAATGTGCAATTTCAAAAGTTTTATCTTTCGATTGTAATTTAAATTAATAGTAATTTTGATATTAAAATTGAGCCAATTTAAGTTTTTCATTAAAACTACAATTAATACAACTTATGAATAAAAATATTTTAATTTACTTTCACTTGAAAAAAAATGTATAAATTTGTTTCTAATTTAATATTTATTATAACTTCACACAAACGATTAGTTTAACACTTATAAAAATGAAGCATAGAAATGTCAGTGTGGCAAGAAAATTACAGAAATAAATATATTAACAGATAAATTCTTAAAAACTTGAAGTTATTAAAAAAAGGTCATTTAAAGTACATTAATTTTTAAGGAATAAATACTTAAATACATGTTTACATTAAATTTAATGACATTTCAAGAGAAAAATGTATTATTTCAGTAAAGCAATCAAGACTATAGGTTTCATTTGTGGAAGTCTGTATATTTTTATTTTGTAAATTTTATAAAATATATGTACATGAAAATAAATCTTAGAAAATTTTTTTGTATAAATAAACAATGGCATGCTAACATTATCCAGGAAGGTAGTGCAAGATAATGAATAGATTTAAATATAAAAACAAATACACAGTTCAACTACAATACCTATAAATTTTTAACATCCACACAATAGAACCTACACAGAATCATTGAATGCACATTATATATTTCTCCAGATTTTATTTTTGATTAAGTCTTTCAAAGACTTGTATAAAATCAAATTCAATATTTTTCATTTTAAACCATTATCTTAGTTATTAATTCAAAGATAAAAGTTGATATTTTTATATATTAATTTAAGTAGAAAAAATCATTTGGTTTTTTAATAAGACAATGTTATAGAAAGAATTGACAGAATCTTACCTTTTTAAACAAAGTAAAAAAAACATTGAATACAACAATATTATAACAGTAAATTAATAACATTCTTGATTATTTTTAAAGTCATTCAGTTCACAGAACTCACAAATTAGTTTAAGTCAATATAAATAAATTATGGTCTAATGAGAAATGCCAGTAGTTTATACATTGTCATGAAGGCGAAAAGTTTGAATTACTACGACTTAAAGTTCTCACAGTTCATCGTGATCTGATTGCTCTTCATCTGCTTCGTCGTCTGTTTTTTGCTCTTCTTCCTCTTCATCTTCTTCTAACAATTCGGGTTCTTCTTCCACTTGAGCATCTTCAGATACACCAAGTGACTTCCTCAATAATATTTCTACCCGCTGAGCAAAGCTAGCAGTATCTTGCAACATAAAACCAGACCTCAAAGTCGCAGTTTCATACATTATATTTGCCATATTCTTTGCAGTTTCATCAGATTTATCAGACTGCACTCTTTTCAATAGTTCTTTCATCAATGGATGACGAGGATTGATTTCCAAAGTCTTTTTCTGGCTAAGATAATATTCACGAGTTGTGTCTTGAATTTTACTATGGGCATTGCTACGTGCTAATCTTTCCATATTACCAGTCCATCCAAATTGGCTAGCAATCAATGCACAAGGAGAAGAGTGCAGACGTTGTGAAACTGTGGCTTTTGTTATTTTATCTTTCAGCACATCTTCTTCAAGCCATTTAGTTAATGGTTCATATTCTTTGTTTAGAGATTCCTGCAATTCTTTTGCTTTTTCACCTTCATCCAGTCGTAATCCATCTTTAGCAACATTTTGGAACTTCTTACCTTCAAATTCTGGTAAAGCAGAAATGGCATATTCATCTACAGGCTCAGTTAGATACAGAACTTCATAACCTTTCTTCAAAAGCCTTTCAACAAATGGAGATCTTTCCACTTCTTCCAGTGAAGCACCTGCCATGTAATAGATATGCTCCTGTTTTTCTTTCATTCTTTCAACATATTCTGAAAGGGAAGTATAATTTTTAGGATCATTTGATGAAAGGAACCTTACTAATTTAGCTAATCTAGTTCTGTTGCTTGGGTCTTCGATAACTCCTAGTTTGACATTTGTACTGTACTCTTTCCAGAATTTCTCATATTCTTCCTTAGGAATTTTCTTGATCATATCCAGAGTTTTCCTTATCAATTTTTTCTTTATTACCTTCAAAAGCTTATGCTGCTGCAAAGTTTCTCTTGAAACATTCAAGGGCAAGTCATCTGAATCTACCACTCCTTTAATGAAACTCAAGTAGTTTGGCATCATATCTTGGAAGTCATCTGTAATAAAAACTCTACGCACATATAATTTAATATGATCTACTTTTGTACCATATCTGTTAAATGATTCAGATGGTTGAATACTTGGAATGAACAATAATGATTTGAAAGTAACTTCTCCCTCTGCAATGAAATGAGTTTTAGCCAATGGATCTGAAGAATCTTTGGTGATAGACTTGTAAAATTCGTTATACTCATCATCAGAGATTTCTGAAGGTTTTCTTGTCCAGATAGGCTTAGAGGCATTGATCAACTCCCAATCAGAAACTGTTTTCTCCACCTTCTTTGTCTTTGGCTCTTTTTCCTCTTCAATCTTGGCATCCTCTTCTTCGTCAGCAGGTGCTTCAGGCTCTTCTTCTATAGGTTCTTCTACAGTCTCAGTTTTTGTGGTCCACAAATAGATTGGGAAGTTTATGAACTGGCTGTATTTCTTTATCAAATTTCGCAAAGTATCTTCTTCCAAAAAGTCTCTTGCTTCTTCTTTTAAATATAAGCTTACTGTTGTACCTCGTAACAGTGTGTTTCCACGAGGATCTTCAACTATATTGAAAGAGTTTGCATCAGATTCCCAAATATGCTGAACATCATCGTTATGCTTACTAGTGACTACAACTCTGTCAGCAACCAAGAAAGAAGAATAGAAACCAACACCAAACTGACCAATCATATCAGTAAGTTCCGCAGCACTCTGCGTTTCTGCCACTTTTTGTAAAAAGTCTGATGTACCAGACTTAGCTATTGTTCCAAGATTGGCAATTAACTCTGCCTTAGTCATACCAATTCCAGTATCAGTGATATGCAGGACATTGTTCTCTTTGTCACTTTTAATTCGAACGCTCAACTCTTCTGTAGCAGAAAGGGCAGCTTTATCCGTCAAAGAAAGAACTCGTATCTTGTCGAGAGCATCAGATGCATTGGAAATTAACTCTCTGAGGAAGATCTCTTTATTGCGGTACAATGAATTAATAATCAATTTCATCATACGATTTACCTCAGCTTGAAAAGTAAATTTTTCAGCTTTTTCTCTTAGTTCCTTGATTTGAGCCACATTGAGACCATCGAGTTTGATAGCTTCTTCCTCTCGTTGAACGACTTCATCATCAGTTCGAGAACCTTCCCGGCTATTTCCAATATCCTTTTCAACAATCGGCTCGTCTTCTTCCTCAGCTAAGGCAATGCTTGAAACAAGCAAAACTCCAAGCAGTACGAGAAAAAATTTCTGCATACTGAAAAATTTAATGAACAGCCCCACGTAAACACCGGTAATAGAAAGCCGACCGGTACGCAAGACTCCTTTTGAATGAAATAAACTGACGTGTTATACTGATAAACGTGTAACTTGATTATTGGTTACTTCTGTTTTTGATGATTCGTTCTAGAAGAAGTTGAGTTGACTCATCTAGATTTAGGTTTTGGTTTTTCATTTTGTAATTTTACTTTGTTATTCAGAAGAGTTTTATAAAAAAATTCACTGTATAAATATGAAGTTTGGTTCTGATTTCAAAATTTACATTTCAGAGAAATAATATTTTATTTTACCTATAAGAATAGATTTTTTTTTTACAATACGAAATTTAAAATTTTCTTTTGACAATTTTGGAATTTTTATAATTATTCTAATTTTTGGGTCGTTATTGAACAACCTAGTTGCAAAAAATAAATCATATTTTAAACAAGGTTGAACGTAAAAAGCTGCAACGAACTGCTTAGTATAAACGCTGCTAATCAGTGTTGAGCAATGAGATGAATTTTTGCTTTAACTTTGTTTATGTTATTAATTGTTGTACTCATGGGATTCATATAACTTAAAATATTCTTCAGCTAATGGTTAGGCTATAGACATTCGTTTTGGAACTTTATGCAAAATATTCTTATAACTCACATTAGAGAGAGGAACACTAACAGATAACTTCGTTGGTATTCCTCTCTTCTGTGGTTATTTTTAAGCACTGATGTTATCATCTACATAATGTCACTTATATTATTTATTGGAATAATTTCCGATAGTTTTATTTCTTTTAATTTGAATTTCTGTAAGGATTATTAATGATATTTACTTGTTGAAATAAAGCCCTCCGTTAAAGATTATTTGTAATTTTAGTAGGTTTACATCATTTTTTACTAAACATTTTTTTCAAGATTTCTCATCATACTCAAAAAAATTCAGAATAGTAAGAGTGACTGGAGTACCTAATATTTTATTATCATTATTTCTGTAGAAAGTAAATCCAGAGATTGGTTATGTCCAATACTTTTCAGTCAAACAAAATATTCTGCAAGAAGCGAAAGTTAGAAAATATTTTGAAATCTCTATATATGTATTATGTACATCTTTTATTAATAAATCAAATGAATAATATTTTTCACATTTAAATAAAATATTGAAACGTTTTTCATTTGTGATTTAACTTGAATAAAGCGCTAGGTAAAATTTAAACATATATATGTTAATTTATGCTGTGAATGGGAAATATTGTTAGAAAGTTTGGAAAGACAATTATGCTCAATAATAAATTCCCTGTTGTTGTTATTTTGGGATGCACTGGCACTGGCAAGTCGAAATTAGCTATAGAATTAGCTAAAACATTTAAAGGAGAAATAATAAGTGCAGATTCCATGCAGGTTATTATCTCTTTCAGTATATTAAGCTATTATTATATTTATTACTAATTATATTTTCCTCATCAGTTAAAAAATATAGGCTTAACAGAATCATAATATCCAGTTTGCCCTTTTTTATTTTCTTTATTTATTTTTACTTTTAATATCACCATCTGATTAATTGTGAGTAAATAGATAATTTAAATAAATTTTATTGAATTTGTCAATTTTTGTTACAAGAGTAATCCTAATTAATACCTTTAAGAAAGAATGGATCAGTTTTACTGTATGGTCACCTTTTAAGCATTTTTTTTTTCTTTTTTTTCTTCTTCTTTTTTTTTTTTTTTTTTTTTGAAGCCAAATTTGGTGAACATTCAGGTTGTGTTATTTTTGTCTGGTGTGATTCTCGTAAAATGCTCAACATGTCTCGTGAGACAAGTCTCATGCGATCAACTACGAATTTGTGGACTGCCTTATTTAATTCTATTTCAGACCGCCTTATTTTGGTCTGATGCCTTTCTCGCGAGACAAGTCCCATGCTATCATTTATGAATTCTCATGTATTGTTTCTAACCTTTCTTCACAAATAAAATTCTGTTGAGTAGAGTAAAATAAACAAAATTTGCCGTAAACAGAATATTGTCACTGAGATTTTATTTAAAAAAGTTGTCTCCTGTGCATTGTTTTTTCAGCTCCCTCATTCTTTTCGAAATATTTTTGTGATGGCTGGTGCATGGGGTATGTCTGATGTAAGTGCGAGAATGTTTGCAAATAATGAAATAGTTGTTTTGAATGGAGATGTTAAAAACAAGTTGTGATTAGGCATGATGTTTACAGAAGTATAAGAATTTGTGATTTTCTAATAGTAAGTTATGTATGAGTGATATTTTGCGTGCAACTAAAATGTGGCTTGTTAGGTATCTAAATGTTATGAATGAATTGAATAAACATACATAAAGTAAATGTTATGGTTGCAATTGAAAAGAATAAGATTTGGAAACTGAAGTAGGAAGAGGCAAGTCTCTGAAGGGATGGTGGCTGTTTGGTGGTATAGAAAGGGTAACAAACAAATGTGTTGCAGTTTTTTTTTACATGATTAAATGACATCAAAAAAGGAATTGTAGTGTCTGATTAAGAATTGAGCATTGCCTGGAAGTACAATTATTTCTGATTGTTGGAAAGCCTATAAATCTTTGTCCAATGAGGGTTTTTAACATTTGGGGATTAACCATAGTATATGTTTTAATGATCTTGATACCGGTGCACATACAAATTCTATTGAGGGTACATGATCTTATATGTATATATATAAAATATAAAACATTTTCTTCAAAACCATACCCACCACACTGAAGGTATGTTTGACCATTACCCTTTGGAATGCATATAGCAGCACTCCCATGTGCATTTGCTTAGTGATGATGTCTTTAAAGTTTTTTTTAAAATCTGTAATTGCACTCTACCCTTTATTCAAAAAAAGATTAGCGATAAGAAAATAAGTGCTGTTTTCTTTTTTTAAGTAATTTCTTATATTGTTATTATTTTTGTATTTATATTTTTTATCCTACATATATTTAATTAATTTCTGTTTAAGTACATCTTTGTGTCTTTTTTGCTTGGTGCCATCTTGTTCTGACTTAACACGTTTTTTTCAGTTTGTTGCTAAGGGTGTGCCTCTCCTAATATTTTACTGAAAAAAAAAATTTTTTTTTACAAATTTAACTTTTGCAGTTTTTTTATTTCATTGTGAGGTTTTTCATGTATTGGTGCTTTCAAAACTATTTAATTTTGCAGTTTTGAAGCAAAACTGATTTTTACTATTAATTCTCATTTGTGGAATAAATTTACTGCAGATTTGATGTTGGCAATTCCCAAATTGTGAAATTCATTGTAAGAAGCACAATAATCAAGAAACTAAAATTCAAAATCTGTGCTTTCAGTCATAAAAAGAGGAATTTTATGAATAGTTATCGAGGAGTGTTATATCATTTTATATTGGCCATTTTACACTATAAGCATGATAATGATTTGATGGTCTTCAGAAAAAGTATCAAATTTATTCATTAATATTTATTAATGTTGAAAGAAAAATTATTCATTTTTTATAATGTTTAATTCATTTATATGGAAAATTAAGACAAACAATATGTATTTATGTATTCAAACTAATTCAGTATTATTCATATATGAAATGAGTGTTAATTATCATAATTGAATTTACAAGCTTTCACATGTTTTTCATTTGTAATTTTACCCCATTCGTGCAGTTAGGTATGAAACTCAATTTTCTCATCAACCAAAACAGTGCAATTAAAGGTTTTCTTTCCATTTTATTTCTATATTAAAAAGTTTCATATATTTGTAGACATCAAAGCAGTTTACTACAGTATCAATAGAACTGAGCTACTAAGTGCTCCCTTTGAATTTAAGGCTCCAACAAAGCTAATTAACCTCATAAAGCTCACTCTGACAGAAACGTTTTCTGTGGTAGAAATCCAGAGAAAAATATCTACACTCTTTGATGTCTGCAATGGAATTGGACAAGGGGATGCATTGACTTGCCTTTTTTTTAATATAGCTCTTAATAAATTGATAAAAAAGATGCTTGCATTAGTACAAGAGGTACCTATATTCAATAAATTTGTATAGTTCTATCATATGTTGATGACATCAGCATAATTTTGAACATAATCGAAACTGACTGGGGGCAGTGTTTTTGGCATTGGAAAAAGCAGCTAGGAAGATGAAACTGGACGTAAACATGGAAAACACAAAACATATATTTTCTGTGATAAAAAAAAAGTATACCAGTCTAAAACTCTTGAGGTCAGCCCATTTAAGTTTGAATCTGTGAGAAACTTCAGCTATTTGGGTTCAGAGATTGGCTACCAAAATAACATCAATCCTGAAATCAGAAAGAGGATCATTGCTGCAGATTGTTGTTTTCTGTGGCCTAAAACCTTTTCTAAAATCCTATATAATCAAAAGAAGAACAAAGAGTATGTTATGTCTAATATCTCATTTTAAATGTCACAAGTTTGTGCATTCTTCAACTCTGAAAATTACAAGTTCAAGTACTTTCCTTTATTTACTTACCTCAGGAAAACTTTGTGATCAAATGAAAGACAAAGAATTTCTCTCATTTATAAAATATGTACATTAAAAAACAAATACTAAAAATCAGAGCTTTTGTTTATATTTGATCAAAAATATATACATAATTATATTTTCAAGTATTTAATTTTTTATTGAGTAAATGCACATATTTATAAGTATATTTTATGAGTTTGGATGATAAGGGATTGCCCCTCCTAGAAATGGCTCTCTTACCAAATGTGCTTTAAAGTGCTATCTTTGTTTAATGCTTCTGGGATATTTCAACATTTATTTATGTTTATTGGTTTTTATATTACGCTGTTATCTTCTGTTTTTAACTGAGTGTAAAGAAAACTGAAGTACAAGCCAACATAAAATATTTTTCTTTATAAAAGACTTATCTCCAACAGGTATTAAAAATGAGCTAGATGTCCCATTGGAGAAACTTATTACTTCATTTACAACTGTTAAAACTTAAGTTGCAGATTAAATTGGTTATATAAGCATTCTAAGAAACCAAATAAAACTATTAAAAAAAATTTCACAAAAATGTTATGGTTGATCACTAATTAAAATTGACAGAAATTCCAAGTCTGTTTGTATATTTAAAGAACAAACACATCATATTTTAACTCATAATTTATGGTCAAGGATGATTTCAATAGATAAATGCAGCATTTGCTGAAATTGGATTTAAAAAAAACTGCAACACATGATATCTGAACAATGTATTCTTCTATGCAACTCAAACCTAACTGTGTTTGTTTAGTAATTCTGTACTTTTTAGAGTCATACTTTTCTCTATGCAACAGAAATCTTAACTGCATACCAAACAGCCAGCAAAGGGAAAATCAGCACCAAGGAAAGCAAAATTTGTGCCATCTACTGGAAAGATTTTGCAACTTTTTTTTTTTTTTCTTTTTTTTGTGAGGGGACATTAAAACAATTTTATAATTGGATCATCAGTGCTAAATATTATTGTGATTTCTTGAATAAATTGTACTTCAAAATCATAGGAAAAAAGAACTGTTCCAAGAACATTTCACTGCATTTAAATTGAAGCATTGCTCTTGTGACCAAATCTTGTTTTGCTAATACAATGCTCCCATTGTCAAGGCAGTCATTGTGACAGCAAAACTTTGTAAACTGAAGTTTGTTCTTATCTGTTCTCTTATCTAATATAGCTTTCTTGTCCTAGAACCTCTACCCCAACCTGAAAAATGTTTCTGGTTTAAAATAAATTTTGTTAATAAAAATTCGCAAAATTAACAAAACTTCAAAGGATGCTCTGTGTAGCTATCTCTGGATGTATTAAAACTACTCCCATGTCTATGCTAGAGATTTTGCTTGGTTTGCATCCTCTTTACATGCATATTAAAACAGAAGCAACGCTTAGCATAAAAAGGCTTGAAAATACAGGTCAGTGGAAGAACTACTCCAAATTTTTATCTTGGGAAAACTTTAAAGCTGACGTAACTTGTCATTCTTTTGTAAGTATGCCTACTGATTACACGATTGTTAAAAATGCTTTTGATAAGTCTTATACAATTAAATTTCCCTTGAGAGAAGACTGGAATAATGTTGCCATCAGTGAAAACTGTATTTACTAGTATACTGATGGCTCAAAAATGAATTCCAACACTGGGGCTGATATTAGTTGTCCATTTGATGGTACGTTGTCATTCCCTTTGGGTAAACATACAACTGTATTCCAAGCAGAAATCTTTACCATTCTTATGTGCTGTAGAATATGCTTAGACAAAAACTATTCTCGTAAAAGATTAATTATCTGTTCTGACCGTCAAGTTGCATTACTAGCTTTACAGAAATCTACTGTAACTTCTGTTCTTGTCTGGGAATGCTATCTCACTCTGTACAGATTCGCTAATAATAACTCCATTATTTTAATGTGGATGCCTGGGCACGCTGGTGTTCTTAGCAATGAATTAACTGATAAATTGGCAAGGACTTAATCAACAATCAACTTTTTTGGTCATGAAGCTTTCTGGTATTTCAAAAGAACTGATCAGAAGATTGTTTTTGATCTCTTCAGAAAACAACAGTTTATGAACTGGCACAATGCCAATGATCAAAGACAAGCAAGGCTACTAAATAGCACATGTCCTAGTGAAAGGCAAGAGGAATTATTAAAGCTTAAGGAAAGCAGTGAGACTTCTTACAGGACACTGCCACCTTAAAAGACACCGCACCATAATAGGAGTGTCAGATGATCCCTCTTGTAGAGGTTGTCATTATATGGAAGAAACTCCAATAGACATCTTATGTGAATGTGAAACTTTTTCTGCACATAAATTTGAACTCTTGGGTTAGCACTTGATTGAACCTTGGATGTTGCAGGAAATTCCTGTAAAATGTCTGCTGAATTTTGCTTCAGCTCCTGGTCTCTTCAAATAAGGTTTTCTGAGGGGTATAGTACAATAGACCTAAGGTCACAGTTCTAGGTTTTTTTGGAATCACCCTATTTTAAATCTAATTTAATTTAGAATTTTAACAAGTATTATAAATTATTCTGTAAAACCAGTGAGCCATTTTCTGAAAAGTAAAATTTTTACATTAATATATTTTTCAATCAAATGTTAATCTCTCTCGTAATTTTTAGTGAAGAGTTTATTCGTCAAATAGTTTGGCTAAATTTTGCATGTTGTAATATTATCTTATAAATTTTATAAGGAAGATTAATTATTTTTACATTTTTCAGTAAAAAAATAATAAATATGAATACTTAAATGCTTTTTGATATTTTCAAAAATACTATGTTAAAATTATTTTTAGGTATATAAAGGATTAGATATTATCACTAATAAAGTAACACCTGATGAACAAAAGGAAGCTGTTCATCATTGTATAGATTTTTTAGATCCTCTTCAGCGCTATACAGTTGTAGATTTTCATAACAAGACTATTCCTATTGTATCCTTTATAGCTGAAAAGTTTCTTGTTAGAAAAAATTTATGTATTATATTTTATGGTATCATTAATGTGAATTATTGCATTATTAATGTTTATCAGAAAATTATCAGTATAAATAAGATTTTGTGATTTAAATATTTTTTTACTAATTGATTTCCAAGACCGTTTAGTTATTATATAACACTTAGGAAAATAATAAAAGTATGCCATCTTGAAATATTTTATTTTCCATTTCAAATTGAACATGGCTGAATAATTTCTGAAATATAGTTGATTGACAGTGTAAAGAAAAAGTGCTGAATTTGACTTTTTAATTTATGGATTTGAGAGACCTTACTAGCCAATAAAATTTCAACACCAAAATGGAATTAGCAAATAATAAAATGCTATTCATTGGATACATATGTTATACTGAAAAAGTAATAAATTTTTAAGAAATAGTGAAGCATAGGTTTGAGTAATCATATCCCCCCAAAACAACTCTGATAACAATTACAGTAACTTTACATTAGGACATTGTGTCAAATAGGGATTAAATAGTATGTACAGATATACTTATATCTCCTCTAGCTACTTCACAATGATGTCACTGTTCATTAATTGTAAAGACTTACGTCTCATGACTAGCCCATTTCTCGGTAGTCATTGATCAATCATTCTCTGTTGGTGAAAGCTCTGAAAATGTGCTGTCCACAGAAACAGCTGAATATTTCATATATCAAGGAAAATTTATCAATTGTAACACATAGTCAGGCATTATTCTTCTGAAACAGTGTTTTGTAGGCTTCAAATAAAAAATAGTCATGGATCTTAACATACCAAAAGTATAATGTCCTCTATTGAAGGTGTTAATGCAAACATGTGGTAATCAATATATAAAGCCAGTACCACCCATACCATCTTGCCCAATTATGAACCAATTTGACTATGTTAAAGGAATGCTGTTGTGCATTCTTAGTGCTGCCGCCTTATGATTGTCATGGTGTTGTAAATAAAACTGGGATTCATCTAAAAACACAATGTCACACCATCATTTTTGTCCAAATTCATTGTTGATCTTACTACTGAACATGTTCCTGTCTGTAATGTAATGCCAAAGGTTGTTGAAGTTACGCTTTCAATTGATTCTCATGGTACTGAAATATTCATGCAGATACTTGTCTCATAAATGATTCCATTTCTTGATTTAAGGCCCTTCATTTGGCTATATGATCCATTGAGGCTGTGCGGATATTGTCTGTCATCTTGACTGTTAATGGTATTTTGTTGCTGTGATCTAGCATTATATGTCATATGATCATCCTGAACACTTTGATTCCATATTCACCATGCTATCATAGGATTTCAACTGATGTTATCAAATAAGATAAACTTGGATTCTGGGAAGACATACACTACTGGCCATTAAAATTGCTACACCAAGAAGGTGACATGCTACAGACATGAAATTTATATGACAGGAAGAAGGTGCTGTGATATGCAAATGATTAGCTTTTCAGCACATTCAGACAAAGCAGGCACCAGTAGCGACACCTTCATTGTGTTTAAATGAGGAAACACAATGTAGGTGTCGTTGTAGGTGTCAATGTAGGTCGGAAACACAATGTAGGTGTCAATGTGTTCAACCGGTTCCTCGTACACAAATTGCATTTGAACGTTGTTGCCTGGTGAAAAGTTGTTGCGATACCTCGTGTAAGAAGGAGAAATGCGTACCAGCATGCTTCTGACTTTGATAAAGGTCGAATTGTAGCGTACCGGGATTGCGGTTTATCTTATCGCAGTATTGCTGCTCGCGTCGGTCGAGATCCAATGAATGTTAGCAGAATATGGAATCGATGGGTTCAGGACGGTAATACGGAACGCCGTGCGGGATTTCAACAGCCACCTATCACCAGCAGCTGAGAAGACAGGCATATTATCCGCATGGCCGTAATGGATCGTGCAACTACGTCACGAGCCGTGAATCAAGAAACGGGGTCGTTTGGAAGACAACAAGTGTCTGCACGAACAGTTTGACGACATTTGCAGCAGCATGGACTCTCAGCTCAGAGATAATAACATGCAAATAAAATTTGTAAGAAATCTGCATGAGTTCTTTATTTAAGAACATCATAAGTTTTGCTACATTTACCTGATTAATATGAAGGCATTGAAAAGTTAATTATATTTGCACTTCATGGCATTTTCTTATTGTGTACATTTCAAGCTTGCAGTACGTCATTTTGATAATAAGAATTTTATTGCCCTGCACTATATTTGTGGATTTATTTATATTTATTACAATTCTTTTGATTTATAATCATTTTTATTTTATTCTTCACTTATCAATAGCAGAAGAATTTGTTAATTATGTTGTATAAGATTGATAGAAGAATCATTAATATAAATTATTTTATTTTTATGTTGAGAAATATTTAAATGAGGTTACAATTTGATGAACTATAATGCCTAAGGTTTTAATATGGTATTTGTTCTGTAAATCTACTGGCAATAAATCAATTTGGTTACTTACAATAATCAGTGTAGTTAATAATGAATGTAAAAATTCACTTTATCCAATGTTGAATAGTTCTTGGAATAATCTTAATTAATCAATTATAATAAATCCTTGATAAATTTGCTTAAATTAATTTATTTTTGAAACATGGAGTGTGAAAATAGCATAGATAAAATTAAACTGAACTTAGATTGTCTGGATGATTATATTACAATTTTAGTAATTCTCCTATATGTATTACAGATATTATACTGCTGCATTGTTTTAATCAAGAGTGGAGATTCATGTTGATGCACTCTTTTCAGGATTGTTTCAGGAATTTTATATACTATCTTGTAAGCTAGAAATTTGTCTCTGATGTTAAAAAGCCATTTTAAAACAATAAGGGCAGAATTCACAAGAAAGTTTATATGAACATTTTTCTAAGATAGAAACTGGTATTTGACATTCTAGTTTCGTTTTTCATTAATTTTAATAGATTTTTTTTTCTTGCATTATCTATTAAGTTAACATCTATATGTTTAAGTAAGTAACTATCAAAATCTGGAATATCTTTAAATCATATATGTATATTTGTGATAATCTTTAATCTGTTTCAGCAGGATTATCTTAGCCAATAAAATATCAGCATAACACAGAGGAGAAAAAAATCTCACCTACTGTTGTAGATATTGCATTGTATATTGTTTAAAAAGGTTACGTTTTTAGAAACTGCTGAAAAATACTATAAAAATATTTTATTTCAATTATCTTAGTTAAATAATTATCATTTCACTTTAAATAGCAAAGTTTTCCTGACAAAAACCACTTAATAATCATATTGATGATTGATTGGGTATAATAAAGTAGTACCAAAAAATGTTGACTATGGCTTATTTGTCAGGAAACACTCTTCAAAGTTGTAGTTCTTTAATTAAATTATAGTCTTTTTAAAATATGTAACAGAAAAGTTATTAAGTTTCTCTTTTTTTTCTTGCAATTCTAGGTAGGTAGATGCTAGGAAGTTTCTGAATTTTTCTTGCAATACGTGAATATTGACATGATCTGTAATTATTTTTTATAAAAAAATACACAGAATATTAAAAAAAAAAAAAAAAAAGCCTCCAAGAGTTATCAGGCTATTTAATGCTGAAATCATCTAAAAATGTTCTGCAAAATGTTTTTATATATTAATTACAGGATAAAAAAAAATATTAAATATCCATTATTAATATGTATCTTAATAAATTGGCAAAATGTAACATAAATGTTAAAAAAATCAATCCCTTTTTTAAATTCATTTATTTTTTCAAACCAAATAATTGACAACTAAAATATGATTATGTTTTTTGATTTGTCGTAATCAAAATATTTTTAAGGAACCTATTAACTTTCCATGGTTAAAACATCTTAAAAATGAAAATTTATAGGATTGTGTACTGAGATAATTAACAAAAATTTTGATTGTTAATTTTTCAATTAATTTTTATAAATAAGCTTTTATTTTTATTGGTATTGAATTTTAATATTTTGTCTTTTTCTTGAACTGTTAATTTTTCTTTGTATTAAAATTAAGTTTTTTATGTGTTTATTTATGAGATGATTATGGCAGTTTTTTATGTGAAAGTAATGAATAATTTGTGGTTATAGCAGTTCCTTATTTATTTAATTATTTAATGAAGCTTTATTCCTGGAGACAATACAAATGCCCCCATCTTATATCTAATAATTCATTTAATATATTCCATACTAGTGTAAATTTTGCTGAATTGATATTTTTAGCAATAATTAAGGAATATGTATAAAATAAATAATAAATGTTACTATAAATAATGTTCTAGCAACTTTATTTTATTTTAGTTTCATAATATTCCATGTCAATTTTAATTCTGATAAATATTTTCACATCTTTTAAAATTTTTTCAAAAGATAAAAAGTTTAAAAGCCATGGTAGAATTTTTGCTGTAATATTTGCAATTAAAATTTTTTATATTTTATTTCAAGTTGACAATACCAGTTGGCAATTTTATCACTTCTTTAAATTAGAAAAATATTATTAGTTATTTTCATTTTATTTTTATTTTCAATTGTACTTTTTCTTTTGTGTATTATACTTCCATATACTTGGAATAAATCTTAATAATTTTATATTATTCTTTGATTGCATTTACAGATTTCATAATTTTATTTGTATTAACTTAATTTTTAATAGATTAATAAATTAATTCAAGAACAAAAATTACCCATTATAGTTGGGGGTACTAATTATTACATAGAATCACTTTTATGGGAAGTGTTAATAAAACCAGAGGTATGTATATAAAAGAACATAAATACTCAGACTATTAATATATTTATTGATTTTATTTATTTGTGTGTTTTTAATTATATTCATCATAATATTAAAGCTTCTGAAGTAAATTTTGCTAGTTCTTGATAATAAGATTTGGTTCATTGTTTTATTCTCTTTTTAATCTATCTTCAATATTTTTTTATTTCAAAAAAATGTCTTCCTTAAACTCCTTTTTCATATAATAATATTCTAATTTCATATTCAGTATATTTAATCACAGTTTAATAGAACATAGTTAGTCTAACACTCTTATAAAATATATAATTTTGGATAGTAGTACTAGATGTATAAAATGCTAAAAAAAATTTTAATCTATCTTTATTTTATTTTAATCAGTTTATTATTTGTTTTAAAACTGAAAATATTCAATTCAAAATTTATCAGTAAACATTGAATTATCTGCAATAGTCTGTATCTTAATTTAGTTGATAAAATATATAATTTTAGTTACACATTTATTTTTACTGTTAAGATTTTAAAACATGTAATTATTATCAAATGTAGGGATTTAAATCATATGGCTTTATGGCATAATAAGCATGTTTCGTTAAAAACAAAGTCTTTCATTTGAAAATAACTTTTAGATTTTGTCAAATTGAAGGTAAAATTATCAATATTTATATTCAGTAAATGTTTTCAAAAGATGTTTATTCATCCCATCATCTCCCCCCCCCCATTTTTTTCAGTATTTGACTTAACTATAAAAATAATTTTTTCTTCTTTCTTAGGTGGCCAAACAAAAGTTGTTATTTGATGCAGATAAAGATTGGGAAATTTTTAAAGAACCTAGTGATGGTAAAGTTAATGCTGAAATTCTCTTAAAACATAAAATAACTTACAACTCTTTGGATAATATAGATAGCCTAAAATTGCACAAATGCTTAGAAGAAGTTGATCCAGTAATGGCCAATACTCTTCACCCAGAAGATAAAAGAAAAGTTGTAAGGTAATCAAGTTTTATTCTTAATTTTAGAAAATAATAGGAATTTTAAAGAATTTAAATTTTAAAGTTTGTAATTTAAAAAAAGTCAAAAATCAAATGGAAAGAATTTAATGTACAAAAGCTTCCTATTGCTACAATTTTAAAATGATAGTTACTATGAGTTTATTAATTAAATTTTTAAAGTTATCAAAAAAATTATGCTTTTTATTTTTAAACATTTTGCTATGAAAGGTTTGGTAAATGATAGATTTTAATTGTTTGCTTCCAATGGAAAATTTTAATTGTAAATATTCTTTTGTATTTGTCATCATTTTATGCCTCCTAATTAAAACTAATTATAATTTTGAAATTTACTTACTTATCAAACATTTTATATTTCATTTAAGTTTACATGCATAAATATTGAATGTTTAACAATAGTTTTACTTAAATTACAAAAATTGTCTTTTTGAAGTTAGTTCAAATGTTGCAATAGGAGAGTGTTTCTGTATTTATTATTTATAGTTTTAAGATTAAATCAATTTTAAAATAAGATTTTTGTTTTTTACTAAAAGCAAAAACATTTATTTCATTGAGATAATCTGTATAAATTGGGGGAAATGTATCAAAGAACGATAAGTTTTCAATTATCATATCAATGAAGAATTTGCATTTTGATAATATAGATCGGAATATTTTCTGCAATGGCCTTTCACTTTTCCTTTTTTGGTAACATAAAGTAATACCAAAATATGGAGTTAATATAATTTTCTTCAATTACAAGCTAACTATAAAAGCAGTTGTAATAAAATAATGATTTTTATTCATTCTTAATTAATAAGCACTAGCATTAATTATACAATAACTTTCTGTCAGTGATCATCTAGTGGATAGTAACACTATGTCAAGGATTTAATAAAATAAAAGGGTTTCTTTATCTTAATGTTAATACAATAAAAAACTATAATCAATTATTTTTATTAATATAATATCCTTGAATTTTTATGTCTGTAATTTTATAAATTCTAAACTCCAGAATCCTTGAGTTTAAGAACACTATATGTGAATTATTTATTGCTGGCAAATAACTGCTGATAAAATATAAGAATTTTAAAATAAGTTCAGCAGTTTTAAAACCATAATGAACTTCTGTTCAAATCAAAAATTTTTATATAAAGCAATCTATTTTGATACATTAAATTTGTATTTGGTAAGGATTTTAGACATTTGACATATACACAATCACATTGAATAGTAAAATTCATTCTGTTTATTTGTAAATAAAGCAAGGAATTGAAATATTAATTCTCTTTTTATTTATAATGTGAACATTATTTTTAAAAAAATGATGAATGTGGCTAACTTTTTAAAATTAATCTATTTTTCTTTAAGTATGGCCTTTTTTTTTTGTGGATTTAAAATAAAATATTCATTAAATTGTGTTGAAAATTTGTAATGGCGTAACTATTATTTAGTACTATTTTTTTTCTCTTTGTATGACTAGTAGAATTTTACATATTATTAATTTATATTGTATTGATTGTGTATAGGTTATCAATAATTAATATTTAACATTGCTTCAACAATTTATCTACTGTGTTGATAATTGGATTAAGGCTCTGATCTTCAATTTAACAGTTAGTTGAGTCAAATCTTACCTCTGTGGATGTTTATTATGGTTAGAAATCAACTTTAAAGTGAAACACTAAGTCCAATTAATTGTTGCGTCCAAAATGTGATGACAAACCACCATCTTTTTCTTTTGGATTTGTTATTATTTAGAATGTAAAATACCACCTATTATCAATTTAATTTATAACAATTTTTATGCTTTTTACTATCCATTATTTTGAAGTAGGTTTTATATATTTTATTAAACTAATCACTTCTTCATATTTTTGTTTTATGCAAATTACATTTAAGTTTCAATATTGCTGCATAAGATCTATTTATAAAATATTCCACAAATTATTACAATATATTATATATATGTGTGTGTGTGTAAAAAATGTACATGTATCCCAAAAAGATTCCGTTGATTTCTTAGTTAATTCTTTTTTATTTAACATTTATAGAAGTTTACAAGTATATCAGCAATACGGCTGTTGTCACAGTGAATTACTTGCAAAACAACGTTCTCAGAAAGGGGGTTCATCATTAGGAGGACCACTTCGGTTTAAAAATACCATTATGTTTTGGATCCAATGTGAAAAAGAAGGTTTATATTAAATTCTTTTCTTTGTTATCATGAAATATATTGCAATATTATTATGATATATTTTATAATTTTACTGTTACTTTTTAATTTTGATAACTGACATAATTTATGATTCTGTTTATTGTTTATGCTTTTAAACTATACAAAATGTGAACATTTTTATTTACTTATTTTTTTAAAGAGCTAAATATTAATAAATTTGCAAATCTTTTTTCTAATTGATTCTAAATTCCACATTTCATTTACAATTTTACATTTTATTCTGTAATTTTTACTTCAGAAAATTAAAAAAAAAAATGTTTCTCAATATCATAGAAGAAACATTTATTATTTCCTTTTAACAGAAAGCGAATCAATTAAGCAAAGAAATAAATAAAATAAAACAAAGATGTATGAAGTAAACAGTCAAGATTTTTATTTTATATTCCATTTTCAACAATATAATGATATATAATGTTAGTAAAAAATCGTCACACCTTTATGCTGGTACAGTATTTAAATTACATACTCAATACTTAAAAAATGCTATCCATGTGTGAATATCAAAAACTAATAAATTGTAAATAAATTGAAAACCCCATTCTTAAAAATTTTCTGGAAAAGTAGTAAGAAATCATAAAATTTACTCATTATTTCTTAAGATACAATAAATATCAGAAAAACAAAGTATTGTTAAAAAAAAAAAAGTTAATAAATAGAGGTCAAACAACATTTAATAACGTCAATTGGGAAACAGTTTATTCACCAATCTTTTAAATCAGGATTATTTTATTAAATAGAATGATATTCTTGGATTAATTCCATACATGACAAAATAAAAAGCATGGAACATCATATAATTTCTCCATGTTATTATTATTTTTTTAATATTGCTTAGTAATTTCTAAAATTTTATTTTGAAGAAAATTTTTTTCAATAATTCTGAAAAATTAAGATAGTAACATTAATTTCAGTGGAGTCTTATTTTGTGCTAACTTAAAAAAAAACATTTTTTTTTTTAACTTTGAAAACATTGTTTTGTGATGTATTACTATATCACAAAATATTGTTTTTACATGTATTACCAATCTATATATTTTTTTAAAGAGCTAAATATTAATAAATTTGCAAATCTTTTTGCTAATTGATTCTAAATTCCACATTTCATTTACAATTTTACATTTTATTCTGTAATTTTTACTTCAGAAAATTAAAAAAAAAATGTTTCTCAATATCATAGAAGAAACATTTATTATTTCCTTTTAACAGAAAGCGAATCAATTAAGCAAAGAAATAAATAAAATAAAACAAAGATGTATGAAGTAAACAGTCAAGATTTTTATTTTATATTCCATTTTCAACAATATAATGATATATAATGTTAGTAAAAAATCGTCACACCTTTATGCTGGTACAGTATTTAAATTACATACTCAATACTTAAAAAATGCTATCCATGTGTGAATATCAAAAACTAATAAATTGTAAATAAATTGAAAACCCCATTCTTAAAAATTTTCTGGAAAAGTAGTAAGAAATCATAAAATTAACTCATTATTTCTTAAGATACAATAAATATCAAAAAAACAAAGTATTGTTAAAAAAAAAAAAAAGTTAATAAATAGAGGTCAAACAACATTTAATAACGTCAATTGGGAAACAGTTTATTCACCAATCTTTTAAATCAGGATTATTTTATTAAATAGAATGATATTCTTGGATTAATTCCATACATGACAAAATAAAAAGCATGGAACATCATATAATTTCTCCATGTTATTATTATTTTTTTAATATTGCTTAGTAATTTCTAAAATTTTATTTTGAAGAAAATTTTTTTCAATAATTCTGAAAAATTAAGATAGTAACATTAATTTCAGTGGAGTCTTATTTTGTGCTAACTTAAAAAAAAACATTTTTTTTTTTAACTTTGAAAACATTGTTTTGTGATGTATTACTATATCACAAAATATTGTTTTTACATGTATTACCAATCTATATATTTTTTTAAAGAGCTAAATATTAATAAATTTGCAAATCTTTTTGCTAATTGATTCTAAATTCCACATTTCATTTACAATTTTACATTTTATTCTGTAATTTTTACTTCAGAAAATTAAAAAAAAAATGTTTCTCAATATCATAGAAGAAACATTTATTATTTCCTTTTAACAGAAAGCGAATCAATTAAGCAAAGAAATAAATAAAATAAAACAAAGATGTATGAAGTAAACAGTCAAGATTTTTATTTTATATTCCATTTTCAACAATATAATGATATATAATGTTAGTAAAAAATCGTCACACCTTTATGCTGGTACAGTATTTAAATTACATACTCAATACTTAAAAAATGCTATCCATGTGTGAATATCAAAAACTAATAAATTGTAAATAAATTGAAAACCCCATTCTTAAAAATTTTCTGGAAAAGTAGTAAGAAATCATAAAATTTACTCATTATTTCTTAAGATACAATAAATATCAGAAAAACAAAGTATTGTTAAAAAAAAAAAGTTAATAAATAGAGGTCAAACAACATTTAATAACGTCAATTGGGAAACAGTTTATTCACCAATCTTTTAAATCAGGATTATTTTATTAAATAGAATGATATTCTTGGATTAATTCCATACATGACAAAATAAAAAGCATGGAACATCATATAATTTCTCCATGTTATTATTATTTTTTTAATATTGCTTAGTAATTTCTAAAATTTTATTTTGAAGAAAATTTTTTTCGATAATTCTGAAAAATTAAGATAGTAACATTAATTTCAGTGGAGTCTTATTTTGTGCTAACTTAAAAAAAACATTTTTTTTTTTTAACTTTGAAAACATTGTTTTTTGATGTATTACTATATCACAAAATATTGTTTTTACATGTATTACCAATCTATATATTTTTTAATTTATTAAATTTTTTAAACTTTTCCAAAAAAGTTGACATGTATAAAATAGGCAGTATAAAATATATAATTAAAAACCAATTTTGTGAATACATTGCATTTATTGAATGCTTGAAATTTTCATAAAAGAAATTTCTAAAAAATTTTAATAGTTTATATTTGAATAATTTAAGTACTGTATACATTTAATATGTATTTGATGTGTCCATAAAATATTCAAGCATATATTAAGACCAACAAGACATACTGAAGTATTGCAGGTATTTTTATGAACTCTTAAAAAGTTATTTAATCTAATTTTTTCTTGATAAAGATTTTTATAATGTATCTTTCTCATTCATCCTATAAATTGAGATCTATGTTCTCCATTTGGAAAACATTCTTTTGTGACAGTCAAAAATTTGTTACAAATCATAAAAACATCATTTATGTGTTCAATGTTTAAAGTAAGTTTAGATGTTAAACTAAACTCTGTGGCAAGACAACCCATGTGGGCCAAGGCCTACAGTGCCTATCTCTTTTTTCCTGACTTAGATGCTCTGGGATGTGAAGCAAATGTCCCAATTAGGTGATCAGCCTAATGCGAAACCCCCAGTGTTTAGTTCTCAAACATGCTTGATACTCAGTTTATCGGCCCACTGAAGGGATAAAAAGCTGAGTTAACCTTGCCCAGCCCAAATGGAACCTCGAACTTGTACCTTGGGAACGTGATACATTACCACTAAGCTACCCGGCTTCTAAATTTGAATGTTTTATCTAAGCTTTTCTGTCTTTCATTATGTGTTCTGTGTTCTTTAATTAAGCATTCATTCGACAATATAGAGTTGTTAAATAATAGTCAGTAAACTCATTAATGACAACCAAGATTATTCCAGTTACCAGACTAACTAGTTAACCTGTGGTAATTTTTAATATTTCTGTAAAATTTTTGATCATTTGAGATTATATTTATATTTTGAAACCTATTGATTCATTTATTGAAGACTCCAAATTTCCAGTATTGTTTATTGCATTCCATATATCTTTTTATAAAAACTATTATTTTTGTGTCATCCCCTCTCTCACTTATTTAATGGACTTAGTCATTATTGCCTTCGTATAATATCTCATTTGAACATAGTATTAATTAATTAAAATAATATATTATCTCATTTATAAGCTGTATTAAGCGAGCAATTTTGAGTAAAAAAATTTACTATGCAATTATAATAGTTTTCTTTTCTATCTAAGCATAAAAAGGAAGTGAGTCAATACACCTTCATACATTAAAAATTAAGAATTTTCTATCATGTTTGTATTTTGATGTGGTAAATCTTCAGCCAGGTTATTTGCAGTGTTAATGAACATGGAGTAAGCTGCATAATTTTCTGGCATATGAATATTCCACATGGAGGCAAATTATTGTTTCTATCCTGTTTGGATCCACCCCATCGCCAAGACCAAATCCAGTGCCAGATCTGCAGATTGCTATGCCAAAATGAATTCCTTAATAAAATGAATTTTTAACTATGTATCAATTGTTCACAATTGTATAATAACTTCCTTTGTGCAAAAATTAACTGCAGCTGTCAAAAATACAAGAGTTTCAAATAAAATATAATTTTTTTAAACTAACAAATTATAAAGTTTGAAATGTATAATTTCACTTAATTTAATTTGAAGTTACAGATATTTAAGTTGAGGTTAAAATTATTTGGGAGCTTGAATTAAATTTGGAAAATAAAATTGAAAAACTGAAATTTATCATGTGTTGTGGAAATAAGTGATGTGAAAAATTTAACTTTTTTTTTTTTTTTTTTTTTTTTTTTTTAATAATTTTGTGCATAAGGAAAGTAAAAGTGTCAAAAATGATACAAAATATTAAGGGAATTAAATACTTTGTTATATATATGAGATGTGTCTCAAATATATTATAAATATTTTAACATATTAAAAATCTTATTAGTTCACTCAGACATAATGTTTATTTATTTTATTTTTTACGTCTTTATGTTGGCTCTTTTGAGCATAATAAGTCTTGCAGCCCAATAAAGAAAAGAAGTATCTCCAGAAGTGGAGAGGGTCTTGAAATGTGAAGAAGAGCGGTCTTCCTGGAGGACAGAATATTTCCAAAGATGCTCGCCATCCATGTATTTCATAAACTGCATAAATACTTTATCTGAAATATATTATCATCACGCTTCCAATGACAAAAACAAAAAGCTTACGAAGGAAAAAAAATAAATAACAAAATGTTTCATTTAATTACATTGTTACTACAAAAAATTACCATTATTTAAATTACTATTATTTTTTTAAAATAATTTTTTTTAATTTGAATATTAAATACAATTTAAAAACAAAATAAGGCCAACAAATAAAGGAAGCCTTAATTTAGATCTTTAAGATGAATAAATGTTTAGGAGAACAAGAGTTTTAGGACATAAAAACTAAGAATTTGAGATCTTAGTTACTAGTTGAGCTGAAACATCTAGTTCCTGAGGCTTTGTGGTCCACTCTGAGTTGTAACTTCACTAATGATGATGATAATGTAATTTAACAGGTAACAGTACTGAATGTAATTTGGCTGTAAATATTAGAGCTAAATATTATTTTAAAGTTTCACTTGGTTATAATAACATTATATCCAAATATAATTTTTTTAAACATAATTATAAAAAAATATTGAAATGTTATGGTTAAATATAATTGTTTGCTGTTGACTAAATATTTCATTTTATGTTTTTTGAAGTGCCGGCCAACTTGTCTAGTGGTCAGCCTGCCTGACTACGGATAAGGAGGTCCTGTGTTTGAATCCCGGTTCAGGGATGGATGTACTTTCTCTTTCTCTCTATCCTATCTTTGTCCTTTCCTTGTGTGTGAATGAGGTATGAATAGTGCGATGATAATAATGATTCATATAGGTCCACACACACACTTTAACGCAAAAATAAAATCCTTTTCGATTATTGTGGTGAGTGTTTATCTCTTGTTGTTAGTATCTCTTGGAGTGGAGAGTGTCTTGAAATGTGAAGAAGTGCAGGCTTCCTGGAGGGCAGAACATTTCTAAAGATGCTCGCCATCCATGTCAACATGTTCCCTACATAAAATGCAGTCAGGTGTATCCACAAACCCTTTGTGATATAAATGTTTCTGGAGAAAATCATGCCCAGTAAGTAACCTGAAGCTGGAGACCCCTATAGATCTAGGTAAATCTCTGGGGATACATGAGCTCAGCAGGATCCTCCAAAAGGCATCAACTGCATTCTCTTTGTAATAAATTTTTCGCTGGTGATGCATAACTTGTTTTAGAAGGAGTTTGACATTTCTCAGGCCAGTAGGAGTATCTGGAGATTTTAAAAAAGAAGCATCTTTTGTGAGATTGTCTTCTTTTTCATTACTAGATAAGCAGCAATGGCTAGGGATCCATTGTAAAGTAATTTCCTTTCCTGCAGATAGTAAAGTGTTAATGATGGTCTTACTCAGACATGATGTAGAAATCTTGAAACAATGTTTCATCTTGATTAATTAGAAATATGTTATTTTGAGTATTGATGCTATTCATACTATTGTTTTAGTATTGATGCTTGATTATTGACCCTTGCTTGGAAATCATATACGTATTATTTTTAAGAGCATTTGGATTTACTCAATTAAAATTCAAGTATTGTAAAAACCAATGTTATTCCTATTATTGATTTAGTTTTATTGCTGTGCTATCACCCACTGGGGATTATGGCTGCATAGCATGTTTAATAAAGACATGTACCACAATTTGGTTGATTGGAAAATAAATTGTTTAAGAAACAGTGCTATTCAGGTTGTGGATTTTGTTTTATTTCTTGGTCATTCATCCCAACTGTTCCATTAACATTACATAGGTTGCTTTTTGAAAGGGCAAATTTTATATCAATATTTTATATATTTAGGTATAAATATGCAAGTTTTTTTACATGAGTATTATACATAGATTCAGTTTTATTTATTAAAAATAAATTTTCTCATCAACATTTAAATTATAAACATGGGCATTTTAAATGTATACTTATTATTTAATTGCTGTTGATAATTAGCATGAAAAGTTGTTAAATAATTTTGATTAATTTTAAGTATTTTTTAGTATCTTTAAAATTTTAATTTGTTTTTGTTATAGAAATAGTATAATTAATTCAACAAATCATTAATTATTACTGCATTAAGGGTTAGTTTTTAATTTCACATATTGGACTGTAATATCTTAATATTTTCTATTTTCAAGCATTTGATTTATTAAGAAATAAATTGCAGATTTTATAAGAATAAAAAATTTTACTAACAAACTTTTCTTCGTTCTTTATGTTTAGTTTTATTGTGCTTGAATTTAGTTATTAAATGATGTTCCTTATGTAAAATTAGTGTTATAAAATTATGAAGCTTTTAATGTCAATGAAATTTTTATATTTCTTGTATAGCATTGGCAACTGATCTATGCTTCATAAAAAATATTTAAGAAAATCATTAATTAATGTCTGTATATCTGTATTAATTAAACCCAAAGTAAAAATAATAAGTCCTAATAGTGTAAGTCCTATTAGGTTTATAGATTTTTAAATTTCAATTATTAATCATGCTGAAGGAATTTTTACATTTACCTGTCATTTTTTGAAACAGTATTATATTATATTAAAATTTAAACAAGCTCTATTTGTAAAAATATTCTTACAAATATTTCCCAAAGCTATAATTGATTTAAAATTGATGTTAAAAATATTTTTAAGCAGGATTATCATTAGTAGAAATTTTAGATAATTTTGCAGTTTTAATACTTCGTCGGACTACAATTATTTTTATTGCTATTCTTAAGAATTTAAAACTCTGACTATATTGTTTCTTTTTTTTTTAATATTATGTTTTAAAATGTAAATTCCTTTATTATTTAAAAATTATACATATTTGTAGCTATTTTGTGTATTATTTGAATAGTTAACAATGTAAACATAAATGCTCTTTTTAAAGTTAAAATTTTTAGATCCTTATTTAAGGTTACTATGCTTTTCTTAGTTTTACATATATCTCAAGCTTTTATTCATTTTGAAAGCAGCATAAATATGATTCTGTGATACAACAATTAATAGTGTTATTATATTTTCACTGTTTGTTTGCTTCAATCCTAATTTTTGTGTCATCTATATTTTATTACTTATCTACATTGTAATATTTTTCTTATTTATTTTATCATTAACCAGGTTTAATTGAAAAATTGTTACATTATATTTCTTTACTATCAGTTATATTTTTAGAGATATATGATTATTATTCAGCTTCATTTGAAAGTTTATTTTGTATGTTGTGTCATAATTTGTTGTTTAAATTCTTTATTTTATAGTTTTAGATAAACGTTTGGATGACCGTGTTGATAAGATGATTAATCAAGGAATGCTTTCAGAGTTGATTGATTTTCATAAGTCCTATAATGAAAAACAAATTAATAATGAGTAAGTTATTATACATGCTCTATTTGTGTTGTAAACATTAATAAATTATCATTTATTAATAAATTTACTGTTATAATGTATACAAGTTTTTTGTAAACAAAAAAAACTTGTCTTTTTTTTAAATTCTTTTATAATTACATCAAATCTTTAATAATTTGAAGACATTTTGCTATGTTTGATATTAATATTAAAAGTTAAAAGTTCGTTGAAGTTTAGATATAAAAAAGTTAGCAAAATCTTCTGTTAACTTTCTTAAATTTTACGGTGTCTTCTTGATTTCAAAATTTGAATTGAAAAAGTATGAAATTTCCCCATGAATATGAAACAAGTATCTTTTATGCTTTGTTATTTATAAAAGATGACATCTATTTATAATTTCACTCATTAAAAAAGTCTTAAATAATAATTCGGTTCATTTTTATCTTACATTGTTCAGCTGTTAATTTGTTTTAAAATGGAAGAATATTTAATATGACAAAAAAAAAAAAAAAAGAAATTGATGATACAATGTTAGAATTTTATATTCAACATCTTAAATAATTAAAAGAATATATAAGTTTTTATAAATATTTAAATTTGCATTGATAATTGATTCATTCATTTAAATGCATTTTCTTTTTAACAAATTTTTTATAGTTATTAAATTTATCAAAACATAAACTTTCTGTTATCAGGTAAAATTTTGCAATGTATGTACTTTTTGAGACCAAAAAGATGCACCGAGAAGGTGTTATTCTGAATAGGAGGAAAATTGGTAGATGTGATATCTATGTACAAAAAAACCAAATGATTACAAATATACGAAAATTGGATTTATTCAAGAGAAAAAGCTGTACAAATTGAGCAAATCAATAATATGTTTGTCCGCCACTGGCACTTATGCAACCATTATTTGGTTTGGCATTGATCATTAAAATTGGCGCGTAACCTCTAGGAAAATATAATCTTGTTATATTCTGTCTAATTGGCTCATTACAACCTCAAAATCTCAAGTTGGCTGTGGAACCTTGCTCATAATATTCCAAAATTTCTCAATGGAAAAGAATGGTGAGCAGACCAGACCTTGGAAATCCCGATGACACATTGATGTACAATACTGCAAAAGGATGCACGCTAGAAAACTATGAAATAATGAACCCTAGTCCCTTGTACTTCCTCTTTTCGTAGGAACTATGCTGTGCAATATTGACCTTGATAAACAATTTCCATCTTTGTTGTTTCTTCACTTAATAATGATGCAAATGATGGTGTTTCTTTCCATTCACTAACACTACCACTGCCTAAGCTTTTCATACACCTCTTGTTCTCATTTGTCTGTTTCATTGATTTTTCCTTGTCCTGTCATGTATAATTTCATCATGAAAGCCATTTTTTTAATAATTTCTTTATACATAATTAAATAATTCTCAAATATTAAAGAATCTTTTAGTAAATACGAAAACCATGTTGTAGTTTTACATCAAAAGTAGTAATTTTTGTAGCGTAATGTTTTTAGAATAATTTCATACTGCAATTCAGAAAAAGTTTTATTTAGCAAAAAAAATTGTGTTTAAACCACCTTTCAAACAAGCTGTACATATAACAAGTGGACATATGAACTACAACAGTGAGGTTTTTATTCCACAGCTTTTGGGGTTGTTGGTGCATTTGGTGTAAAAAAAAATATATATATAGCCATTACAACACGTGCTGCTGCCAACAATTTCTTTTTGTTTCTCTAAGGCATGATAAAATTACTACTTTTAGAATATTAATACTTTTCATAAAAACATTTTTACTTTTTACAGTGTATAAATTATATTTTGATGTACATTCTTATATTTGATTTTATGTTCTTGCTATTAATAATCCATTTTTTATTGAAACAAATTTTTATTTCAAAAACATATAATTACAATATTTTCTTGTATATAATCCACAGCAGTCTATTATCTGCAAGACCTTTTTTCCGAGTAAAAAGGAAAAAAAAAAGTGTTGTGTAACCAACCCACAGTGGTGTATAATCTGGCATTTTTTTTTGGTGAATATTTAAATATATATATACTGCTGATAATGTTTGTGTTAGGTAAAAAAAATACACAAAGTGATTTAAAATGTAATAAAGTGAAATTTTAGAAAAAAAACATTTATTATAAAAAAGATTTGTTTGAATCCACCTCATCGCAAAGTGCGATAAACTGAGGTGTATGCACAAGATCAATCAAGAACAATAAATCCGAGAAGCAATAAAAATTGTCAATTTTTATTTTTAATAACTTTTAAAATTAGGTTAGACATATTTTTTAAAAATAAAATTTATTTCGTTTATAATCAAACGAAAGAAATGGTTTACTTCCGAATTGCGTATTGGATACATTTTTTCTTTTGTACCACACTTGCTTTGTTTTTATCTTACTTTTTCAAGTTTATCGCCTTTTTTCCCCCCTTTTGATTAAAATTTAGTTTAAAATCTGTGTAATTTAAAAGTTTTTGCTTCCACATGATGATATGTGAATTTAAATATTTTCAGAATGTAGTAACTTTAATCAAGACGAAATCCAAAATGATGATACCAACTGTTTTTGCAACTGTCTTTTCTTTATGATGAGCCGAATTCATTCTTGAGCCAATTGGATAAAGCTAATCATAATGTAAAAAGTTAGCTGAGCCATGACGCCATCTCTTATTTATTTTAGGAAACATAAAACAAAAAAAATTCTTAACTTTATTGCACACTTTTTTCATAGATAATGTTTTTTATCAGATTATCTGCAATGGTGCTCAACGAAATCAATCAAAGCTTTTTTAACACATAACCCACTGATTATATGCAGGAAAATATGGTAATTATTCTTACTGCTTTTGTTTTTTTTAATTTTCTGCAAACCTTTAAAAAAATCATTTTACTGATCTGTTAAATTGAAATTACATCTTAGAAATTTAAATAAACTATGATTTTTTTTTAATTTTCTAATTTATTAATTTAAAAATGTTAAATATATCAACATAATCAATTAAAATTTCTTTTATTTATTTTCATATTACTTTTAGAAACTTTATACACATTTCTGTATTCTAATATTTTTTCTTTGAATTATTGAGAATTTGTTTTCTAAGGAATGTTTAATTCATTCCATTACTGTACAGTTAAAGTGTAAAATAAGCAACAATAAGATAAATAACTCACATTGAAAGAAAACTAGATTCTAAATTTGTTTAACTTAATAGATTAATAATTATCGACAAATGTAAAAAAATAATTGTGTATATATAAAAATTTCACTTATAACAGGGAAAATAGGGTAAGTATGAAATATATAGATGTGAAATGCTTAAACTTTCTTATTTGATATCTTTATTTTAGAATAATTTTTCATCTTTAATCATTAATGACATAAGTCTTATGGAGATAAATTTTTGTTTGTGTTTCCTGAGTTGTACGAATAAAATATTTGTATTTAACTAACCATGGAAATATAAAGTTTTTAGGAAAGAGATATTTCATTAAGAAGACTTTGTTTGCTTCATACCAAAATATTTTCTTTGTCAACCTTATATAGTCTTTTTTTCTAATAAAATATGAAGTACATTAATTAAAACAATTAGAGGATATTGTGAGTTTTATATTAAAAAAAATGAAGTGAAAGATGTTAAATAGGAAAATTATTATGACTACAAAGTTTGAAAAATACAAGTAATTTCTTTAATGTATTTGTTTTACAATGGAAATGAAAATGTATCTAAAATTAATTCTTTGTAGATAAAGTGTAAAAGCAATTTGCAGTTGCTGAAATTTTCTCATGCAATAATAGTCATTTACAATGCTTATCAGTGCAAAATAAGGACTCAAATTTAATGCTAACAATCAGAAGAAACAACATTGTGATTGCCACTTTATTATGATAACATTTTAAAATGTCTATTGGTACCAGATTTTTGACTCAAACTATTTTAGACCAAGTCCAACAGATTAGTTTGTATAGTCACAAATCTATGGCTTGTGTTTAGTTTTTTGGGGATCACCATGCTTCCCCCTGAAGGGAGTCATAGGAGTATCTCAGACAGGAGACTACATATGTTTTACTGATGAGCTTGTCTTGAATGTACAATTTGATAACATGGGCCAAGTTGTCCTGATTGGCTAGGGTGTTCTCTCATTGTTAGAATGTAGCCAGTTTAAATTCAGGATTAACTGAAGATTCAATAAATTTTCTAAAGTTGGCTGGGGCACACTAAATCTACTATAAGTTTGCAATATCCTCTTAATGAAATAATACCTTCGAAAGTGGCATGTCAAGTATTGGGTAGTCTTCCTTGGATCATTCTTCTAAATTATAGTCTCCCACTCAACAGCTTTCATTAGCTAGTAGAACCCAACTTAGGGTTAAGTATAGGGAAGTATTTTAGTTCTCTCTAATAATTTAATAATAAACTTATTCTTTTTAGTAAGAGAGAATATTGAATCTTACACTTGTGAATGAAAGCAATGAATTTTCTAGGTGTAAGTAATGATCTTGTCCAATATTTCTTATTAAAGATCACAATGATTTATATTTTATTAGGAATAGAGTGTGGCAACACATCCTTCCCCACAAAATTTTAGTGTTTGCTGAATGGCAAGTTGTGGAAACAAAAGTGGAAATATGTAAACGAGTGATGGGCGTCCTTTTCAATGTAACTCGTATATATACTTGTGTAATGTGCAATGTTGACTTGTTAATGTTTCAATAAATATTCAAAAGCAAACTCCCGAATGTTGTAATGTTGTATCGACATGAACATCGCCAAACAAAAACAGCAGCGACAAGAGCTCTCATGGCACAACAATGCTAGGTTGATGATCTCAGACCTATTGTTATCCTATACATGCCAGTAATCAAAAATGAACCTATTCTCTTAAAGGATACAAAATAGTACATCATTTTAGGTTAAGGCTATTTGTTTTTCAGAGAAGGAACCCTTTGAATAAATTAATACATTCCCTAGAAAGGAATCTAATGGAACAAGTTATAGACATTCAGTATGGAAGACTTGCTTGTCACTTATCACTTCCAGAAACAATTCAGAAGTTGAAAGGTTTTCTTCTACAAGAGTAAAAGAGAACACTAGGTTCCTCATTGATATTTGCATTGATTTAATACATCATAATTGGTGACATTGTTTTCAGTTAGTGAAAATTTTTTTTTTCTTTCTAAAAAGTATTTTTTAGGAAAGAGTAAGACGTTCTTGCTTTTTCTTTGTCTGCAATTTATGTCCATAATCATAGTATCCTTTGGTTGTTTTAAATAGAGATTTATTTATAACCATTTCCAGTTATATTAAGCTATTTGAATATTTGTTTCTTTAACTTCTGGTTTACTCTCTTTGCATTGCTTTAGAAAGAAATTGTATACTGAAGGAATTTTTCAATCCATTGGTTTCAAAGAATTTCATGAGTATTTAATTCTTTCTGAAGAAGAGAAAAAAAGTGATAAGGGCAAAAAAATTCTTGAAAAAGGTATTTTTGGTCATTTTTAATTATCTGTAATATAATTTTTTCTCACACATCATTCAAGTTTGATCTTGATATATGTACATTTTACTTTTTTCCATTTTTTATTTGCATTGCTTTATTAATTTTTTTCTAAATGTACCTCAAATTTAGCAATGCTCTTTTTTTAACTTTATAATTCTATAGAATAGAAAAGCTGTGACATATTATTTATTCTTTTAGTTTAAAAGTTCACTCATCATGAAGACTTGGATGTATTTTTTAATAATTAAACTTAAAATTGAGTTTTAGTCCTCTAAAATTTCATTCTTTTTCATCTTTGGTGACTTTTAATATTAATAAAAGGTATTAGTTGTAGAAGGAAATCTATAATTTTGAATTATAACAAATTAAAATTATTTTCTACTTTTAATAGTTGCAGTCTTATTTTTCACTCAGCTGAGTCGCATTAAAATATGCAATTTTTCTTTTTTACAGTAAATTTAAAAGAAAATCCAAATAGTATTCAATCAGATTTTTTCATAATAAATATTCTTACTGTACAGTTTAATATATTTTTAATCATGCTGTGTATTTATTGTTTTGTGTGCATCATAAGCAGTATGTGCTTAGGATTATTCATTAAAATATTGTTGTGGATTATATTCAGAAAAATATAATACTTAAATGTGTTTTTATAGTGTGTGTAAAACTATTGAGGATTATGGCGACATTTTCTTTTGCAACTTTTTAAAGCATTGATAGATCTTTACTTTTGACATCGGGTGTCTCTTCCAATTATGATTTTTTCAATGTTACCCTAAAATAGAAAGGAGAATGGAATGGAATTTATAGTGGAAAACAATTTGAGATTTTATTTAAATTACTGTTTGTTATATTTTCCAGTATTAACTAAAACAATTTTTTATTATATTTCCATAACTATTGATTACTCACCATTTCTTCCACTATCATTCTTAAAGAAAGCCAATTATTTATTGGTCTTTTATACTCATGTAAGTAGATGTTGCTTTTTTTTGTGAAAAGTCAAAACAAATTCACATTATTGCTTGCTTCTTATCTACCTGAGAATCGAAGAACTTTATTGAAACATTCTTTACTCAATTTCTGATCCATACATTTGTCTTAATTTTTAAATACTTTTTTTCTGCTGTTTTAGAAAGCTTAAGGCAAGGCTCTTTATTTATAACGTTGATAATATTGTGGTACAAACTTTCAATATAAATAGTATATGGTACTCTTTGTCAATTGAAAGGCTGCTTCTACTTTTCTTTTTCAATCCTGTGATGTGCCTATCAAATACATGCATAATATATGTTTATAGTACATATGCTTCTTTGCATATTTTTACATAAATTTAACATTCAAATTTAACTTGCTTGAATATTTTTATTGTGTTTTATTTTAAAAAGCTAATTAGTTTATATATTAGTAACTTTTAGAATCATAGAGTAAATTTATGTAATTTTTTCTTTATATTGTTAATTTTTATTTTCATATGCTGTTTCATATCACTAGTTTAATTCTATATAAGTTATTCTATGTTTTTATGCCCCATTTGCTTATTTGAGAACAAAATGTTTTTTAAATTTTATTTAATTTATATTTAAGTATTGTAAATGTATAAAACTTTTTTTTTGATATAATTATATAGATTTTAATATTATTATATGTACTCATTTTTTTTAAATTTTTAGTGTTATTTGGGGTTTTAAAAAAATTGATAATAATAATAATTTCTTTAAAAAAAAAAAAAAAAAAAAATCTTTTGGCACAGCATGTGTAAAAAAATTCCTTTGCACAGTTTTGGACCTTGTGGCATAAAACCCAACCAACCTATGTTTTTATGAAATAAAATTTTTTTATAAAATCATTTACTCTGTAAATTTATTTCCTTTATTTCCGTAATATGTGTAAAATAATCAAATTGAAAATATTGTTCTCTTCTTCTTCATTGGCACGTCAGCCCAGGGTGGGCCATGGCCTTCCACAGAATAGATTTTCATGCTGCCCTATTCTGTACTTGGCTCCTCCAGTTCTTGATCTTAAGAGTCTTTAAATCCGTTTCAAGGCTGTTGATCCACCAGATCCTTGGTCTTCCTCTTTTCCGAGTTCTAGATAGTTTAGCATCAAATATCTTTCTCATTGCTCTGTCCTCTTCCATTCTTAATAAGTGTCCTGTCCATTTTAGTCTTTGAATTGAAATGAATTTTATAATGTCAGTTTCTTTAAAAAGTGTGTAAAGTTCCGAATTTGTTCTTCTTCTCCACAAATCTCTACACTTTACACCTCCCAGGATGCTTCAGAGTATTTTCCTTTCAGACACAGCCAAATTTTTTTATATGTTAATACGGGTCTTATCAGGGTTTTGTATAGTAATAATTTCGTTTTCCTACTAATAAAACTAGACTTTAAATATTTACATATACCATAAAAACATCTATTTCCAGCACCAACTCTATTGCGTTTTTCCGGCGTTGCGTCATTATTGGTGTTCAGTTCAGAACCCAAATAGGAAAACTATTAACTGCTTGGAATTTATAGTCTTCAATTTCAAGAAAATTTCCATTAAAGCTAGCAGTTGTCTTGTACTTGGTTTTAGCTTGGTTGATAAACAAACACATTTTCTTTGCCTCATGCTCCAAGGACAAGAAGGCTTGTTTAAGTGCTCCTGCAGTTCTGGCGACTATAGCAATGTCATCAATATTGATCTCTTGTGTTGGGAATTATTTGGCAGAACCCTATAACTACTATTTACAAAGCGAGTTTTTACATATAATAATTCATATTAAAGTTTCAAGCAGATAATGTTTAAAGAATGTATATTTAATATCTTTATTTAAATAGGATCATTTTTTTTCAAATTAAAATAGTTTATCAATAATTATGATGCACACATTTTATATAATTTTTACCTTCTATATTCGGTGAATTCATTTACAATTATATACAGTAAAATGTCATTCCATATCATTCTCACTGTAGTAGGAAATAACAAGCCATGTAAATAACTGGTTTTTCTTTTGCAAGAGGTAAGTCAGATTTAATTTAAGCAAAAATAATTTTAATGTAAACAAAAATATGTAATTTTATTATTCTTGTGAAAATTTGCATACTAAAAAATTATAGATTGTTTCATTGCTGTAAAGCTGCTAAGTAACTATTGGAGGGGGGTTATCATTTTACTCTATTTATATTAAATTTAAAATGTAATATTTTTTTGGTTTTATTTAAATAGTAGTATTATTTTGATGTTTAAACTAAAAAAGGGTACTATCATTTATATATATCTGCATACCTTCCATTTCATTACATATTAAAACCATATTAACAAACTTAAACATATCTACTGATTAAAGTTAAAAGAAGAATCATGCATACAATACTTTATGGCTTAATTAAGCAAAATAAAGTTATATATGAATAATTCGTGATAATGTTTACAGAAGCTAAAAAGTGGATTTTAAAACTCATTAGTATTATATAAATATTTCAATAAAATTAATTTGGTAGATTAAATTAGTTGGAATAGTGTGTCAATAAATGTAAACGATCACAAACACAATTATATATATATATATATATATATATATATATATATATATATATATATATATATATATATATATATATATATATATATATATATATATATATAAAAGAGAATTTTTGCATAGATTGTTAACCAAAAATAGTATATTTAATAAAATAATAATTTTATTAAATATATACTTAAGGGATCCAATAGGAAGGTAAAATTTCTGATAAACAAACTTTAAATAGAGTTATAGCAAAAAAAAAAAAGTATAATTTAACTTTTCTCACAATTTAAAAGAAAATTACTTAATTGTATAAATAATCTTGTATACTTGAGTAATTTGCAATATCACTTGATTTCAGTTTGATTAAGGATATATGGTCAATCATAAAGGATAAGTATTGCTAAAAGTAAACATTTTTTAAAAATTTCTAATTATTGATATAAAATATATTTTATGTGAAAATGAAATTAAGGATTTTTCAAAAATAATGCTCCATATTCAAGTGTTACTTTTAAAAAAAATAACTCATATGCACTTATATTGAGATACATCTCATTGTTTAACAATATACAGATGTTTATTATCCATCTCTCAATTGTTTACCAATAGTTGGGATTGAGCCTAAGATCCTCTAAAAGTGATGCTCTTATCACTAGGCTTCAATAAGTCTTTGTATGGGCTTGCATCTAAATTTGAAGTTTGTAATGAATTAACATTGAATTTATTTTGCATGTCTGTGATCATTCTACCTGCCAATTTCTCTAAGTTGTCGCTAAATATTTCTAGTTTATAATTTAGCTTATTGAATATTTGCAGCCCTAAATATCTATTACTGTCACGTTTTATCCTTTTTTTATTTTTTTATTCTGCAACAAATACCTTTTGGGCTCTTTGAGTAATCAAATTAATATATCAAATCTGATAAGACTTAACAAAATCTTTTAAGCTAAACTGCTTTTATTTTATTTTATTTATTTTATTTTTTTTACCAATTTAATGCAAATATGTTAGATAATCTGTGATTTTCAGCACATTTTTATTCTTTTACCTCTACCTATTTTTACAGTTATTTCTGCTAATGTTTGAAAATTGATTTTTTAAATATACCATTTGTAAATCAGCTATTAAATTATCAGCTACGTCTTAGTATCAAAATGAATATTTTCCTTTTGCAAAAACATTAATTGATGCCTCTAAGAAATTTAAAATAATTTGTTAATGAATAGGCTATATACATACCATTACATCATTAATCAAACTCAAAATTGTGCATTGCATTGAATCTTGTTATAAAATATTAAGAAATTATAAGCTAGAAATAAAGTGAGTTACATAATTAATATTTTAATTTCACTTAATTACTAGAAAATAAATGAAATGGAATATTAAAATATTTATCAAGCAAAATCTTCTAATTGTGCCAACTTTTTGTCTTATTAAACCTATAATATAGAAAATATTTTAATAACAGACATTTTTTACTCGCTAAAAGTTAAGAATTAATTTTTTTTTATATATTCTGAAGACCATAACTAGCGTAATTAAATTATAGCTTTAAAAGTTTTTTTCCTCTTTTAGCCATTGAAGATATGAAACTAGTTACTAGACAATATGCAAGAAAACAAGTCAAATGGGTTGTTAATCGTTTCTTAAAAAGTAAGAATTGTGAGTTTTCTTTTAGTATCTTTCTTTATACATACTTTGAACAATACAATAAAATTTTTTTAAAGTTTTATCAAACTGATTGCTGCAATTTATTGTTATTTTATGATCATTTTCTTGTTTTCATATTTAAAAAAAGCAACTAGTATGAAAAAAATTAAGTAATTTTCAATAAAGTTATTCAGAAATATTTTTGGAAATTTTCATTATTGTAATAGTATATGAATATTATTATTTAATTCCAAATTAAAATTAATAATTGCCTTAAAAAAATTCAGATTTTCTTATACTTAAAATTAATTTTTTTTAAATAAATCGATTTGCTCATAAGAATTAATAGTTCTAGAGTATTTTAAACTGCACAATTATTATTTTATAATTATTTATTATTGTTTATTTTTAAATAAGCTTCATATAATGTATGATTTATACAAATATAATATATTTTCCCAAAAAATATGTCACCAAATTTTGCATCTTAAGATCAAAGCCTATTACAAATAGCAGAATCTTCACTTTATTTTATGCAATATAGATTAATTTATACTTCCATTGAAAAAAGTAAAAAAAAAATCTTTTTTCATTTTGTAATGCTATTTACATATTGATATGGCTTCTGAAAATATCATTATAATTTTAATGTTTGTATGTACTAAAAGTAACATATGAAACTTGAATGTATGAGATAACTTAGACAATACAGTCACTAAATTGTATAATTTGGTGACATTACTTTTTTTACAGAAATTGTCAACAAAATATACAAACAGTATTTTATTAATAATTATAATTTTCATTTTGATATATTTTTTTTAACAATGTTAGAACCAGACAGACAGCCTCCTCCTATATATGAATTAAATTCTACTAATTTAGATCTGTGGCAAGAAAATGTGCTTGACCCTGCTGTTGAAGTAGTTCAATCAGTTATGCAAGTATGAATTTCATATGCATTAAATATATTTAGATAATTTTATTTGTTGATATTATTAATTTTATATATATATATATATATATATATATATATATATATATATATATATATATATATATATAATTTGAAAGTCTTGTCTGATTAAATGTTTCCACTTCATTATCAGTTGTTTTCCTTGCATCAAGCTTGATAGAATCATATCTGAACATCTTTGCATTTTTCATAATAACACAAGAATTTCTTTTCACCTCAAATAAGGGATTTTTGCTTTAAAGAAAAAAATGCAATATATATATAATGAAGGCAATTCATGAATAATAAAAATAAATATTTGTACATAAAGAAATGTATATTTGAATATAAATTTTCAAGGTAACAAATTTTTAGTTTATGACAAGTTCAATATGCTGCCATCAATGCTGCTCCAAACTATTGGATAAAATTTTTAGACTTGCTGAAGTATCAAAACATTGTGGTTTTGAAGTTATTTCCATAAATTTTGTTCTTAATATTCCTCTGTGAAAATGTGTTTCAAGGGATTGAATATGGAGAATAAAATGGCCAGGTGGTATCCATTTCAGTTGCTTGTGAGTTATCCATTGGCAAAATAAATTCTCCAAAATCCTTTTCCATAAATTCTAACACTATCATTCTAATGAGTTTGTGTTCTATCCTAATTTAATTATATTTTTTCAACGTTTGGATCATTTTTCAATTGTTGCTCAGCAGACAATACCTTACTGATTATTCATTGAATTGACATTACAAACCAAACAGTTACATTTTAAAAGATTTCTCTATCACATAAATCCAGATTTCTTATGTTTTAAATATTCTGATTCCGTTTATTGAATTAACAAAATCTGTTTATTGAATGTTTATTGCTAAACCAACTTATATTTTACAACTAATTTTTATTAATCTTATCAATAATAATGCTAGAGTAATATAAACTCTATTCAATTGCAATCGAAGTCAATGACTAATTATTTTAAATTTTATATTTAAAAAAAAAAGAGCTGTAAGTCTTGAACAACAATTTGTCACAAATTCTCTGAGTTGATTCCAACCTGTTGTGCAACTCACGATTGGTTTTTTGTGCTGTTTTGAAATGCAGTTCATCTTTTATTGATGCTTTCTGGTATTCTCATACTTGTTCAGTGATCAAACTGTCATCATTTGCCTTCAAAGTGTACTTGATCGCAAAATATTGAGTTGCAATCAAGCTATTATTTCTCAAATAATATAGTTTGATGATCGCGAAATTCTGTGAGAAATTCTATGTGTTGTCATTTTCATGGAATAAAAATTAATAACTCAAAAATTCATAGGATAATGCAGCACAAAAGTCTGAAAATTATTAAAAAAAATGTTTTTTCATATAGCTTAATAGCTATCACTCTGCTGTATTATAACAGTGAGCATTGTTTGTTTTCTTGTAACTGAAGATTAGAAATTTTATTAAAAATCAGTGTGAATGGTGAAACTCAATAACATTCATAAATTTTAGTTTTAATAAACTTTTTACAGCTATGACTATCATCATTCATAAAAGATTAAGTCTTTTTTAACTTTGTGCTAGGCTTTCAACCATTTTATTTAAAGATATAAATTTAAAGATTTAAAAAAAAAAACATTTTGTACATGATATGCAATAATATCAGAACAATTCGATTTTTCTTTTACATCATAATTTAATTTAATGGTTATTTTTGTATGTTACCAGTTAGAAATTATAAAATTTCCTGTGTTGCAATTTCACCTATCATTTCCATTCAAAAAAATGGAAAAATGTAGTGATTGTGTCGAGAATCAACTTACTCAACCATACATCTACAATTGACATTATTTCTCATGTATTCTGAAAATGCAAATTGTTCATAAATTATGTCAGCTTATCAATATTATTTCACTTCTTAAAAATAATGGGTCTGAAAAATTTAACTATCTTTGCTCGCAGTAGGTTAGGAAAAGTGTAAATGACAAAAAAAATAATAATTCTGCTGTGTAAAAAAATAATAAATTAATTAATTAATTATAATTATTGTAAATATATATTAGAAATATTGAACAAAAACATTACGCTAACTGAATTCTGATTTTTGAGATCATTATAACTTGTAACTGTTTTCTTGAAGGAGAAAGATTCCAATATGCTTATAGTAAGATTTTATTAAGAATTGATGAGATTTTAGGATGTGAAGTAACATTAAATTCATTTATAATTATCCTGATAATTCTTGTAGAATGCATTAATTATTTAATGATTCTTCACCAAATGCTACTATATTTTTTATTTAAGTTTTCTTTATCAAAGAAGCTAAAAATAATTGTTTCACATTAAAAAAAAAAAATTTTAAAAAAATTTTCTATTTGGTCATGTGATACTGAAATTTTATGAGTCATCTAATTTGAATTTTCCGATCATTAACAGTTTGGCAGTTAAATGTTATACAAATTGCATTTTGATAATTGAAATAGAAGCCTGGAATATTTCTTATTTCCTCAGATTCTTACTTTGAAAACAAGTAATTGTAAATTTTTTTTGTAAGTTTGTGCAATTAAACTGATTTTTTTATTCATAAGGGACTCTTACTACAAGCCACATTTATGACAGTGTTACCTAAAAATAGCGTAAACTTGTGAGTTAGTTCATTTTTGTAACTTTAATTCAATAAAATATCAAAAGTGTTGTGAATAGTTTAACAATACCATTGATTTTAAGCATTATAATTTTTTCTGTCAAATGCTATTAAATTTATACCAAAACTGTTTGGAACTTAAAGTGGCTCATACTAATGCAGATACAAGAAAACTCTAGTTTTCATAATAAACGAGGAGATTATTTTGTTTAGCTGTCCTATTATGTCTTATTTATTTATTGCAAATAAACTCCTCAGCTTATAACTTATATATATCTATATTATTTTATCAATACTATCTTGTGATATTATTCAAACTAATCAATAATAATGTTATGTTGTAACAAGACCTCAAATATTTTTTTTTAAATATTTTTATATTTTCTGAAAATAGTTCATTATAATTTTCATGGTAATTTGCTTAACCCTTATATGATACTACAGGGTTTGAGTCCTAAAATGAAACCTTTACCTGTTGAGGAAGGAGTAAAAGATGTCGCAGAAACACATTATTGTGATATTTGTGAAAGAGTTTTTGTTGGTCGAAGAATATGGGAAAGTAAGATATTAAATTTTTCTTTTAAAGATTTAAATTATATTTCTGTTAAATTCAGTTATAATAATTGAAAAGAATGTCTTTGTGTATTATTATTATTTTTTCAACAGAAAATAATCCCTAAAATAAGCTCACTTATGTAGGTTTCCACATTAGCAGAAAAATTTGAATTTTGTTCTGATTCATTTGATTTCTTTTATCTAAATTTATGTACATTCCTTTTCCCAATGTCGATTTCTGTAAACATAAAATTTAAAAGATAGCTAACTGTATATCATCATAAATTTAACAAACAGTTGAAGACGGGACAATTTCTCAACTTGCATTTTCTACTATAATTTTTCATAATAATGAAAGGATATCATGCCATAAAGTATAACTTGCTTGGTTTTCTTAATTGACTATACTTGACTCAATATTGAAACATTATCTTTTAACTTTGATAAATTTATGTACCCAAAGACTTAATATTTTATCAGGAACTTTAAATGAATACATATTTAATGTTATGGTCAAGAGGGCAAGGTTAAAATATTTTAGCCTTAAAGTCTGGTTAAACATTTTATAAATCAGGTGCTGTGTTTAGAAATGTTGGAGAGTAGTCTAATAGGATCTGATTCTGAAGTATTAATGTGGGTCAGCATTAGAAGCAGGCCACTCTTTTTTCTTCACTTTTACAGATTAATGTTACTTTAATATATGAACATCCAGACAATTCTATTGTCATTCTAAGAATTCCATGAAGCATTTGTTAGCACAGCATTGTTAGGCATATTGTGGTCCTCATATCAATAATTATCTCTAAATTTGATATTCAGTACTTCCTGGTGTTTTTCTTTGAAGACATTTGATGCACCATTTATCTACTGTCTCTAAAGAGTGTATTAACTACTAATCCTGATTTTTGTGGTCAAGTATGTGGTATATGAGAATATATTTTTCAAATATTAGTATTGATGTCATTGATAATATACAAAATTATTTTCATTCATATATTTCTATCATGACTGTTTTATTTCATATTAAATTCTTTCTGTTTTTAATCATTACACATGGATTAAATATTTATCTATCATTAGAAATTCATATTTAGATTAAATTTATTTCTTTACTTTACTTGTTAAACTTATGAGGCAAGTTTTGATATTATATTTTATGTAAAAATAATTATATACATATTTATATAGAATGATATACTATTTATTATATATTAATAAATGTGCTGTGATATTTGTATAATTACATTATTATTTGTATATTTTAAATTGCTTACTAAAAAAAGAAATGTGTATTATATAATTTGTCTTGCATTCCTTAAATTTTTTTTAGATGCATTTTGGAAAAACTAAAATACATTTTTCAAATATATATACTTTTGTGGATCACAAATTTTATATATATATATATATATATATATATATATATATATATATATATATATATATATATATATATATATATATATATATAATGTATGCGTATGTGTGTGTATGTATGTATGTATATATATATATGTATGTATGTATGTATATATATAATAACAATTGCATTTTTGAATATTTTTTCAGTTCACTTGAATTCTAGAAAACATTCAAAAAGGAAAGCTAGTATAAAAAAAAATAACACAAAGGAACTCAAGATTGAGAATTCATGACCAATGTAATTTTAATGTGTTGTTAATAAAATCAATTTTTTTACATTTTAATTTGATTATGTGCCATGGAATTTATCTCTGTTATACTATTATTTTACACATATTTCAGTGAAAATCATGAATTTTACATTAAAATAATAATGAAATAACTTGATAAAATAATAAATTATAAAGTGAGGGCAACATGAGTTCAATTAAGTCACCTGCAGTTTTTATTTATAAAAAAATTAGCTATCAATATTATTTGCATTCATTTAATTTAAACATGATAGTAAATTCTATATTAAAATATCTTTTTAAAAAATCAGTTAAACATTCACAACAAAAAAAAATAAAAATAAAAAACATGATTCAAAATAAAATGTACAGATGAGATATTTATTTAAATAAAATCACATTAACAAATATTTATCAATTAGCTTATCAAATCTGTTCCCAATTTCTTCTCTTGATATTGATTAGTCATTTGTAAACAATAAATTTAAAATATTTGCTTCAGAATATCCAAGAATTTAGAGTTTCTTTCTCAGAATTTCAGTGGGTAGAATTTCTAATTATGAATACAAAGACAATGATCAGATTTGAAACTCTTGAAAAAATTTAAGTGTCTAAAATAAGAAGTTTTTATGTAATTTCTGAAAATCCAAATCAATCATAATAGTCTGAAAATAAAAATCAAATCTTTCTTTAGCCTTTTCTTGAAACTTTTCTCTTAATCTATTTTCATGTGAAAATTCATAAGCATTGCCCAAATGATTGCTACATTCAAAGTGGGTAGAATTTTTATTGGGTTCCTCTGAACTATTTCATACAGTATTATGGATTAAAAAAGATTCCTATGAACATCAATATTAGAAAACAAGCAGAAACTATTTTATGCTCATTATAGCCAGAAATTCATATTTGATAGAATCGACTTTAACACAAACTCTTTCAAGGATAAAGCTGTTTAAAATTGTCATTAAACATACATTATCATTTTAAAAGTTTTGACGTTGAATTGAATTAAATTGTCTATGATGATATTCCAAACTTTTAAATATTTTTTTATTATGGATATTGATAATAGCACAAGAAAATAAACATGCTGAAGACAGCATGTCTATTTTCTTGTGCAAAATTTTTTAATTCAAATCAGAAAGAGCCAGCATTTGGGATTATTTAGCTGCAATTTAAAATGCGCTGTAATTTTTTTTTTACATTGAAATACTTTAAAAATTAGAGCGTTTTAGTATAATTAGATTTATTTAATTTATTATCAATCTGGTATAAGATTCCAGTTATAGAAAAATATTTCGCTGAGATAAATGAAAACATTTTGAACAGAACAATAAATGTAATAATATTGTTGTATTTTAAATTCTTAAAATATCATTTTTTTAACTACAAGAATTTGTTTTTTCTATGATGCATTATTATTAATGTGAATATATGATTATAGATTTAAGAAAATTGACGATTCTTATTATAGTTGACTTCATTATTAGTATAATAGATTCTTCAATGCTCTACATTTGAAGAAATGTGTTGACACATTGTGTGACATTTACTAGATATAAATAATAATCTATGTCATAGTAGTAATACTATCAAATAATTTATACTCCTATTATAAAAAAGAATTGGAGTCTCTGTAATTACACGTATTATGGTTTGCTAAGTGTAGATCAAGTATTCAAATTATATATATACTTATTTCAGATATAAAGAAATTATAATAAATGAAGACGCGTTTCATTCCTAGTGGTTGTTTGATACCACGTAGCTGTGTGGCCTAATGGATTAGGGTGTCGTTCTCATTATCGGAAGTGAATTCGAATCCCAGCTTAACCGAAGATCCGTCATGTTTGTTAAAGGCTGCTGGAGCATGTTAAAATTGACAGTGATTGCAATGTCCTTCAAGTGAAATGATCCTATGGGGATGGCAGGCCAAGTTTTGAGACTCTTCTGCTAGCCCTTGCTTCAAAATCACGATTTCACCCAGTTGCTTCAATCTAATTGGTAGAGCCAAACTCAAGGCTAGATTCAATAAGGCCTTTTGGGGTGTAACAATAACCACATAGCTGTGATTGCCTGGTTGGTTAAGGAGTCTTTCTCATTATCGGAAGATGGTGAGTTTAAATTCTGCTTTAGCCCAAGATTCATTATGTTAACTAATTGAGGTTGGGGCATGTTAAATAGGTCATGGTTACAATGTCATCCAAATTTAAATGATATCTCTGCAGTTGGCAGTTCCATTATTGAGGTGTCTTCTTAATCCCTGCTTATGAATCGTGAAGACTACCACCCGGCAGTTTCTATCTAACTGGTAGAATCCAACTCTGAACTAGGTTCACTCACCATGGGGCTAATAACTTTACATCCAACGTTAATGTGGAGTTGTAGATGCTACAGTAAGACATATATTTTTTAAATATAGTGAATTGTATTTGCATATCCGAAGCGAGAAGATTTCGAAAACTCCCAAACTCTAGTCCTCATGGTTGTCCTTACTTAAAAAAGCGTATTGTCCATCTTTATTATTCAACAGCATCTGGAGACAAATTCAGAAATTTCCATAGAGCATGGTTGTATCTCACGATGAGCCTAACAGTGATTATTTTAAATCACCATCCAAGAGGACTAACAATAATTCTAGAGTTTATAGGATATTTAGCAATAAAAACTTTTATAATTTAAAAATAATCGTTCTCTCTTACAAGTATTTCAAACATGAAATTTAAAAAAAAAAAATCGCAAGTAAATGTTCAAGTTTTTTTTCAAAAAATAATATTGGGTAGTTCGGAAAATAAATTCGTTTTTTCCAACTGGATCGGTTTTTTGCTAGCAAAAACCAACCATTTAATGAGTATGGAATCATACTACCACCAGAAACAAGGCAAAAGGTATTTGACTCGTATTGACATTGACATAAAAAGTTCAATAAAATATTTATTTCTTATACACTTTTCGTTTTTATAAAAAACGAAATTTCTTTCCGAACAACCCATTAATTAAATAGATAGTGGTAATTCATTCAAAGAAAGAACATGAAAAAAAATATTAAGTAGTCTAGTCTTTCATAGATTGCTAAATGGATTTTTTTATAATCGAAAGTGCATGGTACCGTATCTCATTATTCGTCCATATACAGCAGTGGTTCGCATAATTGGAGATTCTATCATTTTCCAACAAACGATGCTCCATGCATCATTATCATAAAGAATCAATTAGAATCCAAGTTATTTCAGTAGGAATTTTTTAGCATAAATTCCACTGAACATTTATATGCATTCTTGAAAAATGCATGTTGGTTTCTAATCTTTGCTATATATATGTTTGTAATTTTTTTGCATGATCATAAGATACTGCAATCCATGCCACTTATTTATGTCGTCTAAAGCAGTATGAAGTATTGCTATGTTAGATTTCTATTGCTGTACTTGTGACCATGGACGTATTTCATATGTGATTAAGAAATGCTTATGCACTTAATTTGCATGCCCAAAGCTAGGAATTTCTATGATCTCGTATAAATATTCTGCCTCTTTCTTGTACCTTTAGTAAACAGTTTTGCTTGAAATATTTAAATTATCTATGTATATTTTTCCTCTTATTTCTTAGATTTTAAAAACAAGATTCGTGTTTTAGATTTCAAGATTCAAAGATTATTTTAGTTGTAGGAAAACAGCTTTCATTTTCTTGTGGTTAAGCATATTTGGACCTTATTCATTCATTAAATTACAGGTTCAAGTAATTAGACGAATTTGTATTTGGGGAAAATTAGAAGGATTTAATTTCCAACTATGTTGAGTAAATTCGTTGAAAATCCGTTGTAAGCTGGTTTTTTGCAACTTCTCGCTAGTGAAGGGTATCCAAACATCGTAAAAATATAGAACGCGGAAGTCAAAAGCAAACAATACTTGATGTTTTAAGCATTGAAATATTTGACAAGCATTCCATTAATTTAAAGACAAATATACAAAAAGCTTAAATGGATTTTTGTGGCTGTTTTAAGAGAGAGGACATTCTTAGGATTTATGTATATTTGATAATAAACATGAGCGCCCCAAATCGAGCAACGAGAATATTCGCTTGGCGAAAAAATATTAATCTCGTATATACGAAATAGTTTTACTCTCGGGAACTTTATGAAGTCGACAATATTTCTCTCGTAAAAACTTTTTTTTTTTTTTTTTTTTTTTTTTTTTAAAAAATATGTTAAAGGCAATATAGAAAAGCTAGGTTAAAATAAGAAGTTTGTTTTTACTGTTAAATCAAATAATTATTCTTCGTTTCCACTAAACGAATGAAATCCGTGAGAAAGTTAATTCTTATAATTACCAGATTGAAATTTACAGTTACAAAAGACTGTGAAAAAGTGACGCGCATTTAATTCAAGGGTTAATCGTATTGTCTAACATGTAATTATACCAAGCATATATTAGCTTCTCCGGTGGAAAAATTATCATAATACTTGATAAATGAACCTTTAAATAAAATGTACGGATAATATTGATGTGTCATTTCCGGTATTAATTAAGAATTCGGTAAATTGTTTTATTGGTTAAAAGTAATAGGAAAAATTATTAGAAAACATGATTTTCTCAGTTGAACGATTATTGATCCAATCTTTCTGCTAGTAAAAAAGCATCTTAAAAAGCATATTAAGCATAAGATAAGCTTAATGCAATAAAATAAAGATTCGCTGGTTCTTTTCTTTGCTAACAATGTCCGAGGAATAGTCTATCTTTTAGTACACAATCGCTGAAAATTTCACGAGAGCATTCTACATTGCTTATGATTGTCATGAGTTTCCTACATTTCGTCATCAATTTGTAAGATTTTAGCTTTTAGGTCGTGAGTTTGAGATGTGGAAGTGTTGCTTATAGCTGCTGATTATGTAAGTTTAACTTAAAACGAGGTCTGCTGTTCTGTCGGAAATATTGGATAACTTAGGTGGGTCATCTCTAAAAACGCAAAAATGTTCTGAATAAGGAGAAAAAGAAGCAAGATTTCCAAAAACGATTTCATGACAATTTCACTGATTTCTCATGCGAAAAAATAAGTAAGAAAGATCTTGATCACACCGAATTTAAATTATTTTAAGAGTTAGCAAAGGTTTGAATCTTTACTTTGTAAAATGCATTCAGATGGGCTTTTTAAGGAATCATGCTGTTACTTTTATTTTATTTATTTATTGTAAGATAGGTTTAGTGAATCGTTATGCCAACATAGTGATATAAGTGAACTGAATCGCTCCTCCAGCTGGCGAAGCGCTACTTAAAAGACAAACCAGCAAGCTAACAGAACGAACATTTTCCCCCAAACACGTACCAAACTGAGAGTTACGATAAATCAGATCGAGAATCTAATGATTTTAGTTCTAAGGCAATCATGAATTGTTAAATTTAGTGTTGTTGACCATTCGTCAGCAAAAGCAAATATAGCTTATAGATGTGTAAATAACAATTTAGTTTTCCAAAATGTTTAATGACAACAAGTGCGACTATGCTTCGAACATTACTTTCAACTGGACGGGACAAAAAAAAAATTAGCATACAAAACCTCTAATAAAATGTTCGAAAAAGCTGATATACACTGTATAATACAGGAATAGGTTACACTATCCAAAAAAGTTTAATAACAATATACATAGATGAAATGACAACGAGGAAAATGAAAAACACAAAAACATACAATAGCAAAACAAAAAGTTTTTTTTTTTTTTTTTTTTTTTTTTAGAATCAACTAAAAATGTAACTGGTGATCAGGCTATTTGAATACAAATAAACCTTTTAGCGGAAGTACCTAAAAAAATACTATGAATAATACTATAAATATTAAGAATATTGGAGATGGAATTTTTTACCTTCGCTGACTTGGTGCATTTTAGGCTGGGCGCAAATTTGGAAGAATTCGCCGGAGCCGGAGAACAAGTGACGTCAGTAAACGTCACAAAATGGGCATTCTGAGAGAACTTACCAGCGAGTTAGAAATATCTGGCATTGCACCGGTGGCAACGCGAATTTCTTTTCAATTTTTACCTTGTTTTTGTGCGTATCTTGAAGTGACTGCCGGCTGGCAGTTTTCAGAGGTCCCTGGATCTGGCGATCCTCTACATTCATTAGATAGCTGGTTCTTGGTTGGTGAGCTATAACTTGAATCTGATTGGCTTAAAATGAGTTTGAAATTTTAATGGACGGGACTATGGTTATTTCATAAAATTTACTTCAGAATTTAAAAAATTATTGTTGATTAATTTATTATTTATATATTTAAATTAAATGAAAGTAATAGAATAATAAAGGAACTAGTTAAGGAATAAATTGAGAGAAATAAGAATATTTACATTAGAACAGGCAAAGGTATTTACAAGAATTCATACACGCTATAATATTTACAAGGTATAAATTGGTCTGTAATACAATATATTTATCTTTATATATTTTTTATATATATATATTTTATGTATTTACATATACATGTATATTTAAAAAAAAAATCTGTTTTTAAATACATTTAGTATGCACACTTATATATGCATTTTTCCTCATCATTTTTATTTTAAATAGTTTTTTTTCCACATATAGAATGAGGTGTAACAAAAACAAAACAAAAAAAATCCTTTTATCTTTTTAGTAGTCTCTTTTTTTTTCATACAAAGAAGTAGTTATCAAAGATAATTTTTTTTTCTATTTACAGTTTATTACATGGTGGTTGGTGACGAAACTTTGGGCAATATCTGAGAAATGAGCGAGGACGCAGTCTATTATGGGTACTTAGGTCATTATAGGACGGAAGGCTAATTATTGTTTCATTATTAGTTTTATCAATATTTTTAATCACGTTCTACATTATTTTCGCGAAGAATTATCTCAGGGTAGGGATTTTTAATTCTTGTCTGATTTTTTTGTTTTCTAATGAACCAGGGGGCCTTAACTGCCCATCTGAGGGCTTTATTTTGAAGAGTTTCCAGTTTTTTAATTTTACAATCGTGGGTGTAACCCCAGATAGGGCAGGCATACGAAATAAGTGGTCGAAGATATGCTTTATAAATGAGCACTTTATTTTCCATGGAAAGTTTTGAATTCCAGTTGAAAAGTGGGTATAATGCAGCTGTTTGCCGTTTAAATTTGTTAATAATTTGGATCAGATGCGGGTGCCATGTTAACTTTCTGTCGAAAGTTACTCCCAAGTATTTACAGGTTTGTGACCATGGTATAATTTAGTTGTTGATCTTAATTACACTGGGTGGAAGTAGTCTTTTTTTGTTAAAAATTATGGATACACTTTTATTTACATTAATAAGAATTTTCCATTTAACGAACCAAAGTTCAATCTGTTCTAAATGTTTGTTAAGCGATTCTGTGATACATGATGTTTTCCTACCTTGTGCTAGTATAAATGTGTCGTCTGCAAAAAAGTGTAGGGAAGTTAGTGTTGATGTTGGAATGTCGTTCACATCGATAAGAAAGAGTCTTGGTCCCAATTTGGACCCTTGTGGCACGCCAGCTAAGATTTGTCTATGTGTTGAGTATGTAGTACCAATGCGAAACTGGAACTTTCGTCCCAATAGATATGAAATTAGTATTTTAATAAGTAGGTCGGGTAGACCAATATTAATGAGTTCGTGTACAAGTCCACCAATCCAAACTCGATCAAAAGCTTTGGCAATATCAAGAGAAACTGCTCCTGCACTTTTTTTATGTTGAAATCCCTGGGTGATGATTTCCGCTACTCTCATAAGTTGATGCGTTTTTGAATGTGATTTTCTAAACCCGTGTTGTTCAGGGATAAGTATACTATTGTTTTCTAAAAATTCATCTAGTCTATTTAGAATAATTGCTTCGGTTATTTTGCTTAGAGACGGCAGTAGACTAATAGGTCTATAGTTTGAGGGAAGGTAATTGTCTTGTTTTAGTTTTAATATTGGTACTATTACTGCAATTTTCCATTTCTGAGGAAAATACGTTTTTCTTAATATCTCGTTAATGAGCATAGTTACTTTGAATAATGTTTTGATTGGAATTTTCTTTAGCATTTTGTTTGTTATTCCTTCAATTCCTGGGGATTTATTATCCTTTAATTTCTTGATTATTGCCATTGCTTCCGAAGGGGTGGTGCTTTGTATGACTTGTGTGTGTGGTCTGGAGAGAAATCTGAGTATGTTGCTGGCAACCAGATCTTCGGTTCTGGTGTCGTGTAGGTCATTAGTGGTGAATTGTGTTTCAAAAACGTCAGCAACTGCTTCTGTTTTTTGTTTGTCTGTGTATGCAATTGTATTTTGGCCTTGAATGGGCGGAAAATACTGTGGTTTCTTCTTGAACATACTGACGGCCTTCCAAATGGATCGGTCGTGCGTATTTAATGATTCTAATTTTTCTCTCCATTTCTGTGAATTGTATGAACTTATCTTGGCTCTAAATTTGTTATTCGCTTTATTATATTGATTTTTTATTCGGGGGGTCTCTGCTAACTTGATATAGTTTCCTGAGTTTGTTTCTATTTGCTTTCAAAATTTAGATGTAGCGGGGTAGGAGGTGAGTGGGACGAGAGGAGTGAGGTTTTTCTGATTCACGGTGAGCTGCAAGCAGTTCCGCCTCCAAGCGAATCGTCTCATTTTCAATTTCATCTCCTGTGTTTGTATAAATTATATTAAACGGGTAATTATTTCAAATTTGGTTGTATTTGATCCAATTCCGTGTTATGAAGAGGGGGAGTATTAATCAAAGGAATATTAAAGTCAAACTCGACCATGACTGGATTGTGATCCGAATTGAGTTCCGTGATTGTATAAATTTTAGTGTTATAATTAATTCCTCTGATGAGTGAAATATCAATTGTTGTTGCTGAATTAGCACTAAAATGTGTGGGTGTGTCAGGTGCATGGATTTTTAGTTCGGCTATATCAGCGAATTTTTTAATTATTTGACCTGTTTTGTTATGTGCCCTACAGTTCCATGCAGTGTGTTTAGCATTAAGATCTCCAAATATTATAATATCATAGTTTGTTGTAAGCATTGCTTCAAGATCCATGTTTATGTATTGATATTGTGGTCTAGGTTTAATGTATGTGGAACAGAATGTAATATGGGGTAGGGTTGGCAAGGTCAATGTGACCAAAGTTGCCTCTATTGTAATTAATTTATGTGTTGTGTTTTGGTAGTGTGGGAGACTACTCTTGACAAAAATAACTGTCCCACCCCCTGCTAGTGTGGTATTTCTGGGGTGATCATTTCTATAGCATGCATATCCTAGGATGTGAATATTTACATTATTTGATAGGAATGATTCCTGAATTAAGATTATATCTGGATTATGCTCATTGAAAAGTCACGAAATTCGACCATTTTGTTTCTAATACCACAGGAATTCCACGATAAAACTAGAAATCTCCGTTGTGGGGCACACATTAAGGGATGTTATTAATTTTCTTAAACATGTCCATGAGGACAAACATTTTATCCATTGGATCAGTTTTAGACTGAATTCGTTTGATGGCTTCGGGAATATTAATTTTATTAAATACTTCTCTTATTTCTCTTAAGAGTGTGAATAAATCATTAAAGTCGTTTCTATTTTGATTTTGTCCATTGCTTGGAACAGTTGTATCGGTTGAGGGGGGTGCGGGTTCAAGTGCCACGGTAGCGGAGGTTTCTTTATGACCAGCCACTATACTTGCGTATGAGGTCTCCTCTCTTGTATGGTTATTTTTAAATATTTTTGTTTTCGGTTTGGGTTTAGGGAATTTCTCACACCCCCGATAGCTTGCAGGATGGTTCCCATTACAGTTGCAGCAGACTGGGGATTCTAGTTTTTTGTCCTTGGGACATTCTTTTGTATTATGTGCTTCTGCACATTTCACGCAGCGGAGTGCCATATGGCAGAAATCGCTTGAGGGGTGAAAACGTTGGCAATTAAAACACTGCATAACTGTTTTGTTTCCCCTATAATGTTCTATGGTAGGTTTTGAAATATGACACAAAATTTTTAATTTAAATATAGCACTTATTTCTGTACCATTGTAGAGTTGGACCAAAAATAGAGGTAGGAGTTTTTCGTTTCTTTGGCTAGTCATTCTGTTTACCTGTGCGTATCTTGTGTAAATGGCTTCAAATAAATTTATTAAATTTTCATTAGATGAAGAGGAATTTTAATAGATCAATACAGGATTAAGTATATTTAATGAATTTTAAAGAATCTATAATCTTTTACTAAATTAATTAATTTTAATTTATTAATTAATTTTGTAAATCATGTCGATCAAAGATGTCTATGAGACACAAAAGATATCAGTTATTTTGATAAGCTTAAAAAAAGCACCATCATAAAAGATATTCAACATTTGTTTTATGAAACATTTGTAAATACTGTGACTGGTAATTATATTGATTATTAAAAATTGAATTTTTATGCAAATGAAATAAATTAAAATTGCGCTTATTTTATTATACTTAATATGCCTTTAAATTGATTTAGATACAATGCGAAGCAAAATTAATTCCAAAATTGAATATATTTTATCTAATGTAATTAAATTAATTTATTCTTTTATTTAAATTAAATAGAACTTGATTTTCATGTAATCAAGAAACGTTTATATTTTTGTTACAAATTTATATTGTTGATGTTATTTAGGTGTTATGATTTTTTTTTATAATTTTTAATATTCCATTAAAAAAAATTATATTACTAAATAATATATTTTACATATATAATAAAATATGAATGTCAATAATTCCTGGAAATTTTTAATTTGATTCATGGAATTTGATTCTTAGAAATCTGTATGAAGCCTGTTTAATTGCTTATAATTGATAAATCATTCTTTTCTGTAAAACATGAACATTTTAAATTTAATTTATGGAATACACTGAAATGAATTAATAAAGAGAAATTGTATAATTATTTAATTATTTGTGTATAAAAAACAAATTTTAAATTTTTAAATTTTTAAAAATTCTGGAATGCATTACAATTTTTACTTATTCCAAGAAATAAATTATACAACTACTTGTAGAATTATGCTTAAGTATTATTTAAATTACATTACATTCAAACTAATTGTAAAATTCAATGAGTGGAATGAAATAATTCAATTATTTGTACACATTTTAAATAATTAAATTTTTAAATGTACTGGAATGCATTACAATTTTCAGTTATTCGTAGAAATAAATTTTACTACTTCTGGAATTATGCTGAAATATTATTTAAAATGCATTGTATTAAAAGTAACGTTATAATTCAATGAGTTTGACCAAATTTGATACATGAATATTTTTATGAAATATAAGCTAATTTAGTTAGATAATTATAAGTTAATTAAGTTAAAAGTTATCAAAGCAGAGAAAATTACATGCAATTACGCATTTTAAAATTTTATACAAATAAATTAAGAAATATATTCATAAATAAGCAGTTATAATTTTACAAAACTCATGTTCTACTTCAAAAAAATTTATTTAATCTTTCAATACAAACGTAACTACAGAAAAATGTCAAATAGAAAAATAACGTCATAAATTCAATTGAAAAACAACTTCATATCGTCACATGATATGACGTCATTACTCCGTCCCCATGAAATCTCTAGGAATTCTCCCAGCACCGAATTATCTGAATTTCACCGGAGAATTCTACTGTAGTTTGCGCTGGGCCTTAATATACACATTTTCATTTCATCAAAATTTTTTTTTGTCTGAATCCAGAAAAATCGAAAATAAGTGGAACGTGATGAATACATTACACTTTTCTATGCAATGGGTATAAATTGAATGATGATCAAAATTGTGTGTGTCATTGGAGCTGCCATAGTAGCAAGATAGCTTGACCCAATAAAGGCCAGTTGCAAACAAGGAAGAATTCGCCGGAAAACTCACGTCGACGAACAAGTGACATCAGAAAACTTCACAAAATTGGCGTTCGAAGCGAAAGTTTTCCAAAAAGTTAGAAATATCTGGCAAGGTGACGGTGTCAAAGCAAATTATTTACCTTTTTCTTTTGTTTTTTTCTTTTTTCTCCTCCATTGAGAAAATAATGTTTGCGATTAAATTTTATCAATTTTTTTATAATGAAGATTAATTCATTAAAAATTTCATAATTAAAAAATAAAATTATAATTATGAAGATCATTAAAATACTTTTTGAATATTAAATACTACCATTTTATTAAATTACTTATTTATGATGATAAAATAAATTAAACTATTTATTTTAATAAAATTACCATTTTTATAAAATTTTAGAAAGTTTATTAATTTTATGAAATTATACAGATTGAAAATATCTGCGGGATTCAAAACAATAAAAATTATTTTGATAAATATAAAAAAATGTTCTATTGGAAATAAGTTACATATTTTGCAAAACATATGAAAATTGATAAATCAGAGTTGGATAATAATTTGTATTAATACTAAACATGGATTTTTTATAAAAAGTAAATAAATTCAAAATCTTAATTTTTTATTAAATCAATTAATTAAGAGTAATTATTAAAAGTATTCAGGTTTTAAAGAATGAATATGACATATACATAAGTTATATTATTTCTGGAGTACTCAGAATTATGTAGTAACTAAATTCATTTACATAGAAAATGCATGAAAATACATAGAAAATTCTTTTTTAATGCTGAGGATCGGTGTTGCAAAATGTCAATAATATATATATATATATATATATATATATATATATATATATATATATATATATATATATATATATATATTAAATTATATATATAAACATATATATATTAAATATATATATATAAACAGCATTAAAAAAGCAAGAATCCTATGCCTTTTTATTGCTCTTGCGGTCCCGCCATGTCGGGCATTCTCACGATTTCGCGAGAAGTTTCTATTTTTCTGGTCAGCTTAAAAGTTAAGTTAGAAACGTGCGGCGCAGATGTGAGAAAATGTTTTTTTCATAGGGAGAAGGAGAAAGTTCTGTGACGCGAATTTTTCAATTCCAGACAATCTCATTCGAGTCGATCCTTCTACTGAATGTGTATGTTATATATATTTTCGTGTATTTGCAATTCACCGTATTAAATATTCACGGCAGCAGACTTATGCAGAATCGTGGATAAATTTTTAAGCGTAAGCGAGCATTAGACGATAGATAAGCATCAACAAGTACACAGACGAGAGTGGTTCCAAAATTAAAAGCAAGAAAATATTCTCAAAAATACTTAAATTGTGAGTTCACTAGTACTGAAGTAAATAAAGAAGAAAGGCCTCTGTAAATCATTTGCTCAAAATTGTTGGCGGTAGAGAGCATGAAATCTAATAAACTTAAACGACATTTGGAAACGCTTCATACTGAGTGCGTAAACAAACCCAGAATATTTTTTGAATAAAAATAAAAATCATTTGAAAAGCAAAAATCATTGTTTAAAAAAATTTGTCTGTGAATGAAAAAGCTTTAATTGCCTCTTACAAAGTTTCATATAAAATAGCCACACACAGATGTAAAAAGCCTCACACCATTGGTGAAGAGCTGATTTTGACAGCTGCAATTCAGATTGTAGAAATTATGTTTGGGGATAATTTTGCAAAACAATTGCAGTCTATACCTCTTTCAAATGTAACTGTTGCCCGTCGAATTGCTGATATAGCTGAAGATGTAGAGTGTCAGCTTTTGTCGAAGTTATGTGACAAATTGTTTTCAATACAACTCAATGAGGCGACAGATAGTAATAAAGATGTTCATTTCATTGCCTATGTTAGATTTTGCGATGATTTGTCAGGAGTAAAAGAATTACTTTTCTTCAAGCTAATAGAACTCACAGCAACAGCACTCTCATTATTTGCTATCTTAAATGATTTTATGAATGAGGCAAACATAGAATGGAATATGTCAGAATATGCACCGATGGTGCTCGTTCTATGTCCGGAAGATTCCTAAGTATTCAAGTACTTGTGAAGCAAAAATCGCTACAGTGATTCTGTGCACATTGCATGATCCACGGAGAAGCTTTGGCTTCCAAAGAAATGAGTCCTGGTTTGAATATTGTGTTAACTACGGTTGTAACCGTAGTAAATTATATAAAAATGAGACCCTTGAAATCAAGAATCTTTTCCGCACTTTGTAAAGACATGGGTGCAATACATTCAGCGTTACTATTTTATTGCGTGGGAAAATGGTTATCATGAGGAAAATTTTTGCAGCTTGTTAATGAATTAAGAGAAGAAATCGACGTTTTCCTAGAAGAGGAAAACAGACTGGAAGCTGAGAATTTTCACGATAGTTTATTTGTGATGAAATTGAGCTACATGGTTGACATATTCGATAAATTAAATATGTCGAATCTTCAACTGCAAGGAGCAAATACACATATATTGGATACGAGTGATAAAGTTAATGCTTTTTGTAAGAAATTGGAATTATGGAGCAAAAATTTAAAGCAAGATAACTTAACAAAGTTTGCAAATTTGAATGATTGTATTAAAACTTACAAGGCTGAAGAACAACATATAAAAGTTGTTTTTGAAACCATTAAAAATCATTTGGCAATGATAGCAAAGAATTTTAAAAAGTACTTTCTTGCTGACGACAAACTGATATCAAGTTACAAGTGGGTGATGGGTCCATTTCAAAACACTCCTGAAGGACTCTCAATTGAAGAGGAAGAAACTTTCATAGACTTCACGCCAAGCGGCGAAACCAAAAGACAATTGAGTAATAAATCACTCTTTGAATTTTGGGCAAGAGTGGATAAGGAGTTTTCTGCATTAAAAACAAGGACATTTCGCATTCTACTACCATTTTCAACATCTTACCTTTGTGAAACTGGATTTTCTGGTTGTGGCTTCTTTGAAGAAAAAATATAGATCTCAGCTAAATATAGAAAAAGAACTGAGAGTGTGAGAGTGTCTATTTCTAATATTAAACCTTCCTTTGAAAAACTTTGCTCTGAAAGACAGGCCCAAGGAAGTCACTAATACTTATTAAATTTGTTTTTAATTTTGTAAGTAGTATTACTTTAATAAGTTAATTATTAAATATGTCGAAATGTATTTTGTTTTGTATGTGTGTGTGTTCTTTCCTTTCAGTCACTTAATCAATTTTTTAAATAACATTTTCTCTTAGATTTTCTTGCGCTCCCCTAAGGGGTGCGCCCCACAGGTTGAGAATTACTGGCTTAATGAAATTCTTTTTAATCTTATTAATCTATTAAAAATAGTAATTTCATTTTCCTATTCAGTTAAAAATTAGTATTAGATCATTTAAGCAATTTACTTAATTGCTTGAATGATTATTACATCTTTCTAACATTATACAAATTGGCTTGGAATGAGTTATTCAGTTAATAATGAGTAAATAATCTATATAGGCAATAGGACCACACTATAAAGAGAAAAGATACTCTTTTATTTCCATGCCCCTTGAAAAAAATGAAACCATGATTGTATCCAAAATATAGCTGCTTGCATATATGACTTGTAGTTTCTATAAATTTTCCGTTGCTTTTAATTTGGCATCAAAAGCCTTAGTCTTTGGATTTTTCACCACATGTATTCCACAAGATGCAATTCCATATGATGGCAAGCCGTATTTTGCATACTTTTATTTGCAACTTTTCATATTTCATTCCTTCAACTGTGCAGTGAAATTTTGCAAGTTAAAGACAAATAAGCCTACCTGTTTGAAAAAATTTATGATAGAAAGTAACAGGCAAATAAGTTAATAAATGTATGATGCTGTGAATTTATGAATAATTTCATAGTCAATGTAAAATTGTTAAATAATCTATAATATAAAAATTAAAAAAAACGAGGTCAACAATATAAAAAAGTTATAAGGATCTATAACTTATTGACTACACAAATAAGATAGTTTTTTTTTTAACATTTTGCTTATCCATTAAGATTTTAAGTACATTATATAGATAAAATTTAGTAAGTTAATTATTAAATTTATTCTTCGATGTTTACTTTAGATTTAAATTAATTAATTGAATTTGCCATTATAATGAAGTAAGTTGGAAATTTAAAACTCTTTTTTAATATATATACAAGTAACAGATAATTGTTGTCTACAAATTAAAAAAAATATCCATTATCCAAAATATATAGTAAGCAATTTAACAATAATTAGTTGAGTAATCAAGTAATTTTTTGCAAAAGGAATTTCTAACCAAAATTTCAATTAAAAGACAAATAATTTAACAAATAAAAATATTTCAAATAACTTTACTGAATAAGTATGTTTACAAATTTAATGAAAATCATTAGTATTAACATGTTAAAATCACAGTATAGAAATATGCACATAATTGCAACGAAGATAATGAAAAAAAAATAAATAAAATCCAAGAACTAGTGCTGTTAAGCCAAATAAATTACAATACAATAAGACTTAATGCATTTGAATAAGGTTATTAAAACAGATACATTTTTTAAAATAGATATTTTCATAGTAATCAAAAGTTAATAAAAATGTTGGATAAAATAAACTTACAAATTAGCAGCTTTTTCAAATGGTCATTCATCCCAATTATAATCCCAATATTAACATAATATACATAATTAAATTATAGAAAATAAAAAACTGTACTCCACGGATATTTCTAAAGTGCTAAATATGAAGCCAAATAAATCGAAACACAATGCTTCTTTTGAAATAATATTCTGTTACTAAATACTTTTATTTGAAATTTATATCTGAAGAAATAAATGTAGACAAATTATCAATGTTACTATATGAATAATAATAACATAGGATTTTAGGGTAGTTTCATGGTTAATAATATATAGTACAATTGCATGAGAAAGTAAAATATAATACACTTAAACATAAAAATAGGAAATATTTTTATTTCGGTTATAATTTTAAGTTTAAATAAATAAATAATTAGTAAAATTTGTTATTACAAATATAAAAAAATCAAGCGTACTAACACGGCGGCTTTTTGAAAATTTCTTGATAAATTAATGAAAGGGTCGCGAAGTTTCAAAATAATTGGAATTCAGGAAAATTAATCTCAATTAGCAAGAAAATCGTTCAGAAATGCATTGCGTTCAGAATGCGTGTTGTTTCGCGGAGTTGAATGTTCCGAGAGACACTATGCAAAAACGGCGTTTCTATGGTGACAAAACCGAAATCTGTGTTTTAACGAATTTCACCGTTGATATGGTAACGAAAACAAAAACAATGGTTTTTTACGAATTGTATAACAAAAAATACACATATAATTGTATAACACCAAAAAAAGACAGGATTGCCACAAGGAGTACATTTAGGATCAAATAGTCAGGGTTACCATGCTTTGCGTGTCTATCGTCCATTTGGCGAGAAAGGGGTACCCAAACCACAGATTAACCATGCATTTAAACAGATGAGAAATGAAAGTAGCTATAATGGATTTAAATTGCTATGATGTATTTTGGCAAAATCTTGGCAGGTTACCTTTCTAGGATCAATTAAAGGCTTTTCATTTCAAACTAGGGAAAATTTGGCACTCTCTTTTGGTCCAATATTGTGGAAAACATGGCGCCCATTATTGGGCATATCTTGGCATACTGTATTTGAAGGAAAACTTGATGCCCATCATTGGTGTTATCTTGGCAATATTGCCAACATTGGGTCGAGCTATTTTGCTACTATGATTGTAGGAAGAGGTCATCTTGTGAACCAAGGTCATCTTGAGAGCGAGCAGGAAGAAAGGAGAGGAATTGAAAAGATTCTCCCCAGTTATTTGCATAGCATCATAAAGCGGGAAGAGAGGAGAGCCGGCCATATTTGAACAACTTTTGCTTGAAATATGACACCTAAAGCATAAGATATTAAGAATGCAAATTTAAGAATCCACAATGAGCAAAACTGGTTTCATTTGCTTACATTATTGCTCTCAACATATGATATCAAAGACTTGGTAATTTTAAATATTTCGGAATCTACTTGAAATTATAAATCTCGGTCTAGTTTGCTCTCGTGTGCAAAAATTGATTGTTGAATGACCAATGAACAGTCGATCAAAAATATTCTCAACTGCAGATATTGGCTTTTTTTGCACGTCTTTGCTTTGATATCGTGTTCCCAATATAATACGGGCATTAGAATGATGAAAAAAATATTTTTTTAATGCTATTATACTGATCAATATTTATTTAAATTAATTTTTCCAATTTTATTTCATTTTAAGAAATTATTTTGCGATGTTAAAATACGTACTAGGAAACCATTTTATAAATTTTCACTGTAAATTTATTTTTTACACATTCATTTTTTCACTATTTTGAGAAAGTTGGCATAAGCATAGTCCTACAAGCTTAATTTAAAAATATTTCAAGAGATCAGAATAAAGCAGACTATATTATGGGCATTTTGAAAAACTCAATCCTACTCAATGCGAGCTATAAGCCTACGAGTAAATGGCTCCAAAACAGTTTTGTGTAACTTAATCTACATTATGGTTTCATATATTTAACTTGCTTTTTCTATTGGAAAAAAACTGTGCGAGGATTTTCTATTTCATATTTATGTATCCTAGAACTATGATTTCAAATATTGCTTTCAGAATAATCAAAACAAAATATTGGAAAGGAACGAAAAACTATATAAATAATCGCAAGTTATCGAATGGAAACAATTTATTTGATCATCAACTAAATTCAGCTCAAATTCATTTGTATGATGATGCGCGATTTCAGAAATATTTAAAATGTATAAGAGAAGTCAATTTAAATCCAGTAGAGAAAGGATATGATCATAATCTGCTCAGCTATAACATTGTTAATCGTGTTATACCTTTACTGGATGATATAGAAGCTACTGATTCTCAGATGAAGGAATTAGATTTGTTTATTTTAGGTACATACTTAATTGTTAATTCCTGATTTTATTCATAGTGAAAGAGTGACTTGGCATCGAGATTGTTTTGTCAATCGAAATATTTTCAATATTACGGTATATGTGAACTAAAAAGTAGCTTTAAATGGTGTACCTTTAAATTTTCTAAAAATATTGCATAGCACTGTTAAAATATTAAAAAAATTTCACTTATTAAAAATAAATTAGATTCTTTATAATTGTAAATCATGTTTGCATCTATAGAATTCCATATTATATTTGATAATTTTGATTTTTGTATAAAAAGTAAATGTATTAATATTGTCCGACAATTTTGTATTATTTTTATTTAACTTCTATTCAAATATTGCAGAAGATAAAAAAATCTTTGTAATACCTGTCACATAATCATTTGGGCAAAGTTTTAATAAGAAAACATATGCACACACAAAATTTATTCACTATTTTTTAATAAATACCTATCTATTTAAAAATTGATTATAGATATCTATTTAAAAAATTAATGTAGATTAATATGACCAATAAAATTATTATTATATTAAATCGTTAAAAAAGTAATGGAAACAAATAAAACATAGAAATAGCTTTATAACAAATGAACTTGTTAAACATTTAATTGATTAATTACAATTTCTAATTGATGATTAAAAGATAGTTGCCATCTAAGTAATTTATTATAAAATAAATAATTTAAATATTAAAATATCAAATTTTAAATGCTATTGGTAACTAAGAATATCTACTTTAAAGCATTTTTCTAGTTATAAGATTTTATTTAAAAAAAATTTATTTAGCACTTACTAATTCTTATTTCATCCAAACCAACAACTCAAAAATCCAGAAATCATCCTTGCTGTTTCAGTAATTCAAACGAAAAGAATTTTTTTTTCAGAAGGTCTTATATACTTTTATATTTCAAGGAAAATTTGTATCCAGTAAAAAGTAAGTTCCTTGAAATATTAAAACAATATATATGGCTGATTAATTAATTATAGATTGAATTTCAAAATAATAAAATTGAAATAAAATTATAAAAAATATAATGTTTATAATTTACTGTAATTAAATTATCTTTGAATCAATCAAATAAAAAATCATTTACATCAATTGCAATAAGGTATTTGGAAAAAACTGCACAATGCGGTGGTCACTAATATTTTGAATAGAACTGATGAGAAATTCTTCAAGTTTCTATGTTAAAGTCTCATTGGCTTAAAATAGTTTTAGGATAAAAAGTGGAGTCATTATCTTATTATAGTGCTCAATATTTCTATATTTATTTAATTTATACAAAGATTAAATTATAAAATATTTAAAAACACTTATGTGTATTTTATATATAAAAATAGTATGTATGATCATACATTTATGGATCTTACTTTTTCATTTAATGAATTCAGACATACAAATCATTGTATAAATTCAAAATATTGTATTATTAAATTTTCTGTAATTTGTATTGTATTATTTTGTGCTGTCTTAAATTTTCAAACATTAAATAATATTTAATGTTTGAAAATTCAATTGATTGTATATATTTGATGTACCAGAACAATACTTTTATGATGTAAATACAGTCTTCTGCAAAAAAAAAGGTTGTTTTTTATGAAATTAAATATTTGTTTAGCTCATACATAGATAATGAAATGATGGAAGAAAATTAAGGCCCTACAATACATATACATACATAGGGCTCATTTACAGCTCATGATTGCAATTTGAATGTTCAAATCAATATTTGTGGAATTGCCTCTGGTAACAATGCATGATTGTTTGCACCTCTTTAAAAAATGATAAATGCCCCTATGATGCATTCTGACAGTCATTCACTGGTTGTTTTTGCAAATATGCAATATTTTGGGAATTTAAATTGGACACCCTACTATGTCTCAAACATACTTGATTCGTTAAAGATCTGGTGATCATTCTGGGCATAGAAGAACATTATGGTATGAAGATAGTCGAGAGATATGTGAGTAGAGTAAGAGAAGTGTCATTATCTTGTTGGAAACTGTCCCCAGGATAAAATGCCATGAAGTATAATACAGTCAGCCACAGGGTTCTTAAGCTGTTAAAAATGTATTAAGGATGAGTAGACTGTTATCATATGAGATTTCACACCAGGGGTTATGGCTGTATGCTTTTGTAAAACAAAGGCTGATTGAGACTACTGGCTCCAGCCTCTTCAGCTACAAATGCAATAATCATTTGCTTCAAGAGTAAAGCAGGATTCATCATTAAACACTCTGATGCCAGTCTGATGGTAGCCATGATGAATTACTGTGACACCATTCCAGACGATTCCACTAATGTTGTGAGGTCAAAGGCAGACATCTTAAGGGCAACTGTGAGCTAACCCCATCTCAGCCAAGTGTTGTAAAATAGCAGAAGGTACGCAAGGTGGATAGAAGAGGCTGCCCCGTACATTGAATAGTAGAATATGATATTATAGGAGCAGTTTGGGCTTTTTGAACAGCATTAATTTTTTTCTCTCATTTCTACACTTTAACCATCCAAGTCTTCCTTTTGTTGATAAGCTCCTCACAACAATCCTTTCTGCTAGCTTCTTCGCACAGCTGTGTCTGTATGTTGCAGATGATGACCCATTACTTGGTATGACCACCCAGCTTTGTGCATTCTGAAAATGTGGCCATGTTTGATATCCCATAAGGTCTTCAAAAATGTGTGATTGCATCATTTGACTTCATGATATTTCTTCTCTAGGGAATCACAATGGTGAAAATGAAAGAAAGTAAATTTTTCACCTCCATTACCCATTTTATATTTATTTGTGATTTGCTCATCAGAAATACATGCTACAAAAACAATTCATGTTCATTGGCCTTGAAAATTTAATCATTTGGATGTTTGATTAAATTGCTTTTGGCTACAAAATTTTATGACCATCAGGCAGTTTCTTCATGGTGCATTGATTTTTTTTTCAAAAGAGTATTTAAATTTTGAATTATAATGGAAGGAACTAGTATGTAATGTGTTAATATGGATTTAAGGCATCTATAATATGGTAAATGTACCAAAAAAAAAAGAAAAAGTTATATATTTGCTTTGAAATTTAAAAATTATTTTTAAGTAAAAAACAGAATAGTTGTTTTTTTATTTTAATACTGTCAAGTCCTTTTTGCCAACTGTTCTACATATGAGAGGAAATGTACGTGAACCATTTGAATCATTACCCTACACTGAATTTGGAATACTTATGGGCGAGATACTGAAGAGCTTGGCATAAGAGGAACAATTTATATATTTACAGTGGTTTCAGTTTTGTTATCTGAGTTCATGTTACCTTTGTTCTTTGTTTTAGTTTTGATGTTTGCTATTATGACTACATTTGTTTGTTACTTTTTCATTGATTTGTATTATAAATATTTAATAACAGAAAAATTTCCTATGTAGAGCTTTCAAAAGAATGTTATCTATATTGTAAAAACATTAAAAGAATTAGTGAATAGATTATTTTTGAGAAAGTTCTTTTTAATAACTGTCCTGAAAATGTTTGTTTAAAAATAATGTTTTTCATTATCTTACTAATATTTTTGGAATAAAAACCTTAATTTTTATGAAGCCATTTAAAATTTACTTTTACTTAAAGTTTTTCATTTTAATATTTTAAAATTATTGTGTTCATAAATATAAGTGTACCTATATATATGATATAAATGAATTATACAGTAAAAAAAAAAATCTTTAAAATAGATACTGTAAAAATATTTATTTAAAAACAATTTGGACTTGCTGTTTTTATCCTTATGATTATGTAGCTATCAATTTGATATCAGGAGCCATGTTTTCTCCATAAATGTATTATATTTAATCGAAAAAAGAAGAAAGAAAGAAATGTTCTTTATATTGTGTAAACCAATGTAATTTAACAAATTTGGTAAAAATATTTCTTTTACTAGACAAAATATTTTCAGATGTCTCAGCTGTAATTATTGTTATTTAACATTACCTTGATAAATGACACAATTTTGAAAATTTAATGAAATATTAAGGTGCATATTAAACTTGATTTGACAAATAATGTTTGTTTTATTAAAAAGAACTATTAGCAATGCCTAAGGATTTGGATTTCCTAAGGATTAAGAAAGACTTGTAATTATTGATATTTATTTGATAATGAATATACAACATTTTTAAATAATTCTTTAATTTGTGTTATTTAACAAACACAACATTACTATTTCTTTTTAACAAATTATAATATATTTTTAATTTTATGCAACTATTATTTTTTAATTTAATTATGTCATCAAAATAAAATGCAAACTTAATTCTAATATTTTGAAATTTGTATAAAAATTTTAAGAAATATTTTAACAATAAGAAAATAGGCATATAAAATCATGTCAAATTAGTTTTATAGGTATTTCCCCATTATATCCCTATTTATGATACTAAAGAAATAATATTTTCTTACAGAAAGATGGAAATAATATTATGTAGATATGATGATTTTTTAATGTGTGGTTCAAAATTTTATTTTAAATTAGATATATTCCAATCAAATTTATTTTTCTTTAAAAATTGACTGAAGAGTTATAAGCAAAACTAAAGCAAAATATGGCCTTGTGATAATTTTGTATATTAAAAGGAATATTATGATTACAAGTTGACAAGAGTAAAAAACAGCTATATACAGCAAAATTTAATTTGTTTCATTGAAAAAAAGGTACCATTACATTATGTATATGCAATCGATTATCAATTATCGATTATCAAATTTTGGTATTCATATATGTTTTTATCAATAAGTGATAATTATTTAATTTATAAAATGTTTGTATTATTTTTCAATAACATCTAAAAATGTAAACTTCAGCAAATGAAATATTTATGATTGTAACTTACAATTAGTTTTCTTTCCAGTTAAGGCAATTATCTTATGGGGGTATAATGGAAAAGTGTTGTGTTATATCATACTATAAAATATTTTATGGTTATAGCAGGAAGAAATATTACAGAGGATAACTTTATTAATTGGTAAAAAATGTGATTTTATTTAGAAAATAATTAAAATTATGTTTGTTACTTTGAAGTTTTTCTATGCTTATATATTGAAAGCCAATTGAATTGCAAATTAAAGTTTCATATTTCTGGTGAAATAAACATTTAATTTTAAATATATTTCTCTATAGTAAAATTTGTTTTTATTATTTATTAAATTCAAAATACCTATAATTCAGTTTAATTATTTGTATTATTTAGAATTGGAAAAGCAAAATGATGAGTTAGTCAATGTTGCTTTAGCTGAAAAAGACTCTTTAAAAAATAAATTACTTGAAATGAAAAATAAGGTAATATGTTCTTTTAGATTTTTTTTTGGTTTCTGCTTATTTTATGATTTTATTGTTCTTTTATATATGTGATTTAATTATTTTATAAATTTATTTGTATATTTTTTGTCTTATTATGCCATTTTATAATAGTCTTTCTGATTGAAATTTCAAACATTATGATTTTTAATATGATATCGTAATATTTATCATTATATTGACACTTTTATGATAAATGCAATGTGCCTTTAAAAAGTATTCATTTCTCTTAAAATCAAATATGTATATAGTTTGTGTACTGATAATGAGCCTATCAACGATAAGCAATTGCATTGTGAATGATCATATCAGCTGAGTTGTAGTGTTCCTGACTCCTTGGCTATGGGTCCCAGGTTTGAATCCCAATGTGGACGTGGATGTTTCTTTCTCTCTGTTTCTCTCCATCCTTTCTTCTGAGATGATGTATGAATGTGGCTCATGCTATAAACTGGTTTGTGGTGATGTGACATGGGTAATGCTACTCGCCTCGTGACTTGGTTCATAGGCGGGTAATGATAAATTCATTGGGTAATGATAAATGAATAGCAGTTTCCAGCCTTGTTGTGGTGAAAGGTTAGTCACCCAGTGCTCGCTGTTGTTAAAATTAATTCATATCATTAGTTAGAGACACCACAATCAATACAAATAGGTAAAAATGTCATTCTGCCAGTTATTTTTCAATTGTTGCTCCAAATCTAGCATTTTGAGCCATATGTTCTTGATTTATAAAAGGTCTGCAACTTTGCTGATTGAGATATATTATTATCTGCACAGAGATAGCTCATAGATATGTGAGCATTATCTTATTGAAATCTGATTCCAATGATTTGCCATGAAGTGGCACAGGGCAGAATCAGTGTCATTATTATGTTGAAACTGTATGCACAGTGACTTCAGTGATTTGCTGTCATAGGAAATAATACCTCACACCGTCCTGCTGAGCATCATATATCTGTGAAACAGGCTAATTGAGATTACTCGCCCTGGATCCTCCATATATAAATGGCAATCCAAGAGAGAATTGTGATTTACTCCTAAATGCTATGTACTGTAATCTACTAAGTAGCCATGATGATCTTCTGTGACACCATTGCAAAAAGACTGAATGTTGTCAGGTTAAAAGCAAATTACTTAAAGGCCAATGAGTTTTGAATCTTAACTAGAGTAATGACTTAATAGAGGTAGTGATAAAAATTCCTATGTACTAAATTAATCACATAGGAATTATATATTTCATATTACATGTTTTTGTAGATTAAAAATATTTTAATATCTGACAACAAAAAAATATTTTATAATTGTTCATAATACTATTTAAACTATAAATTTTTAAGTTCCTTTAGGTATTGCTTTCAATCATTCCTGAAGAATGTGTTGATGATAAAGACATTATAATGGAATTATCACCTGGTGTTGGTGGGAAAGAAGCTATGCTTTTTACTAAAGACATGTTTGAAATGTACTACCATTATGCTCAGTGGAAAGGATGGAACTGTGAAGTGTTAAAATATGATTCAGCTGATTTAGGTTTGTGAACTTAATACATAAATAGTTTTCTAAATATAAAATGTTAAGATTTATTGCATGCAAAACAGCAATGCTTGTATAATGCAATTTATGTAAGAAATTTATCAGTGATAAAAATTTCATAAATATAGTTAAAATTCCTAAAATGATTTGAAAACTAGTCTTGATGATTTTACTGGTTTTAAATCATCCGTGCTGCACTGGTGCAAATAATATTTTTGTATAAGCTAATAATATTGTGTATGATTAGTTTATTAGAAATACTCACAAGTGATTTTAATTTTTGAAAGGGTGATGAACCTTCTTTTGCCACTTCATCAGCTAATACATTTCTTAATGTTTCAGAATGATCAGTTACCTAACAAAAATTTACAAGATCATTGTTAGTATCTTAGCAGATTATTAATATCAGCTGAGATAATCTTAGCAAAATACAAATAGCAACCAGTTAAATAATCATGCCAAAAATTTTCAAAATGTGTGTTTTAATGTTTTTATTTGCAAAACAATTTTTTTTTTTTTTTTTTGCTTATATATTGTCAGTTTTTAAGTCTTATATGATCTGATAAGAGGGGAATTTATTTTTGGAATATATAAATATTCTTGTTTAAAGGAATTTAACGTTGTACCAGCAGTTAGAAAAGAGACACTTGTATCAATATTTACATTTATTTTATTTCAATTAATGAAATTTTAATTATCAAAAACTTCATTGAATTCTTCAAGAAAAATGTTTTGCAAAATTTTTAGGAAAGGATTTAGAGCTTATGTACAATTCTTGTAGCTGTAGAACTTGTGTACAATACTGGACTTCTTGCAAATAAAGATCGTATTTATGGAGCAAACAGAAAACTTTCCAGCAACTATTCCTACAGATATACTTGCAAAATTCAAAGTTTAATATCCATCTCCCTTTATTCAACAAAACTGAAATCGAATATTGTATTTTTATTGTTCAAGCACTTGCACAGTATTGAACAAAGATTCAAACATCTAGTGACAAGTTTTCAATTGACCAGTCTCGCAAATAGCTCATCATAATTAGACAGACAATAGTGGAATGCTGGTTTCTCCAGTGATGCTTCATATCTGTCAAGGATATAGTAATACCAATTGGTGAATCTAGAAACCTTATTTGTATCATTAACTATCCAATTCTGAGCCGAATTATTAACGCTGACTTTCAACAATTCATGGATTCAGTTTCTACCTCAGGTTTAAGTTTTTATTTTTTATAAAGGTTTAAAATCTTACATAAATTTTTGTTTTGTTCTAATTATCTTTTGTGTGCACTGTGATTAGTTTATTAGAAATACTCACAAAACCAAAGCACACATTTAACACATTTTCTCTGGGAAAGATCATACTGATACAGATCATATCTTTTAGACATTAGTGATGCCTGGCAGTTTAATTGTATATAAATATGAATGTGCAATCGTATAGTCATTCTTTTGAAGTAATTGTTTATCAACATGATTATTTTAGGTCATATACTACTCATACTACGATCTGTCTAAATAGAACTGACATTTAAACATGACATGTCAACTTCATGGTTTATCATCTATCAATGGGTCACCATTGGGTAATAGTTACTAACAAACTTTCCAGCTTTCAAATATGATTATTTTTTGTGGTCAAACAATTATTGTGTGTAAACAATGTTCTTCAGGCAATGATCATACTTATTTTCATCAATTATAATTCATATTTAATAAATCAAAATTAATTTGAATGTTTTACTTTTGATCATTCCCATTAGGACAATATATCCATAAACTAAAAATTCAAATACATTTAAAAAACTTAATGGGAAAATATGAACTCTTTATATACTACACACATATATTTTGAATAACACAAACATATATTGTAGGTGGTGTACGCTCAGCTCATCTTGGCATTAATGGATCAAATGCTTTTAAGATTTTGAAATATGAATGTGGGGTTCACAGAGTTCAGAGAGTGCCCAAAACAGAAAAAGCTGGTAGGATTCACACAAGCACTATGACAATTGCAGTTTTGCCCCAACCTAATGAAGTAATTATTTTTTAAGGATTTTTGTAAATTATCTGAATTTTATTTGCATTTTATACATTATCGTGTGCATTCAAACAATTGTTTTCAATTTTTAATAACTTGTTCAAAATTTAGATGTAAAATAAATATTTTTGATACCATTTGTTTGTTTTATATTAATCTCAATAAACTAAAATTTAGTGTTAATAAATAATTTAAAGAGAAAATAGCTCTTATATTTGATTTCAATAAAAATCAAATCAAGTACTTGAAACAAAATTTTTATTTTTTATTATGTGATAATAATGTGAACCTCTGTCAAGGTCTTTATACTCTATCTAGTCATTTTATTCTAAATTAAAGTTACTTTTTTTGGATTATAGTAACTAATTGTTTAATTGAAAAAATCAAAATTAAGCATGTTCATTTGATTATTTTTCCAAATCTATATATCTAAAAAAACTTTTTCTGCTTGCTGCAAAATATTTTATTAGTAAATATGATTTTTCTTAAAACTTCTTGCTTAGAATTAATATGATAACAATGTATTTGGAAATAGTCACTTCATTGTATGTACTCTTTTTATGTTGACTGGCACTCATTTTTAAATTTTGTTATATTGTATTGATATGAATATTTTTATTGTTTGTAGATTGATTTTGTATTGTATTTGTTTTAGATTGATATAGTAATTAATCCAAGTGACATTGAATTAGAATTTAAACGTTCAAGTGGTGCTGGAGGACAACATGTTAACAAGACAGATAGCTGTGTCAGGATATATCATAAGCCAACAGGTTTGTAACTTTTACTGCGTTTACTTTGAAACAATTGTTTTTTTATTAATTCATTATAATTTTCTTATTTAATGTTATTTTTATAGGAATAGTAGTAGAAAGCCAAATGGAAAGAGATCAGCATAGAAACAGAGTATTAGCAATGAAATCACTTCGTGCAAAATTATATCAGCAAGAGCTAGAAAATGTTATTAAAGAGACTAATTCAACAAGAAAGTCACAGGTAATTTCATGTATACAGTCAATTTTGAACGAAAAACATTAATAATTTATAAGTAATAGTTATAACTTTGAAAAATTTTTACTTACACCAACTAAATAATTATTCAGAAATATCTTGTAATAAATTAAAATGGTTCATATTTTATTTACAACAATCCAATAATTATTTAGAAACATCTTGTTGCAAATTAAAATGATTCAAAATAGTAATAAATCATCATTAGATAATAAATCATTCCATTTTATGATAATTTTTTTAATAAAGTTAAATATACTTCAAAAATTATTTCAAAATCTTGTTTGTAAAGTTTTTGCTAGGAATAAGCAGTAATGCATGTAAATATAATTCATAAATATCCATATAATGTACAAATAGTTATCAAAATAATAGAAATACTTTGAGTACAAATCTAAGTACAGAATCATATAATTAGTGGATAATGATTAGAGAAATATTGTACAATTCTTAATGAATATTGCATAAGTTCCAAGAGAATTGACTTGATTAATGCTCTAAAATAGACCATAAGGGTTCTAATTTCAGTTTTTAGATCGAAACTTATAGCTATCTATGAGGGATTGAATTATATAGACACGACCTCTGAACTTGTTTTCAGTGACATCTGGATACTAACGAATAGTCGTGCCTCTATACAACACCTGTCTCATTGGACGACCATTGAGAATAAGACAAGTTTGAATATATTAGACCTTGTGACACAATTTTCTACTAAACACTCTATACATTTTCAATGGGTTTCTTCCCATGTTGAATTGAGTGGTAATGGAATTGCAGATATATTGGCCAAGTCTACCACTGCTGACACTTTGCAGGGCAACACTATTCTAACGTTATTGGAAATCTCCACTATTAAAAAGATGGAATTAAATGCAAATTGGAAATCTGCCTACCTACTCTTGGTACTATGGGGAAAAACCTTGTAGGTGGCACCAGCTCAGCATCCCAAGGACAGAGCAGATTGCTCTTTCACATTTTTTGAATGGCTCCATTGGGTCCCTTTCTTTTCACCAGGGCCAGAAAATCTTTCTGGAATGTCACTGGTGCAAAGCTGATCAGCACCCCCCCCGAGACATATTCTTGACTGTCTGAATTTCACTGTGAACATGGTTTTGGTGAATCCTATTTTATTTTTGGATATTTTAATGATTTTTGGTTTTAAGGAGATGGTTTAGCTTATCTACACCATCTAGGATTAGAAACAACAACTATAAGGGTTTCATTATATGTCAAGAAACTGTTTTAGTCAAAGTGAGTTTTTCACTTCTAAATTGGTGTTCGTTAAACCATGATTAGACTTAGTACAATTGTATAAATAGGATTATCATCCTGAAAATTCCTTTTCCAGCAGCAGAAGAAGACATATGATGGACCTGTGGTCACTGATGCTACTGCTCAGTTATCTTTTCCTTCAGGTTTATTATTTGGGTCAGCAGAAAACCACAACATGGCTGCCCACACAATTGACTCAATTTAACTTTTGACGGTTGAAAGAACCGCTCAAAATGTGCACCGATCTTGTGGTGGTGAAAATGTAAAGATTATTCATTTGACTATATAATTGTCTATGAATCAGACGACGAAGTTTTGTTTTTGTAGCATTATTATAGACATTTAGTACTAACAGTGGTGACAGAAGGTTTGGAAATCCCTGCTCTGTCATATTCTATTTATGACAGAGCAGCTTGCAATAGCGATAATTAGTTATTCCTAACTAATTATCGCTATTGCAAGATTCAGATGCTGAGTGTGCTCTGCCTTTATCATTATGAGAAGGGACAAATTTATTTTTGTTAAATGTAATTTTTTTTTTTGCTCTAAATAATTTTAAAATGTGTATTTGTAAGCACATAATGAAGTATACTTTCATTTTTGTAGTAAAACTGGCATTAAAAAAATTTTTTTATACTTTTAGGTATATATATAAAATTATATACAAATACATAAAATTAGGTCATTTCATATTTATGTTTTATTAACAAATAATGGTTTTGATCATTTTGTGTTTTAAAATTGATATTTTTTAGATATAGTTAACAAGTATATTGAAAATTAGCATGCAAACGTAGTTAGCTTCTAAAACATGTGGTACAACTTTTATCTAATTTCTAATCTGGATTTGATAAAATATAAATATATCTGTATAATTAACAATTCAGTGAAATCTGTATTAAAATATCTCCTCTCACATGGAAAAAAAGCTTTTTTTATACAAAATTATGAAAACTTATTTTTATTGAATGATAATGAAATTCGAGCAAATGTGAACAATTTATGTATTTTAAATCTGATTTCATTTTAACTTTATTAGGAGTTGCTTAACAATTTTCATATTTAATAGCATTCTCAACTACAATTTACTTATTGCTTTCAGCATATATTTACAGAATATTTCATTTTTTACAGATAAGCAGTGTTGCCAGATCTGAGAAAATAAGAACCTACAATTTTGCTCAAGACAGAATCACAGATCATCGAGCTCATATACATATTAATGATATTGAAGCTTTTTTTAGAGGCGAAGATAATTTAGACATTTTATTAACTAAATTACAAGAATGGAATAGAGTACAATATTTAATGGAAATATTGAATAAATACAATTCTTAAAAATCACATTTATGAGAATGATTTTATTCCAAATAATTTACATGGATTCATGATACAGCATAACACATAATTTAAACTTTTAGAAAAAGTAAAAAAGTTCACTCATTAGTGTAATTTGGATTTTTTCGCAATATCACAAACCCTTCTAAAATGGGTGTTAATGGTATATACTCTTCTGTAGCTAATTCTGCTCTTTCACCATAAGCTAATAAAACTGGAGTAGTGTGGGTTTGAAATCCAGTGATAGTCTTGGGTTTCCCAGCTTGACCAACAACATCAACAGCTTGTCCAACTCTAACTGGTACGGGCAAGGGCTGTAGGTCTTCATCGAATGTCACCAACATGCGAGGTTGCATAGCAGCAACCAAGTTGTAAAGAACATAGTGAGAATTTTTCAAAATAACTGAAAAATAACACACGAACTTAATATGCATATATTTTGTATGAATGAAAATTTGTTGCAATTTTCATACATTTAAACATTAAATGATTGACAAAATACTTTTTAAGTTAAAATCATAACTAGATCATTGATGATTAAAAAAGATATTAAATTCTCATCAATTGAATGATGACAATCAAATGTAATGATTAAAAATCTTACTATTTTTAACATCCAGAAAGGCTACCAAAGTTGCCATTAAACCAGCCACACATGTAGGACTTAATAATTGTCTGTCATGATGATATGGACAAAGTGTAAGAGTTCCTTTACCAAGATGAGCAAGACCTTGTGCTAAACGAACCATAAACAAATTATTTGGATCTTTAGCATGATATTGAGCCAACTGACGTAACATAGCAGCCAATCGAGCATTATTTGTTCCTGAAACAGATTCATTTTATTGCAAAATAATAAAAGTGCAAAAACAAGAACTTTTAAAATTTAATAACTAACATATGCAACTAAATGTAGCATGTTTTTTAATAAATGAAATCATTATACAGAAAAATCAACCAAAATAAAGAAAATTAGTTTGCTGAAAAATAAGTCAATGTGAAATTACTTTTAAAAGGCAGAACATTTCTTAGCAATAAACACATTTTTAAATTGCTTCACTTTTATAGAAGCAACATAAATTTATACACAAAATAAATGCATTTAATTCTATTCAGTAGCATTTTACAATCAAATTATTTCATGTTGGGTAAATATTCACTGAAGAATAAGCTCTTAATTTTTAAAAATCATAGTGTGTTTTTAACTGTTTTTTTTTATTTTTAAAAACATATATCTATATAAATTATAATTTATAAGTTACATAATAAGACATATTTAATCCTGCTTATTAAAATAAGTTTTTATGAAGTAAAAACTTTATATATGCAGATTACAGATATTTTATATAAAAATATGTCAATACAGCATAGATTTTCATAAAATTGAACATAACACGTTTATTATGGTTATTGAGCTATGATAACTGCCAATATTAGTGTGGATTGCAAATGCCTTAATTAAGTGAATAAATTTTCATGAAATCTACAACATTATTAATGGTGCCATCAAATATACTGTTGAAATTTGCAATATTAAAACTTTTAAATTTCAAATTTGGTGGTATTGCGAAGGAGAGGAATTTTTATGCAAATTCCTAGAATGACTGCCTGTGCATGTGTAAGGGTCCCCAGAGTAGTACAAAAGTTGTAGCTGCAAGAGCACATAATCATCCTGCAATCACACTATAACCACAGAATGTGATCATGCCTACTACTTGGAAGAAATACTGGTTGGCAAGCCTACCAAGACATTCTGGACAGAGTCACTGATCCTGTGAAACTGTTTATCATTTATTTAAATAATAAATTTTTTGGGGGCAATTTGTTATCTATCACTTTTTTTATAAATTATGCATCCTAATAGATTAATTTTCTAATAGACTTATTGTTAGCTACCTTTTTAGATTTTATGTTTCTGTTTATGAATCTTGTTGCAATTTTAATTGCCTCGAGCTTTTTTACAAACTGTATAATTATGTTTAGAGTCATGACACACGTAGTGGCATATGTTTAAGTGCAGATTTGTACTTCTAAATATTTTTTCAGTAGTAGCCTTCTAAACAACCGCCACGCAAACAGATTTTATTTGTGTGTCCACAAACATATAAATGATGAAATATATATACAAATGTTTAGTTGTTGCTCTACAGTCATATTTATGTTACCCTTACATTAATAGAAAGTTTAAGAAAATAAATAAATGTCCTGATTTGAAATTTAAATAAAATATATTTCTTTTGTCATTAAAGTAACTAAAATAATCTATAATTTTACATAAATAAAATTACTTACCAGCTCCAACTAATCCCAAAGCAAAAATTGCATTATACGCAACTTCAGCATCACTATCGTGAGAAAACTTGCTAAGTGTTTCCAAAATATTTAATTTTGGATTAGATGCAGATATTAAACCAAGGGCCAAAGGTACAGATCTTTTTATTACAGGCTCTCCATATCTTAACTATAAGAATATAAAGTAAGTATGAAAATTACTTCAAAAATAACAAATCAACAATTTTGAATAAAATTTGTGTAAAGCATAATATCTTTAAAACAAACTCAAATTTGCTTACACTTTTACTCTTTGCATAAATTATCTTTTGCTCATTACCAAATTTTTACTGTGAAAATCATTAATTCAAATTATTTGTAGTTTAAACAAAAATAATAGTGTACTATGCAATAATTTTAAACAAAAAATATAAAAATTGACATAGGAGTGAAAGCATCTAATAATAACCAACCTGGAATAAATGAACTTTTAAAACTAATATTCTACCAAATCTTAACATTATGATTTAATGATAGTTCCAAAGTTTATAATTCTAATTAGTAATCTGCAAAAATAAAAAATAAGTGAAAATACATGGGTTAGTAAAAAAAAAAAATTATATACTAATTAATTTAGTTAATAAAACAATGAACTTGCAGCAAAAATTGATAGTACTCATTATTGTTAGTAAATTATTAAATTCATCAATATTAATAAGGCAAAATATAAGAATCAATCACAAATTAGTAACTATAAAATCATACTTTTATCAAATTGTGACTTATCTGAAAAATAGCATTTTGCAATACATGATGAAAATATTAAGGATTTCCTGAAATATTTGTTACAATAGAACTCGATGAAATTATTAAATATGATTTCTTGGAGAATCTTATTTTATTAAAAAAAAAATTTTGCTCATTGCAAATAAAATATGAAAAAATTTACTCTTAAAAAATCAGCACTTTGGTATATCAGAAAGGATAAATAGCTTAAAATTAATAATTGCATATAAATTATAAAATATCAATGAAGTATTTGTTGAATTTGTAGGAAAAATTTTCCTGGAAGAATGAAATTTAGAACATACTAAATGCCCGAAAGTTCTAAATGCCATTTCAGATCCAATGTCTTCTCCCATAGAAATCAATGCTATGCCTAGAACTGCAACAGCTTGTTGAGAAGATAAATGTGGTGTAGCAGTTGAACTTGATTTTTCTTCTTTTTTATCTTTGTCATCTTTATCTTTTTTATCATCCTTTTTATCATCTTTTTTGTCATCCTAAATTAATGAAATTCAAAGTAAAGAAAATATGAGTAAATAATAAGAACATTAAATATTGCAAAAAGTGAAAGCTAAAATTGAAAAAAAAAGAATAAAAATCAAATACAATAAATTTTGTAAGTAATAACAATATTTTTAATTATTTGATGTATACCACCATTTAAAAATTGAAGAGACAAACAAATAAAATGTCTTAAGGGAACTTTTTACATTATGTTCAGAATAAGTTCAAAAGTTTTCTTGGAACCAATTCTCTTAAACGATCAGTTATCAAAAACTTCAGTTTCTATTATGATATAAGAAACCAAAAACAAATTAGTGTTATCTGCTTTTTTAAGTGTTTATTAAAAAAATTGAGAAATAATCACATATCTCCATGATGACTAATTTTTTTGAAAATAAAAATTTCTTGGTAAAAAGGACGTTTCAGAATTTATACTTTGTTAAAGGTTACAAAGACTCGTATTTTGAAGCAAAATATTCAAGTACAGATGTCTATAAATAAAATTTTTAGATAACTTTACTGTAGTAAAAACACAGCAAATTTTAAGGAATACCAGTTTTGAATAAAAAAAAACTATAATATCTAAACAATAAAATAATTATTATAAAATTGTTTACAAACAATTTTTGGTTATTCATTATGTTAATTTGAAAAGCGCCGACCGCCCTGTCTAGTGGTCAGAGTGCCTGACTGAGGATAGGAAGGTCCTGGGTTTGAATCCTGGTTCGGACATTGGATGTACTTTCTCTATCTATCTATCCTGTTTTTGTCCTTCCTGTGTATGAATGAGGTGTGAATGGTTGCCTACCCTATAAATGGGTCCCTATGGCATGTGTGTACTGAAACAGTCAGACTCTACACCAAATACGGTTCGGTATGGAAAAATGGAGCACCACACCCCATATTGTCAGCTTAAGCTGGCACAAGAAAAAAAAAACTTGAAAACAAAACCAGTCAAAATACAAATGAAAAATGTTATAATATATTTAGATACAAACTAAATATTTAATTTAAAATGATAAATGTTAAAATAAATAGCAATTTACATATTTGTATATTGATATAAAAAAACAACAGTACACAGTAAGTAATTTCTTTTTTTTACAACATAAAAAATGACATTAGCAAATTATTGCCAGTTATGAAAGTTGCTATTTTAATATTAAGTGACTCTTAAGAACATCACAATCAATAATGTTACTATTTAAAATTGCAATTACAAAAGGATTAGCAATTATTTGCTAGTTTATTAAACATATTGAAGTAATACAGCTAACTTTTTGCATAATTATATTACCTCAGTATTCACAGTTATTGAGTGCAGCTTGTAATGTTGTATATTAATGTCTCATAAAATAAAATCTTTCCTATTCATTTAGATTTTTAATTTTAGAAATTAGGAAATCTTTTAAAATCACAATACCTTCTAAATTATATACAATAACTCTCAAAATATGATATGATAAATTTCTGATGCACAAAATTAAAAAAAAGAACTTTCTTGAAAACATTTATTTTCCTCAATCTTTTCTTAAATTAATGTAAAATAGTGATTTTATGTTGCAAACATAATAGAAATAATAAAATGGATTATATATGAAACGAGGAGTAAAATGTTTCATATAAATTTACACGGAAATTCATAAAACATTAAATATGAATTGATGTGTGTTGTAATTTACAATTTGGAAGGTTTGAAAGACAAGAAAATAAATATACAAGAAACAAATTGGGATTGAATTATAAAATATATAAAAACTTGGAGTGTTCAGAAGGATGTGAGATGAACTAACATGAATTAGATAATTTTAATTAGATCAGATAATTTTATAATTTAGTTAAAAATGATAACAAAGTGAATAAAAAATATTAGGGACTTAATTGAAAAGATTTATGAAAATTTGTTTAAAATATGAGCTTACTTTATCTGGAGAATCATCATAATGCTCACTGCATATGTGTAAAAGCGATTGTACTTTAAGTACATTCCCAGTACCTAGAAAAGCATAGTTATTTGAAAAAAATTCATTTTGCTCTAATTTTAAATATATACTACTGTTAAAAAATATACTAACCAGCATAAGCACAAATATCAACCATGGTTTTTGCCATACTACGAAATGGCTCATCTAATACTTCCAAGGCTGCAATAATAGCTTCAGCCCCTTCTTGTTTACCTGTAAGGGAAATTAGATAATATATTTACCCAACCTTCAAATACATTTTAAAATTTATCCAATGATTAATACATATAAAAAAATTGATCTTATTGTTTTTTTTATAAATAATTGGAAAAATTCTTAGCATTTCAAAAATATGATGTTTGCTGATTGAATTCAACAAATACTTTATAAGAAATATGTGTTTACAAATTAACTTAGAAGCGAAAAGAGCATTATATTATAAAAACATTTTTAAAATAGTATGAGCAGTAAATATTTGAACATTTTAGAAATACTAAGAATTTCTTAGTTATCAGAAGTTTCTCAATGAATATTTTTTACTGAAATAAAGTAAAAATACAATTAAAAATAAAGCAAACATGAAAATCCGTTTAAATTATATTGCATATATAATAATATATAATATAAATTACAATTACTTTTACAAAATATAAAATATTACAAATATTTTTAAGTCAATAACTATGATTTTTTAACAAGATTCCTGAAGTAAAAATCAAATCTTGCAAATGTGGGAATTTTGATGTGGTTGTTAAAAACCATAAATTGTATATTTCTAAAGTAGAAATACATTTATCCATTAGATAATAGAAGATACTATCAATTCTTTCAGGGTTTGCAAAGATTTCCAAGAATCAAATTTGAGGAGTTTTCAGGGATTTTCCAGTAGTCAAAAATTTCCATGAGATATTAACATTCATGTTAATAATTTTTTTTTTTTTTTTAAATATTCTCAAACGAATATAATTATGTAAATGCATCTTTTTTTAATTTTACACTGCTTGACAACTGCTAAGGACAGATAACACTATCATCCATAGCAACCACAAAATGAAAGGAAGCAAAATGTGGAACATTAGAGTAAGTGCGGGATATAGTAAGAAGTATGCGTATGCAAATTTTTCTTCCACATCTGTTCATCACGTGATAGCGTTCATAAGAGCTTTAAAGGCTTTGATGCATGTGGACAGTTGTTGTTTCAAGTCAAAGTTTTACAGGAAAGATTAAATAGATGAAATTGAAATTTTTGGCATGTCTTCCCAACATCAATTAGATAATTTTATGCATGACTGAATTATTGGAAAGATCGAAGAAAGACGAAAATTAACAGATGTTGCCAGGGAGTTCGACACCACTCACAATGTTGTTTCACGGCTGTGGAACTCATTTAAAACTACTGGAATGTGTAGTAGGTGGCACTGCGGAAGCCGTGTTAGAAGTACGACGCTTGCAGAAGAGAGATATATCTTATCAGCAAAAGGAACAGGTGCACCACAGCTCAGCAGTTGGCAAATCAGTTTCTTGCTGCCTCAGGAAAGCAGACTTCCCAAAAAACTGTTGCCAGACGTTTGAGGGGAGGAGGACTGTACGCCCGCAGACGTCTAGTGTGTGTACCATTGACCAGACAGCACCGTACTGCCTGTTTGCAATGATGTCATGAACATCGGAATTGGACTGAACAGGACCGGGCATGCATACTATTTTCAGATGAGAGTAAGTTCAATCTGTCATCGGATTGTAGACGGCAACTGATCTGGCGCGAGAGTGGTACTGCTTATCATCCAGAAAATATCCAGGAAAGGGACCGATATCCGACATGCAGTGTCATGGTGTGGGATGGCATCATGATCAATGGCCGCACGCCTCTACATGTGGTTGTGAATGGGACTATGATGGGCCAACGATACATTAATGAAATTCTACTTCCTCATGTTCGTCTTTTCATTGGCGCTGTCGGTAACAAATTTGTTTTTATGGACGACAACGCAACATGTGACAGAACACTCGCTGTTCAGGATGTTTAGACAGTGAAGGTATTCAATGCCTCGTATGACCATCATGTTCTTCAGATCTAAACTCCATTGAAAATGTGTGGGATGCTTTGAAGAGGCAAGTTGCTGGTCGAAACTATCCTCCGACAAACAAGAACACCCTCATCCGTGCACTCACAGAGGAATGGGATAAATTGCCTGAACAGCTGCTGGATAATGTTGTGCAAAGCATGATACGACGTGTGGAATGCTGCATCACACTCCACAATGGACATATCCTGTACTGATACCTTTGTTCAAAGTTGCCTGCTGACTCTTTCCTCAAAGTTGCCTGCATTGTTCCATTTTTCTGTATGCAGCATCAAATGAACATTTTTTCTTTCAGATGTTTCACAGCTTTTGTACTTTCCAGGGCAATAAATATTCTTTATTCTAATGTCTGAACAGTGTGGCAACTATATTTTATGCTACTAGACCTCATGTCTCGCTTAATGTTATGCTACACTGCAATTTGTGATCCATCCTTTGTAATTGTCCAGCAGTGTATTTGTAAGTAATAGAAATAAATAATTGCAGAAACTAATGACAATATTTTTTATTTAGATTAGAATTATAACTTCGAAAACCTTCCATGAATTACAACTATAACAGGAAAATTTTTATTTAGATAATCAATATTCTTTACATAACTAGGTTATACACTGTATAAAAAATGGGTAATTTTAAAGTTTTTAAACATCTTTACTCTTAATTTATTGAGTATTTCAAGATGCATATAACAATCTCTTTTCAAACAAATATACTTATTCAAAACAAAATAAAACAACTATCAGACAGTTTGCAGGATATGGGTTCTTTTCCCCATTTATTATTTAATAAAAGCAACTCTAAATTCTTCTTCTGTTTACTTTCAAACTCTTTTAATATAATATACAATTCCACATTCATATTCTAGACTTTTTTATTTCTTTAATAATTCTATAGATTTTCATGTTTCTTGGTTATTTACACAATATTGCTATTAGAAAATGAAAACTTTGCTTTTCTGAAGCTTTTGCTTTTAATTTATTATTAATACTGAATAATTATTTCTTCTCTGAAGCATTATAACAACATGTGTTTGACTTTACAATTAATGTTAATTTACCAGCTTTTTCAGCTTCTTTAGCAATTCCTATTGTAGAATTTTTCATATTCATATATGTCATCTTTCAAATGCTTCTTTTTGATTTTCAGTTCATCAATTTTTTTAAGAGAGAAAAGCTTTTTAGTTTCCTTCTATTAACAGATGCTTTTTTAACTCATCTAAATGTAATTTATGCTCTTTTGCCTAGCACCAGAAGTAAAACTAAGTAGGTCTTTGCTAATTATTATGTTGATAGCTCCTTTGTTTCAGATGTGATCATCAATGATGCATTTACTTATTAATTATTTACATTTTCTACCATCAGACTTTTGATCATAGAAAACCAATGTTCAACAGAGTAGTAATAGCAAATTAACTATTTTCCATATGAAAATAAATTAAAATAAAAAGTATCTATTCTATCCTTAATAGGATCAAATTTCCCATCAATACAATCTTTGAATCTGAACCATGCAAATGCTAATCTTTGCATGACTTTCCCAGAGTAAACTGGTCATTGATAACACACAAATTCATCCTTTTTCACTAAAATTATAAGTAATTTTCATAAAAGATATGGAAAGTACATTTTAACTCAAAAATTTTATATTTAAATATTAATATTCATGGAATTTTATATAATATAAAAGAACAAAAACAAGTAGAAAAAGACTCAATTAAAATCGTCGACTTGATTGCACCACATGACAACTTATTGACGATTATTCTTCACTTCATACTCATATATCTAAATAGTACATCCAGTCTTGACTGAATTGAATCCTCATAGAAATATATCTTTATTTTGATCAACAGTTATGTATACAATTTAATATCAATCATGGTAACATTAAGAGTCAACACACATTTTGGTTTTCGTACAATTTCACTGAAAATTTTAATACATTAAAACAAAAAAATTATAATTACTGCATATAAGTTAAGTAAATATTCCAGGAGTAATTCATGATATTCAAGGAGTCAAGACAAAATTCCAGGAGTTTCAGAGGCCTTTAAAAGGGTTTTTTTTTTTTTTTTTTTTTTTTCCAAATTGAAGGAGTTTCCAGAAGTTGTACAATCCCTGTTCTTTGAACTATGAAATTTCACCTTACTTTACAACCTTTGTTTATATATTTTACAGTATTTCTTTCACTCTAAAATACTTAAGCATTTTAAAAAGCTTTAATGATTATTTACTTTTAAATTTCGTATTATTTTAACATTAATAAAGCAATGTTAGAAAATACACTTAGGCAGCTTAAATGTGCTCTTTTAAAAATTTAAGAGTTGTGTTGTTTATGGATTTAGAATGATCCTTGTATGTACATGAAAAAATATTTACCCAAATAACAAAGACCTAAAGCGAGAGGTAAGAAACGTGCAAATGTATCTTTTAAATCAGTTTCACTTTTTTCCAATAAAACTTGCAATATAGAAGAAGTAACTACATGATTGCAAGAGCCAACAGCAATCATCCCACAAGCCAAAGCTGACAACCCAACAACCTACATGTAAAATAAATAAATAAATAAAACATGACATAATTGTAATAAAAATAGGAACATGAAAACTGTACAAATTATCATTTCCTAAAATTCGATGATAACAATTATTATAGTAATTTATTTAATTAAATTATTGATAAAGTGATGAGCTTTGCTTGAATTATTAACTTATTTCTTATATTATCCAAAAATCTCAAATTAGATAATTGGTCATTAATTAATCTGTTGAATTGAATTTATTTTAATGACAATTGCATTGATAATATTAGGATATATCTTGGCCATATTTATTTATATTCTCAAGTTCACTGAAAAATATAAGAAAACCGGTAATGAAATTATAATATACCGTAACAAATTTTATTGCAAAAAATACTGAAAAAGTTAACCTATTTTAATAGGAAATTCAATAAATATTCAAAAATTTTCATTGCAATACTAAATAAAAAAAAAAAAGAAATCATTGGACCACATATAAATTACACAGGAAATGAGGTCAAATTTTTATGGTGGTATTATTGATTAATATTTACGTGTTAAAGTTAGAGATTTAATTGTTAATAAGTAAAACATTCATGTTACATTAATTACTTTATTTCCTATGAATGAACACATTTTTATGCTAATAACCCATTTATGCTACTTTTAATCTATGTTTTATAAACTATAAATAGACTTCTTTTAAACTGGAAATAAGTATTTGCCAATAAGAATATGATTTATTATAAATATATTCTTTAAAAAGAGTAATCACCACAGTTAAATTTTTTACCTCCATACTTGATTTTGTATCACTTATTACAGGAATCAGCAACTGCAATACGTTATCTCTATTGGTACCTGCATATGCTATGCCCATACTAAAATAATAAAAATATACTTAGCAAATAAAAACAAAACACATGCTTATAATTGCAGAATTTTTTTATAACTTACCCCATCACTGCCCCAATACGCATAGTCATACTATTATGCATTACATAATCACCCAATAAAGCAAGAGCAGGATCACAATCACTTCTTACACCACAATTTACAATACCGCAAGCTAAAAGACCGCCAGCCTAGGAGAAAATTTTAGTTATTAAAATAATTCCAAATCTTTAATGAATCTAGTATTTTCTTTTTAAGAATTCTCATGAATAAAAGCAATATATGGAAGTGTTGCATCTAATTTATAGTATCTATAAAAAAGAAAGAAGGAAAAAAACAGGAAGAAAAACTAAAATAAAATAACTTTATAACAAAAATAAATAAAATGGGCATGAATCTCAAATATTGTTTAAATATTACAAATGAAATTTCGTAAAAATTGTAATTCATAATTAAAATTCACAAAACTATTTTATTACAATATTATGGTTTTAAATTGTTTATTGAGATAAATGACAAAGTACATTTTGAACATTTATTCTTACAATTCCAATACACTCATAAGATTAACAAGTGTAAAATACGTAACTATTATTAAGTTTCACTTTCTTAAATTGGAAATATATAATCTTCAAGCTTTTAACTGTAAATTTGCTTTCTCCAAACTGTGAACATAAAAAGTAGATAAAAATATCACTTCCTATTTACTATTTTAATTAAGCATACCTATACAGTTAATGAGTAATTTTTGTATTTTCCACAAACAGGAAATCTTAGCCTAAATTCAAGTTTCATACAGAATCATCCAAATCTTCGCCAGGCTTCCAAATTTATAATTAAATGATTTGTCGTTTAGTTGGGTTATGGAGCAAGAGCCAAAAATGAACAAGCTCCACTTTTATAATGAAATGATTCTACATCTATCATAATATTCCACTGCATATAAGACATTTATAATTTAAAGTTTAAAATACAGGATAAAATAAGAAATCAATTATAATTAACGTAGTAAAAAGGAAAAATAAAATCTGTAAGACATCAGATATTTTGTGCAGCAAAATAAAAAATAGTTCTATACAATATTTTAATTCATTTATCTGAATTTACTTAATTTTAAGTATTTAATTTACGTTATAGTATGTAATACAAAATGTAACTGTTATAGTTAGTAAATTAAATTACTGCAATGGCATTTTTGAAATAAAAAAAATAATTACTTTAATATTTTCTTCAGAAGAATATAAATATTTATCAATCTGTCCCAATCCACCATCAATATCCCAAAGTAATATCAAGCCTAGAGAAGCTGTAGCACTTAGCATTCCTAAATAAAGGCAAACAATATGAATTAAAGCTAAATAAAAAATAAAAAAACATTGAAACATGAAACTGTCACTTAACTTCATTTTTCTGATTAGATTTCATTTATTAATTCAATTTTGTAATGTTATAATTTATGGCATTCATTTTTTATTCTTTTTAAAGTCAGTAAAAAAATACAATTGTTACAATGTGAAACAAATTAATTATTTTAACTAGGGGTTCTAGCTAACTTTGTTAATGAAACAATCACTGATTTATAATAATTAGGGATATATTATTACTTGAAACCAAAAAGAAAACGGCAATAAATGAAAATTAATCTATACTGAAATTGGATATCAATTGAAAATAATATAAATAACAGGCAATGTCAAGTAGGGAAAACTGGTTGGAAGATTCATACAGAAACAAATTATGTAAACAAACTAGAACTATTCTTTCAGAAAATTGCCAATTCATATTAACGCATAATATAAAAAAAATTTTTTTGCTACTGACACAAATGTTGACAAGGACAAGATATGTAACTGTTTCTCAGTGCATCAATTAAATATAGAAAAAAGAAACATCAAATGTTAAGGTTGTCACTTTCAATGAATTATTTTGTTTCATACTTTTATTGTTATAGCTAAGAGACTTTACTATAAACTAGAATTTTCTATACAGTACAAATTTAAAAGTCATTTTGAATAAAAGCCTTTATGTTAATTTATTTTTAAAAACAGTTTAAAAAAAACATTTTTTTGATAAGTTTCATGTTGGAACAATTTTGAAATGTATATTTGAAATTGAGATCTGAATTTATACTAGACATTTTGTAAAAATATACCAAAAATTGAAAAATTTGATTCCAGCAATTTATTATTGTTCTGGATTAAAAAAAATAGAATATTATTCAGTATTAACAAAAATAAAACAAAATCTTTTTAATTTTAAATAAAATGTTTGTTACATGATGTCAGCTACTTTAAATATATGGATTTTATTATTTTCAAAACTTTTTAAACAGTGTGAAAGCCAAAATCTCTTGTATTAAAGACATAAATAAACAACATGATATGAAAATAAGGACATGGAATATTTTAAGTGATTGCTTATTACTTAAGTAATAATAGTAAAGGAATTAACAATTATTAAATCTAGTTAAATTTATTATCTATTAAAGTAAAAATTCACTGAAATTTAATTAACAGCACATGCATTTAGAGATATTACTTATAATTAAAATAATTAATTACTTATAGTTAAAATAATTAATAATAATTATTTACCTGAATCTCTATTTTTGTAGAGCCACTTCTGACCATCTTCCATCAACAACTTATCTTGTCCAAAGGCAGCATTAACAAAACCATTTACAAAACTTGAAGCTAAATTTTGTTTTGCAGAGTCAACACTTCCACTGGGGCCAAAAGATGGTCCTAAGTATTAAAAAAAAAATGTTAATGCAAGATATAAATTTGTATAAACAACATATTATTATGACTTATAATACCGATTATGTAACATCACTTTAAGCAATAACACTTGCCAGTTAAATGATAAACATTTAATATGCTAGCTAATGAGCTAAGAACAAAAATTTATTTTTCGATATAAACACTTATTTAATTTCAACTTTAATTACATTTTTTTTTCTTTATGATTGTCAATGATCATGGGATAATGTGACCAAGACAACAGCAACTGCTTATTAAACTCAGAAATAATGTTAAAAATTATTTTTAAAAAACTAGCGTACTTGGAAAAATTATTTTAAAAAAGGAAGTAGATGTAAATTTTTAAACCATATGGCAAAACAGAGAGATTAATTTTTTTTTTTTTTAAATATCAAGTTGCTTTAAAGACTAGATTACTCCTACAACTCTGAGTATATTCTGAGTACTAACAGTTTAAAAAAAAAATAGAGCAAAAAATATATAAATGCATAGGAAATTATACAAATGTTAAAAATTTGATAAAGGTATTTATTAGTACACAATAGGATAAGAATAATGGATTAATTATGTTTCACATTCTTTAATTTTCATTTATATAACTACTTTTTGAACTTTAAATATAGAAACTGGTATTATAATTGAAAAATAAGAAATATCAAAGCTAAACTGAAGTAAAATTGTATAGCATACATTTTAATTATGCAATAGAATGTTACTTCTTTGATTTTGTATTGTTTATGTCAAAATTTTCACCATCTCATAAGAAAACTTTTTTTAAGATTTTTTCTGAGTTTTAAATTTTTAACATTATTCGAAATCTTTAAATTAAATATGAATTACAAAAACATAAAAAAGGGTGTTATTGTTAAAATACAAATATTTGGAAATTCTACAGAAAAATATACAATTAACCTATAAACAGAAGCAGTAGCACACATCCTTCTCATATATTTAAAAATTTCTACATTAGTACAATGACCTTTATTTTTTTATATATTTCTAAAATGATGATGTTACATATATTTGTATGATTGGTAATATTTTTTATTTATAATTACTAAACATAATTGATTTTATGCTTAAATTTATTTATTTCTACTTCAAAAAGAAATTTTTTTATTATTTTTTATTTCCAATGGCACAGATAAAAAGACAATTACAGCAAAAATACAAATAACAAGAAAAATGAAAATTAAAACAGCTGTACCAATAGTCTATGCATCTAAAAGGACCCTGGCCTCCCAGTAGCGGATTTACTAGAGTAGTTTTAACAGTCCCAGTGATGAGGCGGAGGCTTGATTAAAAATCAATTTCAGGGAACCCATATTTTGTTTAGACGTAGTAATAAGGGGCTCACAACAATAAGTCATCAGTGGAAGAATAAAGGATCTAAAAGTCAATAGAAGAGTCTGCGAAGAGCAACCGCATTTACACCCTGCAAGGCGTTTTAACATTATCAGACTATTAGCGACACGTCCACTGATATTCGCAATGAATAGACACCAGGATGGCTTTCTGTCAAAAGACACTCCCAAATAGGTGCAACATTCTGCCTGGCGCACTGGAAGACCCTTGTAGGTTAGTTCCACTTGAATAGGTTGGTGAGAGAGAGAGAAAAGGACACTAAGACAGTTTTCTCAACATTAACCATCATGTTATTTGAGTTGCACCAGTTCTCCAAAGTACTCAGAGCATGACCGAGTCTCTTTTTGTTTTGTAGTTTGGCAACTTTCTTTGGGGAATTGCTTCAAAAAGAAATAGATAACAGAAAACTTACATAATTGCAATTGATTTCCATATAATATGTAGTTAAAACTTACTTGTGTTATCTAAATGAGTTTTATATATATCATCTGGTGTTTTTGGTTCCAATATATCCAACTGTAAAAAGTAAAGTGTGCATATTAGTCACAAAAATTCCTGCATCAAATATCACAATTAAATTTATTTATAATTCAGGCAAATTTGATTTTAAAAAATATTTCTATATTTAAGCAAAACAATATCAATGATAAATTATTAATTTCACATTATTTTTATTCATTGATAAAATGTTTCCATGAGTAAAAAAATAAAATATGAATTCTTAATTGTTAAATTAGAAATTGCTTTATGCTTATACACTGCTGGACAATTGCTAAGGACGGATAACACTATCATTCATAACAACCAAAAAATGAAAGGAAGCAAAATGTGGAAAATTAGAATAAGTGTGGGATATAGTAAGAAGAAGTATGCGTATGCAAATTTTTCTTCCACGTTTGTTCATCACGTGATAGCGTTCATAATAGCTTTAAAGGTTTTGATAAGTGTGGACAGCTGTTTCAAGTCAAAGTTTTTCAGGAAAGATTTAATAGACAAACATGAAATTTTTGGCATGTCTTCTTGACATCAATTAGATGATTCTAAGCATGACCAAATTATTGAAAAGATAGAAAAATAACAGATGTTGTCAGGGAGTTCAACATCGCTCACAGTGTTGTTTCACTGATGTGGAAGTCATTTAAAATTACTGGAATGTGTAGTAGGCGGCACGGTGTTAGAAGTAAGACGCCAGCAGAAGACAGATATATAGTCCTATCAGAAAAAAGGAACAGGTGCACCACAGCTCAGCAGGTGGCAAATCAGTTTCTTCCTGCTGCAGGAAAGAAGACCTCCCAAAAAACTGTTGCCAGACATTTAAGGGGAGGAGGACTATACGCCCACAGACCTGTTGTGTGTGTCCCATTGACCAGACTGCACTGTACTGCCTGTTTGCAATGGTGTTATGAGCATCGCAATTGAACTGAACAGGAGCAGGTGTGCATACTATTCTTAGATGGGAGTAGGTTCAGTCTGTCATCGCATTGTAGATGCCAACTGATCTGGCGCGAGAGTGGTACTGGTTATCACCCAGAAAATATCCAGAAAAGGGACCAATATCCGACATGCAGTGTCATGATGTGAGCAGGCATCATGATCAATGGAGGCACGCCTCTACATGTGGTTGCGAATGGGACTATGACAGGCCAATGATGGATTAATGAAGTTCTACTTCCTCATGTTCGTCTTTTCCGCGGTGCTGTCGGTGATAAATTTGTTTTTATGAAAGACAATGCAACATGTATTCGAACACTCCCTGTTCAGGATTGTTTAGACAGAGAGGATATTCAACGCCATGTATGGCCATCACATTCTCCAGATCTAAACAACATTGGAAATGTGTGTGATGCTTTGGGGAGGCAAGTTGCTGGTCAAAACTATACTCTGACAAACAAGAAAACCCTCATCCATGCACTCACAGAGGAATGGGATAAATTGCCTCAACAGCTGCTGGATAATGTTGTTCAAAGTATGATACGAATGTGGAATGTTGCATCACACTCCATCCTGGACATATACTATACTGATACCTTTCTTCAAAGTGCCTGCTGACTTTTAGATGCATTGTTCCATTTTTCAGTATGCATTATCGAATGAAAATTTTTTACTTTCTGATGTTTCACAGCTTTTGTACTTTCCAGGGCAATAAATATTCTTTATTCTAATGTCTGAACAGTGTGGCAACTAAATTTTATCCTACTAGGCCTCTTGTCTCCCTTAATGTTATGCTACATTGCAATTTGTATTCCGCCTTAGCAATTGTCCAGCAGTGCATTTGTAAGCAATAGAAATAAATAATTGCAAACATTAATGACCATATTTTTTATTTAGATTAGAATTATATTTAATGATAAACTTCAAAAACCTTCCATGAATTACAACTATAACAGCAAAATTTTTATTTAAATATTCAATATTCTTTACATAACTAAATTATGCACTGTATAAAAAATGGGTAATTTTAGAGTTTTAAACATCTTCACTATATTCTTATCTATTAATTTATTGAGTATGCCTCGCTTAATGTAGCATTGCAATTTGTGATCAGTCCTTAGCAATTGTCCATCAGTGTATAATAATGAAGAATGCAAATTAAACAACTTTAATAATGAATCTCAATACTATATATAAATCCTTAATGAAAATAAATATTAAGAAATTTAAATTAGCTTAAAGAAATAAAATACTATGCATATTATTTACCTCTCTTCCTAACGCAAGAAAATGATTATTTAAATGAGCATTAGTCATTATATCAGTTAATTCAGAGTTATCATCACTTTCTAATTCCAAATACAATTGTTGACGATTTAACATGAATGCCATTTGCTTCTGGATAGAGCTGAAAATACAAGGGTTAGATAATAAAAAGAATGATACTGTTTTATAAAATAAAATCACAAAACCTATAATTGGAGTTATAAATAAGTTAAATAATTATTCCTTTTTCGAGTTCAAGAAATGATGAAAATAATAATAAATAAAGGAACATAAATTTACATTTAATTTAATTTTATTAAAATTAAAATTAATTTTTTACTATGCACAATATACTGTCCTAATAAGGTAACATAGTTTTAAATTTCGTTGTGTGTATTATATGTCTACCATAAATAATCTGATTAAAACGGTCTAAATCAGAAAGGCTGAAAATAGAATTTTGAAAGAAATAATGTTTATCTTTTATAAAATAAATAACGGATGGTGCCACATATTTGCTGATTTATTTCAGCTATAATCAGCCTTGTCCAATTATGTTTTAAAACAAATTCAGTTCTTTGCAAAAACATTGAAGTTGACATCATCACTTGGCATTTTTTCTAGACTTGCTAGACTTCATGTGGAAGCAAAAGCATAAAATTTATTCAGTAGATTTTAAATTACAAGTTATAGAGAAGACAGCAATGGTGTGAAATACATTAAAGTAAAATGGAAATCAAATCATGAACAGTACATACACACACACAAAAATTTCATCCATTGCACACGTTTTCCATTTAAATATAAACAAAATTTATTTTTTATTTTAAATATGTGCAAGTAATGTAAGTAATAATTTTTTAAACTAAAAATATATTAAAAACTAAAAATTTTACAAGAATCTTAGAATTATTGCTTTTAGTGATTGATTACATGCTTTTATTTCATTATATCATACTTTGTGATGAAGTGGATTCAAATACAATACAATCAGATGTCTTCCAAATTAAATGTTTTTTGTACAATTTATGTTTTACACCAAACTATGTATTTTTAATTTTATCAATTTTGAGCATGATAACAGCACACAATGCAATATTATATATAGTGGTTATAGTGGTTAGGTAAATTTATCATTCTGGAATTCCTTTTTCTGCACAAAGACTAATTAGTTTTATAGTATAAAAGGAATTCTGAGACACTACAAAATCTACACTATTGGTGGAATTTAAAATAATGAACTGTTGAACTAAAAGTGATACAGTATTAAAATGGTAAGTGTTTTCTGTAAATTGACAGAACAATGACATATTCTGCTCAGTATGCTATACATTGTCTTATTACATAATAAAATGATTTAATAGTATATATATATATATATATATATATATATATATATATATATATATATATATATATATATATATATATATATATATATATATATATATATATATATTCTATTAGCATATTAACAATGTAAAACCATTAATATTTTCATGCTAAAAAAATTGCATTCGTTTCAATTTGAATTCAAAACAATTAAAAATATAAAATGGTAATAAAAATATTTTATTAAATTTTCCATACAAATTTGTTTAAAAAAATTGAAGGATATTAAATATATACATGTATGAGTGTGTGAGTGTGAGTATATATATATATATATATATAACTCAAATATGACTAAATTAATGAAAATAAAATTATAATTACCTGTCTGGACAAGTCAAAAATATTTCTTCAATTAAAGACATATCATTAAGTTGCATTGCAACACGGAGAGCTTCTGGGTATCTTTTAAATTTTCTAAAAAGTTGCAGGGCACATTTTAAAAGATTTGTATTTTCTGGTTCAGATACATATGGTACACAGCTGAAAAAAAATAAATAAATATTATCTAAATGCTTAATAATAACATAAACCTAAATTTTATTTTCAAAAATATTCTTTTAATGTTAAGCACAGCAATCACATATGCATCTGTGTGTGTGTGAATGTGTAAAAAAAAAAAAAAAAAAAAAAAAAAAAAAATCTTCTTTTGCTTCTAAATAGTGACAAACTATTAATTTATTCGGTAAAATATATTTTATTTACACAAGCATGTATATAATTTACACACAATATAAATTTTTTCATTCAATAAATAGTAAATTTTTATTATGTAATTATTAAATTTAAGGCACATATTGTTTCATTAAATTACCTTGAGAAAAAAATAATTAACTCCTTTTAATTATTAAATGTTAAATTAAACTTATAAAATATATAATGAAAAAATCAATAAAAATATAGTTTGATATGAATCTATAAAAAATTAGTGTGATAACTTGGAATAATATTTTCTATTTCAAAAGTAACAAGTAAAATTTTTTAAATGAAGATTTAGTACATTTTCAAGACATACATTTGTTATAAAAAACTCATATGGAATAGTTAATTCCAAATTTCCTAAGAGTCAAACAAATTTTTTCCAGGAGGTATTGTTATTAACACATTTAATAAATAATGTTCTAACAATTATTTTTGGCCAAATACATCCATAGTTATGTACATATAACATTTTTCAGATATATTTTCAAACGACAATGAATATTTATTAAAACTAATAAAATATATTAATTTATAAAATAGATTTAATATATTAATGACTTTGAAAGCATTAAATATGCCCACAGTTATAATGGAACCAATTATATTTAAGTATTAATTTTTGACACCAATCACTTAAATGGCTCTTATCTATTATTTTATCGTAAGCTTCAAAAGTAAATAAGAATAATCTGTGTTAAAATTGGAATACTAAAAAAATTGAAATAATAAAAACAAAAAATATAATTAATGTAATGTAATATACAAATTTAAATTTGAATGATTCTTCTATTTATATCATTGCTGTTTAATAAAAATACATGTATACAACTTTTTCCTGTTTATTTTTATAAACTCTATTAATCTATCAAAATAATTACATATGCAAATTTAAGACTAATCCATTTAATTATTATTTAGCAGACTTTTTAATTATAACCAATTGACTTATATTTGATAACTTCAGTTAATTTAGTAATTAATGTTAGTTTGTGTCAACTCTCAGTTTCGCTGACACAATCCAACACAGATTTTTTAAGTTTTTTTAATTTCTTTAAATAGAACTTTGACTTTTTTACATATGATGTGGTTATTTTTCTATTTATATTCATCTAAATACAATTTAATACTCTTGCTTAGACAGCAATAATATATTCCTGCTAATTACAATACTGACACTCATAATTTGGTGTGATATAAATGACACCTTTAACATTACCATTTTGGACATTACATAATTGAAATTTTGTTTTTAAATGAAATTCCCAAATAACAGCCACCCCAATATAAAAACGTTATTTTATAAAGATTCAATGTAAAAGACACAGTTTAATATCCATTTTAAAACATTTATTAAATAGATTTCTAGGAAGACAGAACTTCAAGAATTGAAAAGCCAAATATGCAGGCAGATTGTATTTCCAACTGCCATAGCCATGCACATTTTTTAAAATATATAGTTACTCTTTAAATAATCCCTTATTATACTTTTTACCAGCCTAAATTAATTGTTCAATAATCAATAATCGTCACAGCTTGAATCAAATTAAATTAAAACTTAGTAACCTGTAAGAACCCTGGAACTAAATAACAAATTCTTTTTAATTATATAAATTATAAAGCATTAAATTTCATCAATTCTACTAAATTAAAGCAAAATCTAATAGTTAAGTTTGTAAGATTTGATTATATTACTGCTTTATTAAATGAAATGAGTACCTAGATAAATAAAGAGCTACTCTAGGAAATGCATCTGCGTCGACATGTTCCTCCAGCATATCAAGATGCTCAATTTCCATAGCAAGATCACATGCATCTGCTTCAGCGTTGTGTGCCATGTGATATGGAATAATTTGACCAGCAAGTTTCAAGAGCTTTTTTTGATATACATCATCTTCTGATTTGTTCCATTCCAGTGCTATTTCACCTGATAGATGCCTAATTAAAAAATTACTCATATATATATATTAAATTTTTAAAAAATGTCTTTACGTACTTTCAGAATATTTGTAATTTAACAGATCATTTCTAACAGAAGAAAACTCTAAGCTTATGTCAAATGCTTAGTTAATAAATTTATGTATCAAAGAAATTAATACATTATTAATTTGTATATATATATATATCAGAAATATAAAATATGTAAATTAAGCTATTTAATTCAAAATTTTTTTAATGAATTATTGATTCATATTCAGGTATCAAAATTAATTTTAAAATATTAATACAATAACAGAAAATTAAATAGATGACAATTCTAGATTTGGGACAAAAATTACACTTTCGGAATTCTTAGCCTTCCAGATGCATGCTAATTTAAGAGCTAAAGCACAACAGTTAAAAACAAAAACACTTATTTAAACTGAATAATAAGAAATTGAATACAACAAGTAATTGTATTTTTTTAAAGTTTATAATGTGATTTTTTAAAGATAATTTTATTATTTTTAATTTTACTAAAAAATTATTTAAAAAATTATATGAAAAATAATTCTAATCTTATAAAAATACAAAAATTATTCTAAACTATCAAAAATAGTAAGATAATTTCATACACAAAAATATAATATAAAGATAAATCAAATGTACTTAAAATTTGCATTACTAATAAACTTCTGTGTATGAAGCACATGGCATTAAATTACCAGTCAAATTTATAATGTTAATTAAATTTTAAAGGAAATATATTTTTATCAAAAGTATTTAATATAAAGATCATAAATATCAATAGAAGTTATAATTAATAAAAAGAAAATAATTATATATAAATCTATAAAATAATGATTTAAAATAAAATACATGATAAATTTAATTTATATCTGACCTCACATATTCATGACCCCAGGAGCCAATTTCTTCTTGTGATCCTAAAAGACGATACTTCAAACATTCCCTTTGTTCACTAATAGTCATAGCTAATATAGATACAATATCTGCTACAAAATTCTAAATATAAAAAAGGCTTTTTAAAAAGATAAAACAAGAAATTCCTCATATAGAATTTCTTAAAATAATCCTCCAATAGAATTTTCTTAAAATAATCTTGACTATTGTCTTATCAATGACACAAAATTTTAACAATTTACCAACAAAAGGCATTTAGAGTCTTTAAGAATGAAATCATTTAGAGGTTTATCATACAACAATCAATGAACAAATAGCTTTAAGTTAAGTGAAAATTTGCTTTCATTTAAAGCAATTTTCCAACTAAAATATATGATACACTATAAATATAGTGGCATAATATCATGAATGCATTACATCATTCAGGGTTAATGGAAAAAAAATTCCTTTAATATACTTTTTAAAAATGCATTGAAAAAAAAGGATGACTTAGACATTCCCCCCCCCCAATATGTTTAAATATGTATTAAACACACTAACAGGGAAAAGTACATGTATTTAGGGTAAATATGCCAATTAATTGAAAGTACTTGTCTTTTCATTCAAAATGGGAACTTTCAAAGATATCAGTAACGATTTTAAAGGACATTTCACTTTCTTTACAAAAATTTTCTAGCATTTTAAGAGTTTCTCAACATGTAAAGTTTTAAAAAATAGACATTTATTTATATTATTAATAGACAAATATATTTATTTCCTAAATATATTTATAAATTAGGAGTCAAATACAAGAGTCAAAATTTAAAATAACAAATTTCAAGCACTAACAATTATAGCATAATAAATTACTGTTTCATAGTTGTAATATATTTATGAAATATAAAATAATATCATTTTTTTCTTTAAATCCTGATCAAAAAGAATTTTTACATTATTATTTTACAATTAAGATCATACAGATGTATGATCTTGACTATAAGATCAGAATGATGGCATGAATAAACTAATCATGTATTTGATAAATCACACTTATTTAAGTGAACATTTTTTTTTATAAACACAATCAAATTTCCTCTTAATGCAGTTATATATATTACTTATCTTTAGGAAATTCTGATTATTTCTCAATATCTGAATGCTTAAAATAAAAAATAATTGAATAAAAAGTTATTTGATTCCATAAAAATAAAAAAAAAAATAAAAATCATGAAAAAAATTCTGAAATTACACAACTGCATACATACCTATAATAACTTTAACTTATATAACTTTTAAATACAAATAGAGGAAGTACAATACTTTTAACCTAGGAATTTGAATGAATGCAATTTTTTTTAAACTATTACTAATAATTTATAAACATATCTCAAAATATAATTGGAAATTGACAATGATTGTAATCAATATTGATAAAAAAATATTTTAACATAAGGCAATGTAATTTCGTACAATGATTGCCATGAACACATTTTCATTAATCTAATAACTACATTTTTTTTAAAACAGTAATTTCTCTGAGTTAAAATTTATAAATTAAATATATATTAAACCTTTGCTTCTCCTTCTGGATATTTTTCATACAGTTGCTTTAATGTATCATAATGAGGACGCAGAAATTTCAGTGGCTTTGGTACTGATGTCATAGATGTTGTTGAAGCTCTAATTTTAGAACGTAGTTGGTTCAAAGTAGGTACATAAAGCTCTATTTTACTTTCCTAAAATCACAAAGATCTCAAATTAATACAGATATAATTGACATGGGAATTTTTATAAAACCTCCCAGAAAACTTTAACATGTAATATTTTGATTAAAAATAATTATGAATTTTTAATCAGTAATGTACACTTAAAATATTTAATTTACAAAAATAGAATATTTAATTTGATAATAACAGTAAGTATTATGAGTCTGTGCACTAATATACATATAACAATATCAAGTTATATCACAACTATTATATATGCATATTAGAAATATCGGTTTAGCAAATGTTATAAACCTTATGCCCTACCATACCTTTTGCAAAAGACTAAAGCAACTTAATTAACACATGTAAAGAAAGTTAGTTTAAAAAAAAAAAAGGCACAGTAAACAAAGCATTGACTTTAAATGCAAGAGGCATCTCTCTGAAAACGACAATGGTTAAATAAATTAAAAACTGAATAAATTAAAAATAAAAACTAATTTTAGGTGAGGACTTTTAAAAATATACTTAGGTATACAAAAATAGTTGTGTTCATTCATTAAAAGAAGCCTGCATACATAATACTCCTCATATTATGTTATGAAGAATATAACAAAGACAGTGTATTAAATAAATGAAATATGAAGAAAATTTTTACCTTAGTAACAAAAAAATAAAATCAAGACTTTATAACTTATAAAATCTTATTTGTCTCAACCTAAATCAAAGGATTTAGCAAATCTTAAACTAAATATGAATCTAAATTTTCTCGACACTTATTTACTTCTTGACGCACTGCCTCTTCAACTGAGAAAATAATTTCAGGATCTTAGAACTACGTTTTTTAAACATTTTCACAAAACTTAGCTCTCCTTGCAAGCTATAATGGAATATATTTTAAATGCATTTAAATAAGCATATAAAAGAATGGAAAGCTTCACCTGAAAATTTTGGTAATTATTTACTATATAAACTAATCATTAGTTTGTTTTAGTACTTATTAATAACAAAAGCATATAGATAAAAAAATGACTTTGTTATAAATAATTCTAAACAAATTTATGATATAAAACAAATGTAATATCAAGAGAGGACTCATCCCTGCAGTTAAGGATTAATAAAGATGAAAATCTTTTTGTAAAGAGAAAATTTATTTAAAATAACAGATTTCTTTGAAGATTGAAGACAACAAGGTACTCTAAGAGAAAATGATTTTTTAAGAACTTTATCAATGAGATTAAGATGAAATTATCATATTAATGAAAGAAGGATCAAGAGAGCAAGTGAAACTTATCTATTATATATAAAATATGAAACTATTATATTTCCTATAATTTTTTCTTTAATTTATGTTCTTATTTTTAACTTTTTTTTCCATACTATAGTGACTCAAATACCGGATTCATAACAAAATGATATACTGAATACTAATATTTTACACTTTTAAAAATCAGAATGTAAAAAATTATAACTTATTTGTCAATATAAATCACAAGGGACAAGTCACTCAATGATTAAAAATTTATCATGCTTAAATGAATTTATTTATATAGGGCAATTTCCAATCAATGTAGAAATTTTATTGTTGATCAGAAAATATTAAGACTATTTATTTTTTCTTTCTTTATTTTTTTTTAAGTAACTGAATTATTTTAAATTTGAAGGATCAGTTGCTGAATGTATCAATTATTTGGTAAGAAATAATGTAAGAAAAATTGGGAAATTTATGTGAAATATATTACTGATTCTAAAATAATGTCATTATTGATCACTTCTTGGTAGCATAGCAAGAAAATTAAGGGCCATTGTGTAATCAAATATAAAAATATATTCAGGCACTACTAAAAATTAATTTGATGCAAGAAATTAATATTTTAGGGCAACTTATTATAATTTTCTCTAAATAATATTGTTAAATTATATAAAAACTCTATATATAATCCAGCAAAAAACTGTGAAGCTTTTAAGATTGGGATTTCGAGAAAATGCTCTAAGTTACAATATTCAAGTTCAGTAATAAGTTCAATAATTGAAAATATCACAAGATATATCAATAAATAAGAATGCTAATGATAAAAAAAAAAAAATTAAAAGATAGTAATTTTCATAAAAAATAAAATAAGAAATAGCATAATTTTAATTAATGTAAATTAGAAATTTCTAAACACTATTTTCAAACTTAATAAATTAGAAGGAGAAGAACCTACATTATTATGTCTATTAGCTAATAAGAAATAAGATACTAATGATTTTTAAGGGTCATGATCCCAGAAAAGATTCATTGGTACATATACATTGTATATACATTAACAAATTTGAAACAATTACCAACAATAATAAATAATTTTATTAATTATTTACAGAGAGAAAGAAAAATATTTACATTGAGAATCTGAATGTAGGTATTCAATTCTTCTTGCAGTGCCTTGTCTTCATCAGACTGAAAGAAAAATGAAAAATATTTAGAAACCATATAAAAATTACTGATAAACAAAATATTATAATTTAATGCATTAATAAAATAAAAAATAAGGTAATTAAGATTTAATTAATATTTTTTTAAAAAAAGAGATAATAAAACCTTAACTTGCAATTTATTTCACAAAACTTTCAAATAAGCATAATATTATTATTATTAGAAAATTCATAGCACATGTAAAAAAATTAATTTATATTTTCTAGTTCACCAATTGCAACCATTCCATTTGTAAATTTGGTTTCATTCAGAAAAAAATATGTACTTAAATAGCACATACTTTAAGGAATTATAAAAAGCCAATTTACATCAAAAGTAAAAAAGTGAACTATGGTTTTTACAGTAAAAACTCATGAGAATTCAGATATTTTAAAGTTCTATATTCTTTTTCTCTTTTCTAATAAGATGTAAATTTTTTAATAACATGATTAAAAGAAATTTTAAAAATTCAAAGAATTATGTATTAAATATATTAAGATTTGGCTTTTGTATTTTAAAAAACTGTAAGTTGAAATATATACATATATATATATATTCAATACGTTAAGTGAAATAGAACTTATTCCTATAAAATTATTTAAAATATTAAATTAAATAATAACTATAAATGAGTTTAAATAATTAATCTTTCATATTTTACTTATATTAATTATTTAAAACATTTTTACATTAAAAACACATTCAACTTACTTTAAATTCTAAATTAATATATACATTTCAATGAAAATATTAAAAAACAAAATATTAATTGTTGGTACAACAACAAAATGAAAAAAAAATTTTTAATTAAATTAATAGGCTAAACTGAGTATTACGGTCAACACCTCGTGATGCGAGATCTACTTAATGTTCGAAGTCGGTGCATGAAAAATCGCCAGATCTAGTCGCCAGATCAGTTTCACGAATTTCATGGTGTCTCCCCATAATGTCTTGGAGGATGCCATCCGTCCTTGTCACCCCAATTTCTTGGAAAAGCAGGATGTTATCCATCAATTGTCAACTCAAAACCTGGGAAAAACTTGCTTGTTTTAGCCATTTTCATTTAGCAAGGCTGTGAATCAGTTACTTCTCGCTGTTTCTCCTGATAATAATCAATAGCGCTTTGAGATGCAGGCTATGAATTTGAAAGAATTATTTCTTTTGAGTGCAAAGGGTGAGAAAGAAGTGATTATGTGGTGTATGAATGTTGGTTTAATTTCGAAAAATTATTTATGTTGTAAATGTGGTGAGGAAATGAAACTTGTTGATAGAATGGATGTGAGTGATAAGTGTGAATGGAGATGTAGTGTGAGAGGTAAGAGATAAGCATGATGTGAAAAAGAAAGCGTCTGAAAGGGTTCATGGTTTTCTCATGGGCGATTGCCTGTGGGAGTGTGTTGTTGCAAATGATGTTATGTGGGTGAAAGATTTGCAAATAAAAATATATGTGATGAGTTGAAAGTATCTAGTCATGCGGTGGTTGATTGGAAGAGTTTTTGTCGTGAGGTGTGTGTTGAAGTGTGTCTGAAAAGCGAATGAAATGGTGGGAGGACCTGGTGTGATTGTTGAAATAGATGAAAGTAAATTTGGAAAGAGAAAGTATAATAGAGGAAAGAAAGTTGATGGAAGGTGGGTGTTTGGAGGGGATCGAAGAGAATCTGGAAGGTGTTTTATGAAAGTGGTAGCGAGCAGGTCGAAAGATGTATTGCTAGGAATTTTGAAAGAGAATGTTGTGCCTGGAAGTATAATAATATCAGATTGCTGGAAGGCTTACGATTGTTTATCAGTGAAGGCTTCCAGCATATTAAAGTAAATCATAGTTTGCATTTCAAGGACCCGAATCAGGCGAGCACACGAATACAATAGAAGGGACGTGGAGTGCTATAAAAAGAAGCCTTAAAGGAACTCTCGGCAGGTAGGAGATCAATTCGATTTCTATCTTGCTGAGTATATATAGCGTAAAAAGCACTCTCGTCCACCGATATTTTCAAAGATTTCATTGAGGCAGTCCTAAATATCTACAAACCTTTGAATAAGGATCCATACAAAATGATGCGAATTGGAAGAAACATGAAGGTAAGATTTAGGTCCAATTATTTTTCGTAATGCTATTTAATTTATTTCCAGATTTGTTTGTTTAATATATAAAATTTTTAATTTTAAAGAATTATTTTTGCATTAAGCGTTTTAATTTACTTCAGATCTGTTTGTTTAATATATAAAATTTTTAATTTTAAAGAATTATTTTTTGCATTAAACGCGTTAATTTACTTCAGATCTGTTTGTTTAATTTGTAAAATTTTTAATTTTAAAGAATTATTTTTTGCATTAAACGTTTCAATTTACTTCAGATCTGTGTTTGTTTAATTTGTAAAATTTTTAATGATTTGTATCATTCTATTTAAAATCAGTGGATTTATCAATAATGTTTTCCCTATATATATTTATTAATTTAGAATTTAAATTATAGTGTATAAAGTTAAGTAGTGAAATAAGTAAAGTGTTAAGTTTTATGTAATATTGTTTGGTATCAATCTATTTAAAAGACGAATACTATTTTAATGTAATGTTTCGCTTAGTAATTTTAATTGAATGCTTGTAATGATTGTTATATATGTTTTCTCATTGTAGTAAATTTAATTTGGGAGGACCTCCCTCCGTTTATGCAAATATCCTCGTTTATGTGCGTTTTCATTAGCTTCACCTCCCGCCCGTTTTTCTGTTGAGTATCTCTCCAATTGGTAGTTCTTCAGGGTTGCCATTCACTAACGGCAACGACTACCTCACCCACTTGGCGAAAAAATTTTTCGCCAATTTCGCCAAAGTGTTGACCGTAATACTCAGTTTTACCAATTAATATACTAAGTGCAAAGAAAAATTTTCATTTGATAAAATTTAAGTCAATGATTTGACATAATATATTTTTATAATAAGATAAAAATCATTCAAACTAAAAAAATTAAAAAGCTTACAAAAATATGCCAAATGTCATGAGAAGTCTAATACAAAAACTTGATGACCATATCTCTTTAAAAGTAAATGCCATCTTTAGAAGTAATATCTGTTTTAGATGAATTTCACATTTTGTACCTGATATACCATAATGTTTTTGGAAACAACCTCTTTGAAAAATTCAAATAAATCAAGATTTAGTTTTCCTTTTTATTCCTTCTAAGTTGTCACTTATCAACAAACAGATGATTTCAAACTTTAAAAAGCATTATTCAAACTTCATTTATACATAAGAGAATACGTTGAAACAAAAAAAAAAAAATATTGCCTAAATCCTATGAGTTGGTACAGGTATTAATGCGCTAAATGTGTAGATTAGTGTGCAAGAATGGATTCTTGCAATTTTATGATTAAACTTGATATATTAAAGCTGTTAGAAAAGGTCTCTATGAGATGTATATGCACAAAATTTGCCTGACACTTTGGTTGGCGACAAAATTGGAAACTACATTAAATTCACACATAGCCAATTTTTATTCTGACAAACAGTTTAATATATTTATATATGAATTTTAGCCCAATAAATCAATTTAAGGTACATATTTTATAAATTCCCTATAAAATTTCGACAGCAAACAACCAGCCTGAGTACATATCCAAAAATTGTTCTTTAATTTAACAAAATTAAAATAAAATTTGGGGCTAGATTTTAATGATCTTATTTTACTTATAAACATTAGCAACAGAAATGAATTTTTTGTCCTCACTCTATATCACATCATACTTTTTATACAATTGGCTCACATGAGTCATATGTTAGAAGAAATATTAATTATTATTATGAAAGCATTGTATAAACTCCGAAGTATCATCTATTTTATCATATTTTTTTTAACGAAATTCCTTTTTTGTTTAACTTAAAAGCATCTACAATGAATTACACATGTCTCTATATGAAAATCTATTCGATAACATAAGAAAAACTTTAGTTTACCAAATCAGGTTCTTTTTCATCTTCGATCTTCTTTTCTTTCTTATCTTTAACTTCTTTTGGATCTTCCACGGGGACTTTCACGAGTTCCTTCATAATTTGATTTTATGTAGACAGAAAAGTTATTTCAATGTAGTATTTTCAAACAACTCGGCTTTCGTATTATGATTTGTTTCTTGTAAAAGAAATATCATTGAGAGTTGAGGTGTTAGTGTTCTAAATAATGACATAGCAAATTCACAGCCAAAAAAGAGTACAATAAAGGGAATATGTAATAAAATTGTATAAAATCAAAGTGTTCATATTTTACAAAAATAGAAACAATATCATGCATAGTATGCATTCTTTTACTATGCATATTTTTCAAAAATATTTAAAATGCTCAGTATCATGCTTCCTCATACGAAATAAAAAATAAAAAAAACAACTCTAGGTAACACGTGATCTGAAAAGACTTTTACTTAATACTTTTTATACGTTAAAGTTATTAATTTTAATAAATTTTTCATAAGCAATTTAGAACATACTATCTGACAATTTTTAATATCATCTAGTTCTTTAAAAATGCCTGTGGGAATAAACTATTTTTTCGATATTTACAACACTACATGAGGCAAACAGAGAGCTTGATGCATTTTTAAGTATTTGTATGACAAACATATTAAGATATTACATGAAGATTTGTCCTTAAAAAGATTTCTGAATGGAACATAACTATTGATTTCTAGAAGTTACGCGAGAAATTCGGAAAAGCAAATAATTTTTATCGCAATGTAAACTCCCATACTCAGCGGAGTTTTTGAGCGGCCAAACATCGAATTTGCGGGGAATCCTCGGCATATTCCTGTTTTGGCCCTCGATTTCTTTTTCTATCACTTTATAGCAAAAATAAACTACGTGTTTAACGATTTTCTATGCTCAAGAAGTCGTTACCCATACAACCACACACGTCTATTAGACGTCTTTTAAGGATCTATACAGTCCAAAAGACGTCCTGGATATCTTTTGGATGTCATAAAGACGTCCATGGTTAGATGTGAACTGGATGATCTTCTGTCGTCTACATATGAACGTTGGATTGACATCCACGAATGATGAGTTTTGGAGTATTAACATTTGGATCTGTAATATACGTAATTTATATGTCCATGATAGATGTCATTTGGATGTCCATGGTGGACGTACCTAAGATATTCATAATGGATGTTATCTGGACATTTATTAAAAGTAGGTAATTAACTGCAATTATAATTATTTTTGTTTATTGCTTCCATAATTTAAAATTATCGCGTGCCTCACAGTCTATACTACAGTCGTTTATTGCTATGTTAAGAAATGTTTAACGAAACAAGTTAAAAAAATAATTGCTCTCCTTTTATCGATTCGTATTTTAGTCTTTTTAAATAACTTATTTTTATTCCAAAGAAGTCATAATAGAAATAAGGTTTAAAAACTGAGTAGTGTTATCTAAGTGTAGAAAACTAACCATGTTTAAGTGTATTTTTACTTTAAAAAATTACATTTGTAACTATTTTAAATTAACGTTAAAAGATAAATATTGCTTTTATTTATAAAATATGCTTGATAGCAGAATGGCTGAAACAATGCAAAATTTACGACTAGGATGAAAATTGCTCAAAGAAAATTTATTATATCACAAAGTAATTTTCTTTAATACAAACCATTTTTCTCTAGGAAATTACTTAAATTTATTATTATTTTGTCAGACAAAGACTTAAGTATTTATATATTGATTTCAACATGATAAATATTAATCAATATTAGGATTTGATTCAAATTTATAAAATTTATTTTTAGGATAATCTTAATTCTAAGATTTAATGTTTAATTAAAATTCCTTTTACTGTTGAATTAAAACTCTGAGTATTTTCTTTATTGAATATTAAATTTTAAATCCATTATTCAAGATTTTGCTACTTAGCATAGAAAAAATTATATCACCCAATTATTTTAATGTGCTGAACTAATATTTCAAATGAAGAGCTATTAAAATGTATACTTGAAAATAAATTTTTATATTTTGTATAGTTAAATGGAAGATGTGTATATTTCCTATACCAGATTAGGAATTATTACTTTCCTGAAGAATCTTCTGGAAGATTTAAAGTTTTAAAACTCTTGATTTATTTCTGGTATGCTTTTTGTAAAACTATCATTGGAATTTCATAGAATTTTATTCAATGCGGTTCTTCTATTACACTAGTTTTGTTCATTTTTAGTGGTAAATATATTCGATGCTTTTAATTAATAATAATGCTTAAGCCATTATCAAAAGATATATGTAATACGTAATTTATATAATTATTTATTAATAATTTTCGTTCGATATATTAAAAATTTTGTTTTTATTTATTAGAATTTTAAAACTTCTACAGTATTTAGTTATAATGAAATATTCAAATTTTTAATACTTGGAATTCGGAAAAACGCGTGATTTCAAAGCTGAAGTTCGAACGTGATCGTTATTGGTTGACAACTATCGTGCGTAGTGACTTAATTTAGGTTGGCGACAGAGCTATAGAGTGCTGGGCGTGAAAATTTGAAATCGCGCCAATCCCGTACGGGTCTGTCTTCATTTACCGTTTATTTACAATTTTCACTCAGCAGAAACAAATTGCTGTGTTTTTAATCCTTCAAAGGATTTATTTTCTCTTTCTTTACATTAGTTCCAAATAAGCTTAAATAATATAGAAAAATTTAATTTTTTTAATTTGCTTATTTTAAATTTAATCTAATCCTCAGGTATATAATTTGTTATTCACATTTAACTGAAAAGGAAAACAAAATTTAGAATTTATAAATGAGGTACATTTTATTTCTTACAATTCAACTTTATCAACCAAAATAATTGGAGCATAACACACGCTGAAAAATTTATCACTGCCAGAAAAAATATTGAAAATTTAATATTTTTTGCTCTTTAAATAATTTGACTATTCTGAATAAAAATGTTTTTGGTAAACTATATAATTTATAAAATTTTTCATTCTGTATGTCCGAAGAACATTTTTTTTCGGTACTTACATTGCGAATGGTTAAACAGAACTCGTATCAGGATATTGGCCTGTCCTCTGACTAATTTAAAACACAAGCTGCTTTATTTCAAAATTTGATAACATCATTTGTAATTCATTTAAACGAAATTAAAGCTTATTTAAACTCACTACAAAGTAACATATGACGCGACGATCAACGTTCCGAAACTCTGCTCTCTTCCAGAATAGTGTTCTATTTTAAAATTGTTTTTTCATGTGTAACCAGCTGAATTAAAGAAAAATGCGCGCTCCAGAATGAACCTCTTTCCATTTGTAATTCAAAGAAATTACAATATTCACTGTTTTTCTTTGAAAACCAGTGAATTTTTTTAGTTATTTAATGTACCTCCGTTCGGAAATACATGAGAGAATACGGGTAAAATTAGCTTCAATTTCAATGCTCGTTAACATCACAACTAGTGTAAGTTTTTAAGCTTATCATAACTTAATCGATTTGTTTTTAACTGATCTATATAAATGAAAACACATATAATGGCGCAAAAAAACGTTTTGAATAAAAACTAAGCAAGCATCGTTATATTTATTTTTCCAATTTTTCTTTGGAAGATACGTCTTTTGGGAGGAACTGAATATTTTCCTACACTTCCACAATCATTTAAGTGAAAAGTTTTTATATAAAAGATATGGTCTTTAGTGATTAGAAAGTATCCAAAAACTTTTTTCGAAGGTTTATACAGAAACCGATTGAATGGTTTGCGAAGTGCTTTTAAGTAAGTAGAACTTATGTTGAAATTTAAAGTCCACATAGTTATATAAAAATATTTCATTCTTTATAATATTAAATCTTAAAAAATGATGCGAATAGAGCCATTATGACTCTACACTTATTTATAAATATTTGCTGCAGTTATTTGTTTAGAATAAATAAATGACTGAACGATCCTCTCAATCAAATATGTATTTGTCTAGTTTTAAACAAGTATTGTATTTTTATAAATTCAATCTACAAGAAAAAATTACTAGTCAGAATGTAAAATTTTCTAAATACTGTATTGACTTTTACTATTACTTTTTATCCTAAGTTCAGCATCTCTGCCTTTAGAAGACAGGCAGCTCAATCAAATGATGATGAAAGATGCAAAAAATTATTAGCACCCGTAGAGTTGTCTTCAAGAAACTTTATAACAGTGTCTCTGTGGCTGAGGTGGTCACCATTCATACTTTCCTGGTAGCACAGAGGACAGCAAGCCGAATCAAACTTCAGGATGTAAATTCTTCTGCAAATAGCCACGTCCAGTACGCAAATGAAAGCAATTCCAATAGACTGAGGCAGGGAAATGATGTTTCTACTACTCTTGTTGAGCAACTCTTACCAACAGTTGCATCACTATACAAAAATGCTCTATTTTTTAATTTACAGTTAATGATTCTTTTGATGTCATGTAGAGGCAGAATAGAGTCAAAGGGGACATGAAAGTTACTACTTTAGCAACTTCTCAGCGTGATTTTTTATATTTTTATTATGAATATAACACACACACACACAGGGGGGGGGATCATTTTTAAAGTGACAGTGTTTGAAACGCTCTGTAGCGCGATCTTATAGCTGAAATGGCTCCAAATTTGGTATTTAGACTAATCAGAACATGGGGAAAAGGATTCCGTAAAAAAATTTATTTAGTTCCAAAAGTCAGCGCTAGGGCATTTTGTGGTGCTTTACAATGTATAAAATGCAAGAAACCCTATCTCTAGAAAAAATACTAACACATACAATCTTACAGTTAAATTATTAATGTTTATTTACTACATTAACTTCCCCGGTGAGGAATTAGACCCCATTCAATGTGAGCATGGTTCTCAGATATAATACAGTGCATTCTGAGCACATTCTCCACAGCCGTGCTTAACACATCACGAGGAAAAAAACACCATTTTTCACCAGTCAGAGGCCTGTAGCATCAGGGGTGGCGGCAAGGGAGCTATCATATCTTGGGCGCAGCTAGCAGAAAGGCGCCAAATCATTTCAAAGATAAACAAAATTTTTCAGAAAATTTCAATCTTAATTTTATTATAATATCAATTTTATTCACATTGTGTCATGTCCAGGGAAAAAAAATGCTACAGAGAAAAATCAGATTTGCAAAAGAGAAAAGATTTTTGATGAAAAATGTGGAAGAGCTGCAAGAGCTCGCCATAAACGAAACTCTTACCTTATTAATAATAATTCTGCATGGCTTAGCTCCTTTTAAAAACTGTATTCTTTTAATTATGTTCTTTCTATTTTCATTTCTTAATCAATTAGATTATCGCTTTTAATTCTTTTAATCCTTTCCTTTATAAGTTTCATACTTTGCTCAAAGTTTGTGATACTATTGTTTTGTAGTACAAATTTTGTAAATAGCGGAAATATATATCGTACTTTTTATATAAAATTTCTGGAATATATATTAGAATGGTCAGTTCCATTTTTTATGCATGAGAGGTTTGTATTTTAGTACAAAGCTATTAATCAAATCATTTGTGTTAATGTTATATACAGGGTAATTTCTAGATCTGTTAACCCACGAAGATTGCAGAAGAATAAGCACATAAAATACACCTTATTTTATTTTGTGATCACACCAAGATTCACAGTGTCCTTTATGAGTCCTAATTGTTATACAGGTTGTCTGTTTAAGCCAAGTAATATACTAAAAAAGTGATAATAATAATATTAACAAAGCAAATAAATTTGTTTTATTCAAAATAAGAACAAAAAAAAAAACCTTACAATTAATATTATTTTCACTGGACCCCTCCAGATGTAATATTTTTAAAAATTCAAAACATGAATTTTTGTTTTTCGAAATTTTAATGTTTTTAAATATTATTTGACATGCTATTTTTAATTTCTTATAAGGGATTATATTATTATATTTAACAAGCAGTATTTCATTAATGTTTTTGACTATAATAACGCAATAAAAAATTATTAGCAAAAAAATTTATATATATATAATTTAAATATTATTAATGCAAACTTGAAAAAATTAAATGTGCTAATAACAAAAAAGTAAGATTTTACTTGAGCTAGCAAGAATCGATATAGAAAGAACAGTTATTATTGAGAATTTGTGAAATTACAGTATCCATTGTCCCAAAATAGAAATAAAAACCTTGTATTTTTTTATCTCAGGCTTTACTGTAGCCTACGCTCGTAAGAAAATTCCTGCTGAAATAGGTTTCATATTAGAGGTTCCCTTTGTCCAAGATATAGTGTCCGGGTCCGGTGATTGACTTTCTTTAAAGGTAACTGACCTACAAAGAAAGAGGAGAAATTTTTCATTAAATAGCACTACAGTACGCCGCGTAGGGAATTGCCTTCCTGGGATCGAAATGGAAGGGGATCAAAAATTAATTACCTCCCAATTCTAGGAAAACACATAAACTTTTTTTTCCCTTTCATTGTTCACGGTTAGTATTTCGTTTCCTCCCAAACGTCGCTTCATCGGAAACAAAAATGCAAACTTTTAAAAATCTGGAGTTTTGATTTAAAAAATATTGCCTTAAGTTGTATTTTCTGTCTACTGTGTATTCTTTCAATTTGAATATTTATTTCATATTTTTGCTGGTATAAATATTTATTATCATAAGCTTGCAGTATTTTGAAAAGTAAATACTAAATTACTTATTAGTTAAAACTTTTCATTTACATGTAATTTATTTAATGTTTAAATGGTTTGGGGAAATAATTTTGATTTTACTCGTAACTTTGTTGTGTTTTTATTAGCACCTTATATTGAGAAATTCTTTTTTCAAATGGTAGAAGTTAAAAATCTATGATTTTTTCTCTTTTTAAATGTTTTTTTTTTCTTCTGTGTTTTTAAACATACAGAATCTTCTTTATTACAAGTCTTAGCTGCCTCTACAGCACGCCTTAAACATACAGTATACATTTATTAATTCAATTTACATAAAAAAACAAATCTTTTAACTTGAAAAATTCGTTCAAGAAATTTATAAAGAAATCGTACTTATTTTTCATTCTGCATTGTAAAATTTTAAAAATAAAATCGTCTTTAAATGATATAAATTTATTGCAAGAAAAAAACTAAATGCCATTGCGTGAACATCACTTCCAAAATGATTCTTAATAGAAACAAATTTTGATTTTAACAAAAATTAGCCTTTATTTTAATTATAAAATATATTTTAATATCTTTAAAAAAAATTATTAAATGCCTTAAAAATACGTGGAATTTTCACTACTATTATACTGTTTAAGAAAATTTCTTTGAATAAAATTAGGTGATATAACAGTTAAAATATATTTTTTATTTCAACACATGTAATTCTTGATAATTATTTATATCAATGAAAAACATGAAAGAACAATATAGAGTGAATCCGTTTTGAGAAAAAAAATTATTTTTAATAATAATATAATATTGTTCGGCTGAAAATTTCTGATTTTATTAAATAAACATAATTTTATTTAAATTTATGTGTGTTTTGAAAGAAATTTATTTGATTTAAGAAACTTGCAAAATATTTTTATTGTCTGCATTAATGTTCCTTTGCTTATCTGAAATTTTCATTGATTATGCTATGGCATAATACAATTATGCCTTAGCGTTATCAATGAAATGCTATGTATCAAAATCTTTGTCTAAAATGAAATCAGATAAAGGACTTATTAAAAAAGTCTTCTAATTTTGGAATCAGAAAAATTCGTTTTATGGTATAAAAATGAAATATTATAAATTATCAATATTACGTTTTGCGATTTAAATTCTTTACAGAAAAAATATTTTTGGTTTACATTAATGGTTGTTTTTCACTGTAATTTCTTTAAATAAAAACAATTAAGTAAAATTTTCAGTTTAATCTGTGGTAAAGGAAATGTTTAAAATGATATCACTGTGAAAAATCAGGCGAGTTGATCCTAAATTAGGAGTGTAAAGTCTTACCCAATTATTATTTTGCAATCAATAGTTGAAGTTTGTAAAGTTAGCAATATCATAGAATTTTTGAAAATCCGTTAAGATAAGTTATATCATGTGTTCAACACCTAATGATCAACAATTTGTAGAGTCTTTCATGAATAAGATAATGCACAATTAATAGGGAATAAAAATGTTAGATTGCTTCAATTGGATATCAGGGTAGAAAAATACATTAAAACATTTTTTAAAGCATTGTTAGGGAAATGTTAAATCATTAAGATCAATTTTCTTAAAAGTTAAAAATTGATTAATAAATATCATGACTTTAAAATTGTAATATCCAGATCAAGGCCTACAGTGTCTATACCTGTTTTCCTAACCGAGGGCCCTGGGTTTCCGGTTAGGTGATCAGCCTAAAGCGAAATCCCCGGTGTTTAGTTCCCAAGCATGATTGGTAGTCAGTTCATCGACCAACTGAAATGTTGAGTTGACTTATCCTGAGAATCGAACCGCGGACATGTGCCTTGGGAGCGCGAAGTCAGCGTGCTTAACAAATGTAAAAATTTGGGTGAATTTTGTCTAACAGATTTACATGGAACAGAAGTCTATAGAGAAATGTGGGACTGAAAGGTGTTACTTAACAGTAAAAAAGAAATTAAACCTAAAACTCCATTTGAATTTCCTTATATCATACGGTGAAGATAGAAAGAAGGGAGGTTGCCATTCAAATACTTGTTACTATTTCTGCATCAATTGCAAGCTCTGTAAACGTTCATTCATCAAAATCAAATTAATTTTGACTTATTTATGATTCACTATGAGTCAAAACCATCTAAGTGATTTAACAATTTTAAGTACAAAAGAAGAAAAATTTTAAATGATCAACTTTGATAAAGTAAATAATCAATTCGCTTCAGCAAAGGTAAGAAAACTGTGAATAGTGTAATATATATTAAATTGCAAATAATAACATCTGCTTTTATCTATGATACGTATCAATTATTTCATGTTTAAAAAATTATATATTTTTAAAATAATAATTGTATTAGTATATAATATCTCTTTATAATTAATTCTAAATAACATAAGTCCGATTATTCTAACGACACTTTTACGAATCCAATATAAATGTTTTTTTTTTAAATTAGAATTGCATTTTGTTTAAATTTAAAGATTAGCTTGAGACTTTAATATATTTTTGATTATTTTATAGTAGGTACACACTATTCGGTTATTATTTATATTCTTATTACAATTATATATATCTCGTATTACTTAATACATTTTATTCCTATATTTATATTGTATTACTATTTTTTGCAAGTGCCAATTATGATTCCTACGCCACTGTATAGAGTCAGAGGTCACAATTTTCCAGTTGCATGGCCGCTTCGTTGTCTTGACCTCTCGCCATGCGATTTTTGGTTCTGGGGTTATTTGAAATCTCGAGTTTATATTGGTGGAGTGTCAAATTTGTCTATTCTCACGGACAACATAATAAAGACAGTGCGGAATATTACTCGTGATATGTTACGCAAGGCTGTGGAGAGCGTTGAGCACAGAATAGACGGTGTTATACCTGAGAACGGTGCTCACATTGAATGTGGTCTAATTCCTCACCGAGGAGGTTAATGAAATAAATAAACATTAATAATTTAACTGTACGATTGCATGTGCTAGTATTTTATCTTTTCTCACAGTTTATACATTGTAAAGCGCCACAAAATGCCCTATCGGCAATTTTTTAAACTATTTTTTTTTTACGGAATCCTTTTTCTTATGTTTTGATTAGTCTAAATATCACATTTGGAGTCATTTCCGCTATCAGATCGCGCTACACGGCGCTCCGAGCACTCACTTTAAAAAGGATCACTCTGCATGCATATATACGAGGGTCACTCTGAAATTTTTGAGGTACAGCTAGGTTTTCAAAGTTATACTTACAAAATTTTAGGTGTGTTCAAAGTAGTCTCCTCCTACTTCAATGCACTTTTGTAGACGAATTTTCCACAGATTATATGCCCCAAGCCATTCATTTCTTCGAGTAGATGAAAAAATGCATTTATAGCCATATCAATCTCTTCTGAATGAAAACGACGTCCACGTAAGTTTTTTTTTAGATTAAAGAATAACCAAAAGTCGCACATAGCTAGATCAGGTGAATACGGCAGATGTTCGATCACTTTAATTTGTTTTTGTTTAAGAAAAGCAACTGTTAATCCGGCTGTATGTGAAGATGCATTGTCATTGTGAAGCATTAGTCCCCTAACATTCAGTTCTTGTAGAATTTCTGGAAGACATTTATTGGTAAACCAGTTTGCTGTTACTTCTTCTGTCCATCCAACTTGATGGCTTTAACTAATCTCGTACTTCTGAAGAAAACGGCATACATCACTTTTTTCAGTGCGCGTTGTTTTTTCACCATTGTCGGCGTGGGATCATCTTCAAAGACCCATACTTTGCTTTCTTGACATGTTGGAACGTCAAAAAACGGTATGTACGTTTCACCACCTGTTACAATTTTAGAAATGATGCAGTGGCCACCATCATGTAGCAATTTAAGAGTTTCTTTACTCATTCTGATACGCTCCTCTTTTTGGTGCTCAGTTATATTATAGGGAACGCAACGGCAAACTACTTTTTCCATATGTAATTCTTAACGAATGATTTTGTTTATGGCTGCGGATCCAATGTTAAGTTCCTTCTGTATCATTTGATAGGTACAGCGATTATCATCCATTAACATTTTTCGTATGACAGACACATTATCGGGGATTACTACCGACGGCGGCCTTCCTGTGTATTTTTCACCCTGAAGAAAATTGCGACCTCTTTTAAATTCTCTAAACCATCTGCATGCAGTAGCACGAGCTGGAGATTCATCCCTAAATGCTAATTGCAACCGTTGAACGCATTCTTCTTGATTTATTCCTGCTTTAAAATCGTAGAAAATCATAGCGCGAAAATGTTTTGGCGTCAACACCATTTTCCCTTCTGTTTAAAATTTATTCTACGCTAAACAAGTTGAAGTAAGTCAGTAAAAAATCGTTTTCTGTGTTAAAATACTTTGTATTTTAAAATTAAACCGTTATTTTTATTTTGTAAATTCTCGTCTGCGCGTATCTCAAAAATTTCAGAATAACCCTTCTATATATAATCAAACATCTAGATTCTTTAGCTTTCATGTACATTCATCAAGGGTGCACAAAACGGTGGTATCACTAATCAACATTTCTAACTAAGCAAATAGAGGGTGTTTTAAAATGCAATAGAATAATGTATTTGTGGTTTAGTAGGCATATATTTTCAGTATTATGAGTTTTCTCTTAAGTTTCTTACAAACTGATTAATCTCAGTGTTTGATTATGAAGTTTTATAACAGCAGATAGAGCCCCGTTTCATGAATCAAAGTAATTCACTTTATAAAATTATATTCATCTTTAAATTGGCATGATAGTAACTTAGAAATTTTTAAATTTAAGTACCATAAGCAAATTCAATGCTTTTATTAAAAGATAAATGTATGTTTAGTTTACATGAAAGTAATCTAACATTAAATATAAATAGAATCATAAAAATGTGCAGAATGAATCTGGACTCTTTATCATTAACAGTTTTTCACTCTAAACCAATTGGCACCAGGGCAAGAGAGAAGCTTCAAGTTAATTGAATCGACAGTGTCTACAAGGATTTTGAAATCATAATGGTCAAAAATTGGAGGTCTATTTCTAAATCAAAATCAGAATGGAAGAAGATTCTGAAGAAAGTCTTAGCCCATAAGGAGCTTTAGAGTCAATAAAGAAGAGGAATCATAAAAAATATTTTCAATAAATGCAACTTAAAATTTTACAAAAGTAATATTACTTTTTATATTAATTCTCTCAAAATTTCAAAACCAAAATTTGAATACATTTGATAGGAGCTTCATTAATATGCAAAATAAATTAATTTTATAAATATTTCCTTAACATCAATTTAGCAAAATAAGGAAAAAAAAAATCATTGATAATGGTTTAGCAGAGTTTAATTGAATTCCACATATTTTCTAAACCCACAACAATTTTATTTCTTTCTGTAAAAATTCTTTGGAATTAATAATAATTGTACCATTGTTACAACTCTGTTTTTTAGAATCTTATTGAGTATAAAAATTGACAATCATGTTACTATTCTTAAAATAGTTAAAGACATTTAAAAATCAAAAGTTAATGTAATATTTTTAGCTTTAAATATTCTTTAAAAAATGAACATCAAATATTTTTACGGGATTTATGAAAATTTCCAGGAAGTATAGATATTCATGTTAAGCAATTTTTTATATCTTATTTTAAAAATTGTTCTTAACCAATATGCATTTAACTATGTGCATACAACATTTAAATTATGCTGATAATTAATAGAAATAAATAGCAGAAAAAATGAATGAGCATATTTATTTTTATTTAAGTTAGAATTATATTTGAATATTATTTCAAAATCCTTCAATGAATTTACAGCTATAACCGAAATTTTTTATTTAAATACTCAATATATTCTTTATTTTATTGGATTATATACTGCATACAATAATGATTGATTTTGGAGTTTTTAAAAATCTTTAGATTCTTACCTATTAATTCATTGAATATTAGTATTTCAAGATGTGTATAATCACCTCTTTTCAAATATAAATATATTTACTAAAAACAAACATAACTATTAGATAGTTTCCAGAATACTTTTTTTCTAATTAATTGATAAAAGAAACTCTAAATTTTTCTTTAATTTACTTTTAAAACTATGCAATTTCACATCCAATTCTAGGCTCCCCTTTTCTATTTCTTTAATCACTCAATAGACTTTCAAATTTTTTATTATTTAAATATACAAATATTGGAAATTGGCCATTGGAGTCCATTGGCAATTGAAACTTCCCACTAAGGATATTAAACAATTTATATATTTATTTGAGTTTTTATTTCATTAATAAACAAAATCATCCCGATTCACTGAAATTATACGCTATTTTCACCAAGAAAGGTATAAAAAGTACATTTCAACTTGAAAATTTTGCATTTAAATATTAATATTTAGTTAATTTCATACAATATAAAGAAAACAGAAACAAATAGATAAAGAATCAGTTAAAATCGACCATCTGAATGCACATGACGATCATACTGGTGATTACTTTATTTCACTTCACACACATAAATCCTAATAAACAGCTGAAGTGCATATCATGAAATTATTGTGGATGAACTAAAACTTTATTTTAATCAAAAGTTATGAATGCAACAACCTAATATTTTTTGTGGGCCATCTAGTGATGATATTAAGAACTAATACTCAATTTCGTTTTCAGACACTTTTAGTGAAAATATAAAATATTGAAACAAAAAACTCAAAAGAATATAAATTATTTTCCGACAAAAGAATAAATGCATCAAGGTAAGTCAAAATTCTTGGAGTAATTCACAAATTACAAAGAGTCAAGTCAAAATTCTAGGAGTTTCAAGGGACCTTAAAAATTTTTTTTAATTCCAGGAGTTATACAAACCCTGCATTCAATTTGGTTTTTTGAAAATTTTCAAACAGAAACTAAAAATTATATTTTCTAATATGAAATAAATGTATCAAGGTAAATAAAAATTTCAGGTGTTCAAGAGTTTGTATAAACCGTTTTTTTTTTTTTAATTTACCATTTATGTTTTAAAGCCAGAACTTTTAACCAACTAAACAAAACCATGAAGTTATGAGGATTGAATAAAGAAATAGCAGTTACATTACACATGGCTGCATACAGTTAGCCTTATGGAAATTATTCTTTCACAGAGCAAAATTGCAAATATTTTTCAGTTGGGAGAGATCAAACTTCTAATAAAAATAATTTATTTGATTTAAATTTGCAATAAAAATTTTTTCTGAAATATTTCAAAGTTTTAAAATTTTTTTAGAATGTACACGAATTCAGTCATATTTAAATTTTTTTAAGAAAAGACTGAATTTAATATTTTTGTGTGTGTGTGTTTGGTTTATTAGTAACAGATTTTATAAAAGAGTTAATTTTACAAAATTAGTCATTTTTCAAAGCAAATAAATACAAAAGTCTCTCTTCTGCCTTTTCAAGTGTATTTAGCTTTTAAAACTTCAAAATAACCATACATACCTTTAAATACACTATAAAGAAATAAAATGTAATATGGCTAAAGTATAACTTTATAGAATTATTAACAAGGAGTATGAATTTTTATTTTATTGCACACAAGGAACTGCAGAAAAATACATTTAACTAAAACAATCCAAAGTGATTTTTATATGATAACAATGAGCATATATTATTTACCTTGGCCTTGTTAACACAATGTGAAATTTTTCTCTATGAAAATGGTAGAATTTTTTTTTAAAATCTAGGAATACATGTTAGAATTAAAAATACTAACAAGAAAAACGCATTAAAAATTTAAAAAAATTCACAAATCCTTAATATTTTTAAAAAACAAAAAATGTAACTGAGAAGAAAAAAAAATCACTATTAATAACAAGATCTGAATATTAACAATCTATTTCATGCAAAAAGTATTTGAAAAAATACGTGAAAAATAAGAGGAAAAAAATATTAGTATATAACTAAATGAATGTAAGATTGTTATTCAAGAGCAAGATATATTTTGTATAAATGACCCAAATTTTCCTGAAATATTTTCCAACCATTTTTTTATAAGTGTGTGTGTCATTATATTATAATTATAAAAAATACAATTATTACACATGTTTGCAGCTGCATTTTTTTTAAGTGAGTAACTTGATTTTTTTTACGATTTATTATATTTCTGAATAGGAAGGAATCTACTGATTTTAAAATATAATTATAAGATAAAATTGCATTTTCTTAACCTTGAATCTTAGATTTTTTATGCTAAAATCAACTACAAAATAAGACAAGATAAGTTTATTTTTAAATCTATTTTTGATATATAATTATTTTACATAAAAACAGTTTTATCTTTTATGTAAATAAAGTTATTGTTCTCATTAAGGGAAAAAATACAACACAGTTTGAAATGTGTTGAAACATTTTAATGATATGAATGTACATAATAATTTAATTTTCTTAATATATTGTTAGCAGTTATGTAAAATGATTCAACATTCAATAGATTCTTTGTTACTAAAATTTGTTACACAAAATTGGCAAAGAGAAGGTATATTGTGGCACAACTTTGTTTGATAAGTTCTTAAATATTTGCTAATATATATTCAAATATCTCAATGCTGCTTCAAAAATAAGTTTACGATAATTATTTTAGCTTCATACAGAAGAAATGTTTATTAGGAAAACATAGTTTAACATGAAGAGTTACTTAAAAAGACATTATTCTGCATTAATAGTAAATAAATATTTAAAGCTTTTAAAATTTTACAATTAATCAATGATAAAAAAATTAATTATGTCACATGGAAGGAAATTAACTCAATATACTTGGTAGAACAAATGATTTTATCAAAAGAAGATCACAGTGTTAAATTAATTTAATCAACATAAATCATGACAGAAATTTTACGATTGTTTACATTATCTATATTATGTTAATTTAAAAAATACTAAAAATAAATTGCAAATGTAAAATACACCAATTCGTATAAATAATTACAATTTTTAATTTTAATTAGTAACTAAAGCACCCAAACTAAAATCATATACACAAACATGATAATAATAATAATAATAATAAAAATGCAAGTAAAACTTTTGGTACACTTAATTTAAATTATATATCTTTACATAAATGTGTTTAAATCAAATAGTTAAAATTTTACATATATTATTAATTAATAAATCTGTAAACCAACTTCTGATTACAGTTTCAAAATTATTCAACATTAACCATAAACATTTCCTTAAGTTTAAATATGAGTAAGAAAAATTAAATAAAATAGCAAGATAAAAACTAAATAAATGAAAATATGGTCATATACATTTATTTCATTTCATAACTGGCATTAGATGAAAACTAAATTTTAAAATAAAAACATAAATAGAACTAAAAATAAAACATTGATTTTTATTAAAAATACTAAACTTAAATAATTTTTTTTCTTTCATAGTAACACAATTTATTATAAGCTATTTTGTAATTAGAAAGCAACTTCAAAAAACAAGTTTTATGAATATACTTTAAGAGACTAGTCATAATTGTCAAAAATAACTGCGTTCCAGTCTTAATTAATCAAGATGTTAACAAATAAGTTTGATTTAACTTGTGAGAATTGGACATTTTTATAGGCGACAGAAAACTTCAATGCAGCAAATAGGAAATATTTTGACTTATAAGATTTAATAGACAAATAATTTACAATGACATTTATTATTATCACATTTACTAAATTTCTTATTTATTAAAAGCATTAAGGAATAATTAAAAAATAAAACATCTATAGCTTAAACTAACATTAAAAAATATTTTTTTTATCCCTTCATTAAGGAATGAAAAATGCACACACATTTTAAAGACTCCTTCAAATGTTATTATAACATTAAATAGGAAAAATGGAAAGCAGGGATAGGAAAAAAAAAATAAAAAGAAATAAGTAACCACAGAAATAAATATATATCACATTTGTATATATACCAAGGGCACTTTCTCAAAGATAAACATCCAGAGATCAGATACATTTAGAATTGAATACAGTGCTTCTCAGCAATATAAATACATATTAAAAACAATAGTTTTTGAACTTAAATACAAAGGAAAATGTAGCATATTAATATAGAAAATATTGTTAAGAAATATTAAACTGATGAATTTCACCAATGTACATCATAAGTAACAAACAAAAAATTATAAGGAGACAAATGATTTAAATCAAACATTGTTATCAATAAAAAATTGTAATATAAATAATTATTAGCATACAAAAACTAATTCAACTATATATTCTTAATATATGTTTCTAATCTTTACATTTGAGAAGCTATCATTTCACCCAATACACATTTTTCACCTTTTTTCCCAAAAGGTGAAGAGCAAGTAACTCCATTCAGTTATTTTTTTATACGATTCATTTTATATATATAACTGGGAAGCACTGTCATAAATATTTCACACTGAGTGTAATACTATAATTATCAGAGTGTTCATAGTTTTTAAAATAAATCTATTACACGTCATAAAATATCAAAATTGACATTAAAACTGAGTTAATCATGGCAATGAAACTCATTTTTAAAATTTTACAGAAACAGAAAAATTCAATTTCACTAAATTGCTATTTACAACAAGCCCCTCAAAATTAAATTATAAATAGACGAACATGCCATACGAAATAAAATAAGGCAAGTGCAGTATTACTCACTTGCTACAATAAGATAAATAGCAATTTTTCAGTTGCCATAATAATAGAAAAAATTTTTTGGAAATTCAAAAGAAAAATACATAAGCTTATGATAATGGGAAAAGAATTTTTTAAACACAAACTATAAATATATTTTAGTTTATTATCTGTAGTAATACAACAGTGTTCTTCTGGCATTATACATATATATATAGTGCTCATTTTGCTTAAAACAATATTCTTAAAAAATTAATTTTTAGATTTTTAAGTATATATACATATAATCGACTTAGATTTTTTTTAGGAAATAATGTATCTCAGCTTTAAATCACAAAAAATATCAATAAAATCCAAAAAGATGGATTTTTTAGTTGGATAATTTGAGATTAAGTTTCAAATATGTGTAGCACCCATAGCTCCTGATAGCTCATCTTCATAGTTATTGCCACCTCCGCTGCTGATGTGGCGGTATTCGGCATGATGCCTTATTGTACTCTGTGCGTTGGAAGCATCGTAATGAGGGGGTGAAGGTGAAGGATAAGGTGGACATGTTGGTGAAACATTAACATTTGCAACAGCTCGCTGCCTCTGAATCACTGGAGGTTGTTGGCTATTGATGCGGTTATCAGTGGCTTCATTGTATGGCCGACCAGTAGCTGGATTGTAGTAACCTGGGGTATATGGTGGAGGGGGATCTTCTGAAGAAAATGTGAAATTAAAAACATAACATAAAATTTCATTTCTCATTAGAGGAAAAGAAAATAACTTTGTGTAAAGGATCTTGAAGAATAAACTTTATTCTTAACCGTTTGAAATTGTTAAGAATAATTAATCTAATTATAACAATTGAATTAGCAATATTCAATGATAATTGATTTTTCATTTCAGTAATAAAGCAAATTTAATCATTTTTAAAAGTAGAAAAGTCTCTCAATATCATATTTAATTAATTTAGATTTCAAAGTTACAAAACCTATTAGCTAAAGAAAATACAGCAGATTCTGAAAATAATTCTCATTAAATTCAATTCTCATTGATATTATAATAGTAATGAGATTATAGAGTTTATGAGTATAATTCTGCTGTATTTAGAACTGTCAAAATGACATGTAACTTTACACTAAGCAAAATAATAAAACTGAATTTGATAATTAACATTTTAAAGCAAACTGTAATTGGAAAATAATTTGAAACACTTTTTCTTTAAATGATTTTGTTAATAGTTAACAAAAAAACTTTAGGAAAAAAAATTATGAAAAACAATTTAGAGAATTTTCTTAAAAACATAAACTTAATTATACAAAAATTAAAAATATTATAAAATCTTTAAAACAGCAATACTAGTTTCTTTATTTAAACTTAACAAATTTTTATTTGCATTATAAAGGACAGAAAAAGGTAAAAATGGGTATGAGCTTAAAAACAATAATATAGACTATGTTGTAGAATGAAATGAAAAATGTACCAAAACTTTAAGTAAAATAATACTATTTTGTAAAAGCAAATTAGTTTTGACATAAAAGTTAATATGGTTGATGTTAATGCATGATTACATGGTTTATAAAAAGTTAAACTATTTTAAAACATTTGCGAGGCAAAATTATTCTAAATCTTATTGACTGGTTTTTAAATAAGTTTAAAAGATTCATGAGATTAAATAACTCAGTAGGAAAATAATGTTAATCCCTTAAATGATTGTTTAAAAAAATCTATTCAGCAATTTACAAAATACTTTTAGAAAAGATTATGCTTTTCAAAAAAAAAGGCAACATAGTTTTAAAAAAAAAAATTAGTCATATTAAAGATATATTTCTTTTTATTTTATATTTCCTAGTTCTAATAATCTATAAAACAAAACACAACGTCAGCACTAAAATTAACTGAATGGTAAAGGAAAATTTAGAATCATTGATTACCAAATTATTCTCTGTCTACAATGAAAGTTAAACATTAAATTTATTTAAAAGTTCCCTTTAATTACAGCTCAATATTTAAAGGTTAAAATTGAAATAATTTCCCTATTTATTTTTCTCTGTTTAATAGTTTTATTAAAGAAACATATTAAAACAGATGCATTTCTTTTATCTATTATCAATAAAAACTGTAAATTGATATGAAAACTTAAAATTATTTTAAAAAAAAGTCATTAATTCTAAGTATTTTTCATTTCTTCATTTGTTTCTCAAATTAATCATGAAAATACACAATATTAAAACCAAAACATAGGTAGACAAACTTAGATATTTTATAATTTAGGAAATAGTATAATAAATGTTAAACTGTTTTATATTTAACTTTTTAACTATATTAGTATTAATTATAAATAATTATTTATAAATTATTAATATTTTATTCACATGCAAAGGAACTAAGAGATATTAAAACACCCAAATGCAAAATTTAGTACAATATTCTTTTATAATAATAAGAAAAATCAACTACATTAATATTTTAAATTTAGAACCTCCTTTTTAGATTTTGTTTTATTTAATATTTCACAACTGGTCTTGCAACTTGGTTTAAATAGGTTCCATGCTGTTAATTGAGAAAAATGTTCAAGTCTCAGTTAAAACAAATATCCTAAAATGATTTAATTCTAAATATCAATCACAAAACAGTGCAAGTTTGTTGCAATTAAGATACAAAATTTAGAGTAAGCTTGAAACTTCAGAAAATTGAAATTTCCTTAGGGGTTGGCATATTTTTATTTTATAGCTAACATTATAGATCAGTTTAAACAATACAACACATTATACAAAATTATATATATATATACATACATTTTAAGCACATATAGATTCAAATGTCTGTCAACTTACCAATGATTGAGCTTGCAGGTACTAAACGATAATTATGTCTTTTATATTGATGGACCCTGTCACGTGCTTTTGCCACAGCTTGTTTACAAGCACCAGAACCTGAAATGATTTTAAACTTAAATCATTGTACACCTTAAAGAAGCTACACTAATGTATGAAACAAATTGTTTAACAATAGTTATTTAACTAAGAAAATATTCTAACACAATAAAACTGATTTCTAAATTTAAATTTTTTGAAGTGCATAAAGAAAATGAATAACTGAATATTTTACCTGTATATTTTAGCTCATTCATGTCTCTATTGTGCACATCTGGCAAATAGTGAGAAACTTCCTGTACATAAAAAACTCAAAATCACAACTAAGAACACTTTTATTAAGCAGCAAAATATTTAAATACACATTTTGCAAGCAATTCTTTATTTTTATATTTTAGATTAAATTTATAAAAAATATGTATTTTATCTTCTGTAACGAATGTTTCTTAAAGATTTAATATGTATAGTTCTTTTCTACAAATTATATACATAACTTTAAAAAATATATATGGATTTTAATTAAAATGTTATATGATATTTTCTTTTTGCTAGAAGTTAAATTTGTTGTTTTATGATTAACTTTCCTGGAAAAAATTAAAGTGTTAATACAAATTAAAATATTATTTGCTTACTCTATTGTATTTAACAAATATCAAACAATTTATGAAAGTTTAAAAAGATGTATTCTTTGATATTTTTTATAATGATTGATTATTTTAATATTTTTAGGTTGAATAGAATTTTTTAATTTAAAGCAACTTGAGATAGTTCCTTTGCTTCCTAAACTCTGTTAAGATTGGTAAATTTTCCTTTTGGATGTATCTTTCCATTCTAATGATTAGAGATTAAAGGTGGTAGAATTTCCTAATAATAAAAATTTCCCAAATTTAAATGTGAGTGTTTACATTAGGAGTTTCCAATGTTTGACAATTTACATTTTATGGCTTGTGAAAGATTTTTTTTTTTATGAAAAAAGAAAATTTATAAAACCTATTTACATAGCTAACTTTATAATAACATTTGTAAGAAAAAGAAATACAATAAATAACTAATAAAAGAGCAGAAATAAACAAAGAGAATTATAATAGTTGTGAGACACTGACTGGCTCCACTGATTTCAAATTTGTAACACTAAACTAGGAATATCTAATCTTTTTTCACATTCATTTGTCAAGCAAGAGAAAATTTTTATTGCAGTATATTTTTTAAATTTTGGTTTAGGATAAATGCAAGATATTCCCAGTAAAAATATATGTATTTTTTTCTGTCTCTTTCATATTTTTAATCTGTTCTCTAATTGAAAAAAAAAAGAGTACATTTAATAAGATACAGAATTGATACTGAAAATAGAATTCATGATGTGAGCTGGGTAAATAGCAAATTACAACTAACAGCAAGAATTTACTATGCCTTCAAATTTTGTGCAAGCACTGACATACTACCTGGTTTCTAGAACAGAATTGGATTCTACCAATCAGGTGAAAGCACATGAGAGGAATTTAGTAACAGGTACCAATCATAAGAAAGAGTCCTATAATACTTGACTTGCTGCCTCCATACTCATAATTTCACTTGGAAAATGCGACTACAACAATTGTGACACAGCCACTTTCAGTACGACAGATATTCAGTTAAGCCAGGATCCAAACTCACTACCTTCAGACATTGGGAATAATATCCTACACAAACAGGCCACTGTGGCCAAACTGAATCTGCGCTCAAAGATTATCACATTAAACAAAATATTCTACAATACACAAACACACAAAAAAAAAAGATATGTAACATGCAATGAAGAAAATTAACAGCGAACTTTAAAAATAAAGTAGAAAATATGATTATGTGTGTTTAATGAAATTTCTCAGTCTTTTCCTTTACATCTCCTACAAAGTTTTCGTAAATGCCAAAGTGGCTGAGAGATGAGATTTGAATCAGTGCCTATTGCCAACCAAACTACACAGAGAAGAGTCATTATGAATAAAGGATAAATCTTTGATTAAATTGATTTAAAAAAGTACTTATTTTTCATTATACTTTGAAAGTATTGACTAATCACATCTTGTATTATCACTTATTAAGATATCTCCATGAGGGGAAAAAATATGCCATATAGCCTTAGTCAGGGTGAAACACTTTCAATGTAAATTTGAAAAACTAAATCAACATTTAATTGAATAACAAAATACACCTATCAGATATGTTTAGTTTTTTGCGTTTTCTTGCCCTATTTGATAAATGACTTTTTTTGCCAATCACACATTAGTAATAATGAAATGGTTTTTTGAATTAGTTACTCAATTATAAGTTAAATCCAGGATAAATATTTTAAACTACTATAACATTTTTAAACCGCACATTTTGAATAAAAAATCTTTAAATACAAATAGATGGGCCAGGGGAATTTAGATTATCTACAATAGTTTTTATGCTTCGATACAGTTGCACCAGAATATGCATTTTCAATGAATCAAAGTTAAATACAGAAAGAATTAAAAGAAAATTATGAAAACTATAACTATTTATTTAAGTGTACTTTTCAGTTACACATATAAGTGATATAAAAAAGGAGTACTACCTGACACTATCAAAGAATTCAACAAAATAAAATAAAGGACCTACATTGTTAAAATATATATAAGTTGCTTAATTTGAAATTATTTGTGAACATATATATATTTGAAATATTTATTAATTTTAGTAATTCTTATTAATCACAAATGGATTTTCCAGTGTCTACATCATCGTCATCACATATATCCTATCTATCAATAAATATTTGGACACCCATTCAAATGAGGATATTTGCAGCACTGATCCACCCTGTATTCTGTACTTAAATATCATCTAAGAAAGAACACTGGCATTAGTCTCATGTGAAATGGCACAAAATTTAGAGCAATCAAGCTTTGAGAAAGGCAATTGTCAGACAAAGAAATGGCCAATCATTTAAGAGACATATCTAATGAGTTAAACAACCCAAAATTGACAGTAGCCTTTGTGATGATCTTGAATCCTATAAAACACACGAGATGAATTGGATCCCCAAATTAAGGGGTACAGCAACCTTTCAAAATTGATGAAATGAATTTAGAGGGTTAAGGCTATAATTCCCTTACATGGAGGCTCTACCAACTACTGGATAGGAATAAATTGTGTTTATCACTTTTATCACAGGCATCCAAATATACATACACAACTAATCATCCAAATAATGATTAGTTGTATGTGTATGCATATTAATTAAAAACCTATAGTTTTATTTTATAGACTATAATAAGATCCTTTTGCTTTCATTCATAGGTATTTTAATTAAAATAAAAGGTATTCAATCACAATAAAAATTCCTTTTAAATGCCTCAATAAACTTAATTTTAATCAAATATATTTGTATTATATTAATTAATAATAAATGTATATTAATTAAAAAAACTATAGTTTTTATTTTATTGACTATTAATAAGATCCTTTTGCTTTCATTCATAGGTACTTTAATTAAAATAAAAGGTATTCAATCACAATAAAAATTCCTTTTAAATGCCTCAATAAACTTAATTTTGATCAAATATATTTTTATTCAAGAAAAGAAATTGCACTATAAGCATATACATTAAAAAAATATCAGTTATATACTAATATAATCAATATCAGTTATATGGTCAAATTAAACTTGTTTGTTTAGATAACTTGCCAAACAAATCAAGTTACCTGATTCAATTATATCATAGTGAGATGTATGGTTATCTTCATGAGTACAAGTTCTTTGTTGATTTTTATTTCCATATAGCAAACAATTTTATACCTTATGTTAACTGTCACCCCTGCTTTTATACTAAATCATACATATCAGCAAGAAAAATTTTAAAACTTTCATTTTAAATTTGATTTAGAAAATTTTCAATTATAATAGGTTTTCCAAATCAACTTGTTTTACTTCTATCATTACAGTTATATGTTCGATTATGCTTTTTTCAACTTAAAAATTTAATTTTGAAACAGAAGGCGTTTGATATCTTAGAAACAGAATACATTACATTATATATAACTAATGAAATAATTTTTTTTTAACTTCAAATTAGAAGTGATAAAATTTTACATTTTTTGTCATGGCTATTAAAATTAATTTTCTTGAAAAATTAGAACACATTTTTAAAAATAAATTATAATACTATAATTAAGTAAAAAATTATTATTTAATTCGTCAAAGTTCAGTGGTAAGTTTAAAATTTTTTTAATTCCAAATATTTTAGGACATAGGAGCATTTAATAATACATATAAAAAAATTTAAACACATTTTTATGAGATGTTTTGTTCTGATAAAAATATTGTTAACTCTTTGTTAAGTTATTGTTGATTGCAGGATAGATGTCTTTTGAATTCAAATTACTTAAATTATTTACTTACAAATGATAAGTTATTTTTTAAAGGCTTAACATTTCAACTTCTTTGACAATAGATTAAGGAAATGGAATATATTGTTATGAAACAAACTAATGACTACAAATTTTGAAACAAACACATTTAATTAACAAAGAACCAAAAAAATTACAAAGGAGTCATATTTGGGTTCGCTAAAACTCTAGCACATCCGTAGCATACAAAAATCAGTATCTTAAAAATAAAAAAATGCAGCTTTTTTAGCCTGCTTCCTGCATCAACCGCCTCCCTACTCAACCTCTCCATTAAAGGCTCTTGAAATCGAAAGAGCTGAGTAAGAGACATAACAATATGACTCTTTAAATGTGAGAATGAACAAAAATGCCAATTTTATACAACTGATAAAACAGGGGATAAAAGATTTACATGAAATGATCATATAACTGATAATAATAGTACATGTACATCAGACACAGCTTTATCTGTGTAAATCCAGTACAAAAAAAAACATTTGTGACAGCTGTTTCATTAAATGGGAACTACACAAAATTAGCAAACTTTAACAAATCAGAAGAAATTTAGTTTAAACACATAAGAATATAAAGTATTAACTCACTCTTTGTGCTTCAAAAATAATAGCACACTTATTGGCTAACTCCACATATGCTTCTGAAAGTTTTAATAGACCATCTTTTAATCTAACAACTTTAATTGCTTCTGTTTTGTGAGCTAATTCCACAACTGTAAATTAAAAATTATTGATAAATAACACATAAATTATACACTTACAAATATAAATTACTAATATACAACAAGTTTTATGATTAGTTTATTTTTGCATGAAAAAAGTTAGTGTCAACAAAATTCACAGCACGAGCTTTCCAAATACATGCAAGGAAAGACACAATTTAAGTTTTCTATTTGATTTTCTTTACTGTGTCTTATTAAAACATTTTTTCTTGGAAATAAAATTGAGTTATAACAGTAATTATGTACTAAATGATAGTTTTTAATTTATTTTATAAGGAATTCATTTATTTAATTAAACAAAAAAGCATTAAGCTATACTTAAATTGAATCATTTAAAAAATATACTTAAAAATCTGAGATCTTTTGTACTTTTTCAAATCTTAAAGTTCTTTAATAACAATTATTCTTCATTATTATTTTTAGAAAATTCGAAAATCAGTCAGAGCCAATAATTTAAAATTTTCATGGAAGAGCTCTTTAAATCCAATCATTACAGAAAAATTTGCAAAAAATAACTATTTTAACAAACAGCTTATACATATAAAATAAATATTCTTTTGCTATGTCATTTTTCATATTAAGCATTTCTAAATACATTGAAGTATCGCATAATTAATTAAAAAATTTCCATTATTAAATGAAAAGTGCTGATGCAAGCAAATTATATATATATTTATATATATATTAGCTTTTATAATTATTCAAAAGATGCTCCAAATCAAAGCTATTTTTTACACATTCAGTTGGTAATATTTGGTTCATTAGTGTTTTGAAATGAAAAATAAGAAATTGACTATTATGCCTCAGAATTATAATAAAATTTTCAACCTGCTATTTGTAAATTGTTTTTGTATGCATTTATTATGAAAAAATATATATAAATGATAGTGAATTTTCCATCTAGTGATCAAATTCTTTCATTTCCAAAACTTTGAATTTTAATTGAAAAAATATACTTTCTCAAACTTAAATTCAAAAAACTAATCAGTTAAAAATTTAGGTTATTAGAACTAACTTACTGCCAATACCCAACATCTTTTTAATTTGGAAGAATTATATGAGAAATTATTCTCAATACATGGCATTTGTAGTAAAGAGAATCCCTATTTCATCCCTTCAAATTTAGTGATTGAATTTTCTGAATATAAAAATCGTTATTACTTGGGACTAAAATAGTTTTTAGTTTTCTTTACTACCACCAAACATTGCCTATTTAATGTTTAATCCGACAAAAGCACTGAAAATACAAAAAAATATATAAATAAATAAATTTTATAACTCATTGCATACATATGAATCACATGGAAAGACTAATGGATACTTGATATTCAACACTCCTTTCTAATTCAAATCTTAGACAAGTACATTGTATAAAGCTTTAATATTTATTCAAATCAGATAAGCCATGAGCTGCAGCATATTTTCAGTAACTAGCCCAGAATCTGGCCATACTAATAAAGTGGAAGCTGCTAGGGAAAGGTGGCAGTTTACCATAATTTAAAAGCAGGAACTAAGCAGAAGAATTCTTAATGGTTGACCTGCCACTTCTAGAAGTATCAGTTAACTTGGAAGATACACAACCTATTTAACATGCCAAGTCATCTTTGTGTAAATGACATATCTTCTGTTAAGCTAAGCTTCAAATTCATTACTTTCAGAAATACAAAAGGAGCCTCAGCCAACCAGACCATAGTAGCTTCTTTAAATATATGTTTATTTTCAATTATTTCATATTTATTAGGCATTAATCAAATGGAGAAAGATATAATATGTAAATAAAAGATAAAAATGCATAAAGCCTGCCACATATAAAGATGTGTTTTTGTACATATGTATGTATACAAAATATTAATATTTGATTACTTTTTCTTAAAATAATGTAGGTTTCTTATCTACAATTTTCCAAATTTCCAACTTCTCAATTAAAAATATCTTAATACCAATATGTACCTTAAAAGTTGATTTGTAGATATATATATATAAAATCATTAAACAAGATTTTTTTAGCAACATTTTAGCTACAAAATACAGTGGATGATCTATTAATGAGCATAATCTGTTACAAATCTATGTTCACTATTTGAATTGTTCATTAACCGATCACTGATTTACCGATTAGGATGTTTGTGTGAAATTGATTAATTTGTTCTTGAGAACGTAAAAATTAAATTTTAAAAAAATGGATGCGTAATTTCTTAGAAAATTTATTAAAAAATAATACATACATATAATCTTGTATATTAATCAGTCCTTTATATTTTTTTTGTTTATGGGGCATTAAAGAACATGTCCAATGTTGATTGGTTCTCTCGCTTTATCGGGATTTCCTGAAAGTTATTAATACCCTTGTCATTGCAAAGATCCCCAACCTTACTGACATCTTTCCACTTGGGATCTGAATGAAATCAAAAGTAATTAGCTTCAACTGGAAGTCAGCTTCGGTTTTGAATGAAACCAAACCTGAAACTGATGGCCTATTTTGGTTATAAATATTCTATAGAGAAAAGAAAGAAATTTTTTTTCCAATATAGAACTTCTAGGTTTAATAGGCAAGCAACATAAATAAAGAGAGATAAAAACATTTTTTTTGGTCCATGGAGTTTGGCAACTCTGCACACGATGCTCCGAAAGAAAAGAAATGTTCATTATCTGAATATGTATTCATTGTCTGAAGATAGAAATCTTTTGAGTAAGTGTTTGTTGTCCAATTTGTTCATAGTCCAAACCGTTTGTTAACTAATCACCCACTTTATGTAGTGCCAGAATGGCCACACTTCTTATTTTTAGACACTCTTTACCCCTAAAGACTTCTTTTTTGTATTGGACAGTATAAGGATTTTAATACTCAAATGAGTAAATATTGAAAGACAAAATAAGCTTTTTATACATGACAAATATAATCTGGTTTTTTAAACAACAGCAGATTCTGAATCATTATAAACTACAGTACCTGAGGTGAAAATTACAAAACTGCCAATTCTTGAATTAAAGACCCAAACTAATTGTTATCATTTTGACAAATTACAGTAGAGGAGAAAGGAAAAGAAAGAATGTTTCAGCATTATGAAACAGCAAATGATCTTTTAATTTCTATATAGAAAATTGTATTATAACCTACACTTGAAATATAGGGAATAAAATTATAATTTCCTAATAACTTGAAGATAATAATAGAAGGATAAGAAATTTAGCTAACTAGTTTATAAGAAAAATCAGCATATTTAATAATTTCAGACAAAAATTTTACAAATAAATTTTTAAAATATATTTATTTTACACTGCTTATTTTTAAATACTTAAAATTAAATAAAATATAAACACTAAAATTTGTAGTTGTTGTTGCTTATACCCCTGGTTTAGAATAAACTAAACCAGGTCCAAGCAATCAAGTCACAAAATTAGCCAGAAGACCCTATCCCCCTCATTTAACAGCTGCCCCACTGAGGCACCACCAATACATTCCAAGATATGAGATGGAAAGGCGGAGGCTGAACATCGGAAGACAGCATAAGTCTTCAAACCAATACTGAACCTTAAACTTCTTATGTGGCCACTCCTAAGTCTGGATAGTGTTGTCTGCTGAAGTCTTGAACTGGTACATTGTAGGGACCAGACCAGGGCACCCAGCGGCATACCAAGCATGCCGAGGTGGAATCTTCCAAGTGTCATTTATACCAGCTAGAAATAATGAGTGGATCTCTGAGATTCGAAATTCTTTTGAAGGAGTGGGGAGCTAGGAGCCCTTACCAGCAAGCAAATCAGCAACTTTGTTTCCGTAAATCCCAACATGCGAGGGAATCCACCGTAGACAGACAGTACCACTCTGGCTCAATGCAGCCAATTTGAGTACAATATCCAGCTCCAATTTATCAAGAACATTAGGCCAATTCTTTAAGTAAAAGATGGAGCTCTTGCTATCAGTCAATATCCAAACATTATCTGCATCAGCTTCTAGAGCCAGATTCAATGCCTCCATGATAGCGACAAGCTCAGAGCGAAAAACTGAACTGTAGTCAGGATTTCTAAAACTATATCGATGTTCTCCAACACTTGTCTTCATAAGAACACCACTGCCTGCTCTACCCGATTCTGATCAACTTCAATCGGTGTAAAAAACAAGGGCCCGAGAAAAATTTACTAACCAGAATAGCAAATATTTGAAAATATCAAAGAGAAAAAATATTTGTCTATTTTATCATTTTCATATTTTAAAAGTCATTACAATTTAAATTAATTTAGAAAATAACATATTAAACAACAAATTAATCAGTTATATGGTTATGCAAAATATGATTTTGTTTTATAAGAAAGCTGCAAACATAAATTTAATGTATACATAATTAACTCAAATTAATATTTTTCGCAACTGCCATTTTTTTAAAAAAAATTATAAAATTTAGATAAATTTAATATGTATATCAACAAAAATACTATACTTGCTTTTTAATCTCCAGAAAATATTTTCATAAGCAGTAATGTGACTTAAAATGAGATTGTACTATTTTATATGTATTAAGAATTAACATAATAAAACTTTAAAACATTAAGATTATAATTTTGCAGTTGACTTCACATAACACTCTACAGAGAATTTTTTAATTAACAGTGACATTAAAAAAATTATCAGAATATAGAAGAATTTACACTTCTATTTACCTTCAAGTTGTGCCAAATATTTAGCTCTTTCTGCTTGGGACAATTTTATTTCCAAATTGTTAATTTCTTCTTCAGTTGCTTTCTAAATTGTATAAATAAATATTAATAAAAATTAAATCTTAGCACATTATACATAAAAAAAATTATAATTCTATAATTTTTTTTAAGAAAGATAAGATTTAAGCAATAATTCACCTTTGAAGCTCGTTTGAGTTCTTTACGTATTCTTTGTTCATTCTGTTCACAGCTTACCTGTTAGTAAGCATTTAAATCAATTAGTTAATCATATAAGCATATTTTCTAAATGAAAATACATTTGATTAAGAAATGTAATTCATTTAATACTTTTCAAGTACAAAGCATAAGAAAACACATTGAAAGAAACTGCAGTTTTGAGATAAATTTACAAGTTTCAAGTTTAGAGTGAAAATTATTTCATTGTATTAACAGTACAATTTGTTTTTCAACAGAAAATAAGGAATTATACCTAACATTATTAATTACTCATTTTAGATACCAAAGCACAGACTTATTTTAGAATAATCATATTACACAAAATATAATTGATTAATTATGCAGCAAACTTAGGAAAATGAAACTCATACTAGTATGGGTTTCGTACATAAACTGATATGGAAAAAACAAAACATATGTTCTGTGGTAAAAAAGAATACCAGTCTAACACTTTTGAGGTCTGCGCATTTAAATTTGAATCTGAGAGAAACTTCAGCCATTTGGATTCAGAGATTGACTACTAAAATGACATCAATCTTGAAATCAAAAAGAGGATCATAACTGCAAATCATTGTTTCTTCGGATTAAAAACTCTTCTAAAATCCTATCTAATCAAAAGGACAAAAATTATGTTATACAAGACATTGATTAAACCAGTTTTAACCTATGCCTCAGAGACTTGAACTTCGATGATGAAGGAAGAGATAACAATGACAATTTTTAAGAGAAAGGTCATGAGAGATATTTTTAGTACAGTTCTGGAAAATTACAACTGGCAAAAACGATAAAACTTTGAGCTATACAAAATCTATAAAGAGAAGGACATTAACAAATCAATAAAACTGTCTAGAATGAGATGGGCAGGACACCTTCTGAGAATGAGTGTAAAGAAAATACCTCTTAAGGTCTTTAATGCCAACTCTTTTTGTAAAAGGAAAAAAGGAAGACCAAAGAAGAGATGAAAGGACTGTCTGGAGGAAGACTTTGCCAGACATAAAGCCAAAAACTGGAGGTTGATTTTTGGAAATAGGGTAGAATGGCAGAGTCTTCTGAAGAAGGCCAAGGCACCCAAAGGGTTGTCATGCCAATGCTGCTGCTGGTGATGATGCAGCAAACTAACAGTATATTATAAAAAATTCTATCTTTGATAGATTTATTTATTCTATCAAAGATAACTTTTTTATTCTATATTATATATATATATATATATATATTTGATAGATGTTTAGATTTCAATTGTTTTAATAGATTCTGGGTCAAAGATTAAGAACAAAAAATATATGAACATTTCATCAGAAATTAATTTTAATAAATATAACATGTTCCATGCATCATTCTTTTATTATCAATAATTACTTTTATGATTAGGAGTTGCACATACACATATTAAATATTCTAACAATTCAAAATTGCACAATAAGATATCTTTCAACACAGCCCCATTATTTAATATACAAGAATAGGCCTATCAACATTAAGAGAAAGAACCTAAAAAAAATTTCCTAGAACCAACTCAAATAAATATAGAAAAAAGAGAGGAGAGAGAGAAACACACAGACACAAACACCTATGTTGTCATTCAAAAGTGGCTACGATGAAATCCACATATATTACAAGTATATATTACAGCTAAATCACATAACATAAAGCCCCACAACGGCTCCGTAACTTTACGATACTTCCCACTAAGATCATCAAAATGAAGCATTATTTGCTCAGTTGGCGACTGGGTAAGGGTCTAGGTTGTTGGATACCCATGGGTTAAAAATATGTCCATGTTAATATGTAACATCCAGTTCTTTATGCTGGTGCTGGTATGGTGCAGATATGAAGAGGAGGAAGCTAGTTCATGTGACTTCTTCATCTGACAGTGGCCCAAAATAATGAGGAGCTTGGTGATAGACTAGAATTCACAACTGTTAACCAAATTAAGGTGTGCCTGCACACTTATGTGTGTATAAGGAGATTAGCAAATTCAAGTTTCATAACAGTACTCTTTGATTGCATTTCGGTACTTTAAATCAATTCTCAACCACTATGATATATATTTTTATGGGAATTTCCTATCATTTATACAAGATACTTTTACAATTAATAAATCATTAACAAATATTTACTAAGATATATAATTATTTAAGCACTCTACTTGAAACATGTAACAGCTATTTTTACATTTTTGTCTTAAGCCTAACATTTTTTTAGCTGTTACAGTAGTAATTAAGGTTAACTTTTTCATGCTAAAATAAGGAACCCTTAAATATTAGAATGATTGATATTTACAATGAATTTACTTTAAAATACATTGAATTTTAACTTTGAAATTTTATGACTAGGATCTGTTTTAGTCATATTGAGAGTAGTTTATCTTCACAATAAATATAAACAATTCCCTGTAATTTTAAAAAATAAGATTCTCATTATACCATCAAGCAACTTAGTTAAATTTGAATCCTTCCATAATAAATTCTAAACAATACAATGTAAAAACTGAAGGAATTGAAATAATGGAATACTTAAAAAAATTTGTATCTGACATGATTTGTTGCTTCTCATTCTATAGTAACATTTTTGTTCAAAAGGTTGGTTGGTTTTTAAGGTGCAAGGTCCAAGAATAGATATGCCATGCCTTTTGAGGAAGAGGAGGATTTCAACCATAATTTACAGTTAAATAGATTTCAAACTGTAATAAACATACATGGCTAGAGGGTGTTGAAGATATAAGCTATTAATGTTAAAACTTAAGAATAATTAGGCAGTTTTGTATTTATATTTGATAAATCTAATATGAATTAAGCAGACAAAAATAATTTAAATTAAATGCATGACAACTTTGATATTCATAATTCAAAATAAATGAAAAAATAACACTGATTAAATTGTCCCTTAAACATTGTATACAATATTACTCTTAGAGTACAAATATATCCAATTCACAACCAATAAAATTATTTAAAATAATATATTTTGATTTTTTCAAGCATTCTATATAAACCACCTTATAGCTACTGACTATGAATATATGTGGGAACCAATTATCTAGTTTTATAACTATAAATTAAAATGCAATAACACAAAAATGAGTTATAAACTGGTACAAACCAAATGATTTTGAGCAATGTCTAATTGCCTTTCTCCTTCAAGAATTAGCTCAAAATGGTTCTTGAATGTCTTCAAATGTTCTACAAAATAAGTAAATTTTCACAATTTAATCGTAACTTCTGAATAAAATTATTTTGCATACATTGAACAAATGAATTTTATAAGATAAATTTCAGCTTTTTTTTTTTAAATTTAAGTTAATATTCTTAAGAAATATCTAACACTTGCCTAATTTTTTTTTTTTTTTTTTAATAACTGAAGCAAACATGCTTGTAGATTTCAGAAATAACTCATTTGCTATAAAAATAAAATTCTAACTAAAAGAGTATGAATAATCTTCAAGAAATTAATCTTTGTGAATAAGGAAAAGATAAAATCTGAAAAAATAATTTAAGATGAAAATTTGCTTTTAGATAAAAATGTTCAAAATCAAAACTTATGAAAGAATTAGTAAACAATTAGATCATTTCAATCATAACAATAATGATATTTTTTTCTTTATAACAAAGTCAAAGGAATATTATATTTCAAGTGATATGCGGACCTATTTTCTTTAACGGTAATTGATATCACATAAAATATAAAAATTGAAATCAAATAAAAAAAATTAATTTGAATACCAATGAAATCTTTCTGCACATCAGTCCACATGCTGTTCAATTCACCGAGCTGACTCATTATATCCTAAAATGGAATTAACAAAATTTTAATGATAAAATATTTAATTAGAAAATTAGTACTATTTTAACAAATTAGTGCTAATTGGAACATTTTTCTTAGATGCTAGATTCCATGTAAAGTATTATTTTAATTCTGTTTAGCCAATAAACGCAAAGACATAAAGATATTTAACTGAAGTTAAAATAGTTTCCACAGCTCAATAATTAGGTACACAAGCTAGGAATTTCACAGATGTAATACAAATTTGTTTAAATCTAATTTAGATGATATTAGTATTAGAATCAAACTATAACTTAAATCCTACAGAGGAATATCTTTATTTTTAATGTATTGAAATAAACATCATTAACATAATATTAACTAGTAATATTACTTAATGGAAATATATTAATGTAATTTATTCATAAAAAGATTAATAAATTTAGTTTATGCATATCTCGTTCAAATGAATTATTAAAAATAACAAACCTGGATAGCTCTATTTTCATCACAAGTAGCCCACTTAACCATATCCTGGGAAGCTAAAGAGAAAATGTAATTTTAAGTCATGCAATTTGTTTTAAATTGCTTCTTTATATAGAAATGGAAACAGAATTTGATAATTAAAGTTGCCAAATGCTTTAAGATAAATTTTCAGAATTTATTAAAAAAGCTAAATAGGCAATCATATATGACAGTTCAATAGTACCAAAGAAGTTAGATTATATCAAATCAATAGATTAATTTTAAAATTAAACTTCGCCAACATTGATACTTATAATGAATAATTTTATTATAGATTAAATACATTAAAATAAAATATACTGATGTTCTAAAAACAATGCAATATTAAGTTTAATAAAAAGCAGTTTGTATGAAATTTTAACAATTTTCTGCTGGAATTGCTCACCCAATTAAGACAAACAGAAAAGAAACATGTCACTTTATTGGTTTTACATATAGCAAAAAATAGATTTGTAAATTAAAAACAGTATTTTATATGCATTTTCCAACATATTCTAGAAACATCTTGCACTCAAAACATATATTCAAATATATTTCTGAAAAATTGCAAACAACGGAAATTTTTCATGAGAATTTGTGATATACAACAAGCATGAAGAGAAACAATACACACTAAAATTAGTTGAAATAAAGAACCTCATTAATACAGTTGATATTGAATGATTTGAGTAGCAAGTAAATTACTGTATTTTCCTGTATATAATCTACAAGCCCTGTTTCTCAAGCTAATTAAAAAAAAGTGTCGCATAATCCGCAACGACGTATAGTCCGCCGCAATTTTTCTGACGAATAGTTGAAAACTTATACTGCAGATAGTTTTGTGCCAAATAAAATAAAAAATACACATTAGGATTAAAAATATAATAAATTCTACAGAAAAGAGTATTTATAGTGATAAAGATCTATTTGAATCCCCCTCAACGAAAGGTGCGATTAACTGAAATGAAAGCACAACATCAATCAAGATCAGAGAAGATTCTAGTAAATCTTATCAATTTATTGATTTTAACAACTTTTAAAACGAAGTTAGATATATTATAAAAATAAACTATACTTGTTTGATTAATAGTTAAATGAAAGAAATGGATTATATATTTTTTAACGTGCAGGGAATACATTTTTTCTTTTGTAGATAACATGCTTTGTTTCTCACCTTACATTAAACGTTTATTAACATTTTTTTTCATTTATCTTATCTATAGCTTTCAGTTTAAAATTTGCTCAGTAACTTAATTTTTACTTCATTATGACAGTATACGAATTTGAATGTTTTCAGAGCGAAAAAGCTCAGGTCAAGATATAATGCGAAATGAAACTAATGAGTTGGAATTTTAATATCATTCAGAAGAACTGAATGATATTAAAATTCCAATTCATCAGGAACTCTTGAACATAATTTGACAATGCTGATTATAGTTAAAATAATTTAACCGTGTTGTAGCGCCATCTGTTATTTATTGTATGAAACAAATGACATTTTTTTCAAAATTTTATCGTAAGCTTTTCTGGTGAAAAATATTTTTTTTATCAAATTAACAGCAGTGGTGTATAATGTGCCTAATGAAATTCGGAACTTTCTTAATGCATAATTCGCGGATTATATACAGGAAAATATGGTAATACTGATCTTGTTAATTATAATAACTTTTTCTTGTGTAATAAGAAACTTACTGTAACTTTTTTTTTTGTTAATTATAATGGATTTGGATTTAATATGCATAATTTATTTAAGAAGTTTAATATTCCAGGTCCATTCGGTTAATATAGGTAATAGTCTAATTGGATAACAAAATAGTCACTGTTATTTTATTTTATACATGATAACATAGCTATTAATTCCTAATCTGCAGAAAATGTTTTACACATTAAATTCTAGTATTACAGTATAATACTGCTTAAACACTAGACTGCAATTATCCAGAATTATAAAATAACAATTTAAAACTGTTTAGACTCACTTTATATAGTAATCCTAATTTTTATTAAGAAAAGTTTAAAAACATTTTATATATTAGAATTTAATCTGTAAATAAATGTCTTTCATATTTTGACAGTACAGAGTGAATTTTGTTTAGTTCAATAAATACAATGCAATATTAAGTATCAGGAATTGCATTATCAATATCAGTTTTAAAAATAATTGAATAGCATTAATGAGCTTTTCTATATGCATTTTGTTAATGAAAAATCAAATAAAATTGATTTTACTAAATAAAGAAATAAAACTAGCATATTATTATCTTAATATCTAACGTTATTAATCCATGAAAACACATATTTAAACATTAATAATACTCTTCTATTCATTTTCATTCTATTATTTTTAATGTATTTCACCTCAAACTGACTAAATTTAAACATATTACATTGAAGAACAAATTTTCTACCATATCCGTTCTATTTTATCATAAGAACAGAAAAAAAAAAAAAAAAAAAAAAAGCACCTATAGATTTGATAGTGTGATCACTTTTTGAATAGTGTCTGAAATGATTATAATATAAATTTTAAAATGGAACCAATATACACATGCAAGATGAAATAGAAACCACAATTTGAGGGGGGAGAAAACTAAGAGTAGATATGAAAATTTAATACCATTTAAAAATTATCTGAATTGTAAAAAAGCAATGTCAATTTTTTGAGATTTTTACTGACATTTCCTTGCCAATATAAAGAATAATTTACAATTTCTGAAGTATATATACTTGCATAATATTAAATAAAGTCATTTCAAGATAAATCAGGCATTCAACCTGATCATTTGCAATTTCAATTAAAATTGCAGGAATAATTCTCTTTGATATAACTATTAGAAACATAAAATCTTTAAATATTAATCTTATTGAATTTTAATACAGTTTCGTTTTATTGGTTTATATAAATTTTTTCACCTTGAATTAAACTATAACAGCTATCTTTCTAACCTGTCATCTTATAAAAAAGTTTTAATCTTACATAAATGTTTTTAAAAACAATTAAAAACATTGAATTTAGCATTGAATTTTAAATCTTCAGGAAGAAAACAGTGGGACTGAAAATTGGGAAAAAAAGCTTGATTATATATTTAAGATTAAATAACTATAATATATGCAAGCATACATATCACATTCAAGATTGTAATGAGATAAGCCTCTGAGTGAAAATTTTTAAATCAATTTTAAAGATGAGGGTAAAGCAATTACAAATATTATAGTGTAAGAAATCCAAGATTCAGTTGACACACACCATTACTGGCGATTTTTTTAAACTGATATAAATATGCATCAAAATGTCAAAAACTATATGTTATTTAACTTACTAGAAGAAACCATAAATTTTATCAAAACTAAAACAGTCAAGATTTTTTTTTTTAAATAAAAATTTAGTCTGGTATAAAGTAACTTTGTGATATTTTATAAAAAAGATTATTCTATATCTAGTTTTGATGATTTAATGAGATATCAATCTTTTATCACTTCACTATTCACACTCAAATTCACTATTTTAAAAAAATGTTTTTAAAAACATGAAAATTAACTGAAATTTTTTATATTAAAATTTTTAATTTTACAAAAAGTGGTTCCACAGAATATTTTTAGAGACATAATTTACTCTAGTCTCACTTTAATGTATATATTATAACATTAAAGTGAGCTAAGCACATAAAGCTATATTAAATAAAATTATGAAGTACATTGAAAATTTAATTCAACACTTACAAATATTAAAAATACTATCTTATTAATGTTTCAGAAACATACATAGTTGACTGATAGAAATTAAGATAAGTTACCTGAATTCTGTGCAGTCATAAATGCTTTAGTAGCATGCCGCAAATCTTTCAATTCAGATATCACCATATTTAAATCAGAATGCCCAGCTCCTAATGATTTTAGTCGAACACTACTTCTATTAAAATGGAAAATATTTTTTTTTAGATGAAAATTATGAAATCAGGATTATTTTAGACAATTTTTACAGGTATCTAATGAAAAAGTAATAATATATAAATGAACAATAGTCTCATCTTAACATATTACTTGAGATTGAACATTGATATTAATTCAAAACAGGTATATTTCCCGCAATGACTATTTGTGTTTACAAATTTATATCCTTGCAATACATGGAAATGATCTATAATTGATAAAAAGTCATTCTCAAATGTAACATAAAGGATGTTTTCAAATGTGAATCTTAGTGTTTAGAAAAGCGGAAGTTCTGTTTACAATGAACACCCAAATATTTTTAATTCTAATTTAAAGAATACTTTTATAATTTTCTTGACTACCAAAGATATCTGTAGATGAAAACAATTAAATTGAAAACATGTAATATAGCCAGAAAGACAATTTCCCTCTCACAAATAATTACTCAAATTATTGAATATAAATCAAGTAGACTTGAATAATTGGCACAAATTGAGATGAAATGTTGTATTTCTCAGTACCCTGCATTTTATATTTTAAAAATATCTTCTGTTTTGACAATATTGAAAATGTGATGACAAAAACACTTTTGCCATAAAAAATTTCAAAATAATTATTCAAAAGGAATAACATTTGAAAATAAAATATCAAATTTTTATTTTATTTCATACAAGTACATTTTCTAAAGTGTAACTTTTAATATCACATTTTGTAACAAACATCAGATTACAGATATGAGAAAATAATTAGGAAAGTACATACCGTATTTTCCTGTATAACAATCTACAGCAGCGTATAATCAGCGGCAATTTTTAAAATGAATAATCGAAAATTTATACTGCTAATAGTTTGGTGCCAAATAAAAAAAATATTCATTATAATCAAAAATATAATAAATTCTACAGAAAAAAAAACATTTATAAAGATCTGTTTGTATCCACTTCAATGCAAAGTGTAATTAACTGAGATGAAAGTATGATATCGATCAATGTCTGAGAAGATTCTAGTAAAACTTATTGATTTTTAGATTTTAATAACTTTCAAAATAAACTATATTTACTTTGTTAATAGTTAAATGAAAGAAATGGATTACTTTCTAACTGCACATGGAATAAATTTTTTGTGCTGCGCAGGTTTTGTTTCTCACCTTTCATTACACGGTTGTCGTCATTTTTTTCATTTGCCTACCTTTTAGCTTTCAATTTAAAATTTACTCTGTAAATTAATAATTTGCACTTCCCTTTGACAATATATTAATTTGAATGTCTTCAGAGCGAAACACAGCATGTCAAAACAGAATGCGAAATAATGTTAACAAATTGCAACTTTAATAATCGTTCAGAAGTATTAAATTCATTCTTGAATGTAATTAGACAATGCTGATTATAGTTAAAATAAGTCAACTGAATATTGGCACCATATGTTATTTATTTTATGAAACATATATAAAATAACAGCGTTTTTTTTTTTTTTTTCAAAACTTCATTGTAAACTTTTCTGATGAAAAATATTGTTTTGTCAGATTATCTGTGGCGGCGTATAATACGCACAACCAAATTTGAAATTTTTTAAAGACATAATCCGCGTATTATATACAGGAAAATACGGTAATTGAAAATAAAAAAATAGCTTTTTGAAATGTATAGACAAGTTAATTAATGACACAATTTAGTTGCATAATGTAATAAAAGACAAAATGCATTTCTTAAAAATTTAAATAAAATTCACCTGCGAAGCACTTTACTTGCTCGATCCATGAAATATATATCAAGGCAAACAATTGAGTGTTTATATTTTCTTTAACCACACAAGCTCAAGAGCAACTAAAATAAAGGAAACATTCTTTATTCATATATGAAAATTATATATATACTTTATTATACAATAAACTATAACAAATCTAAAAAATATTTTAACTATCAACAATCTTATTCAAAATAAAACCTAAAAATCTTTCTAAAATCCAAAATATCTTTATCTAAAATACGAAGTCATACTAAATTTTTTTCCCTTAAAATACACATAATATCACTACACTAACTATAATTTAATTTTTAAATAAACTTAAGACTTAAGGTCCAAAAGAAAATGTGCAAATAAGAAAAACATAGATTTGTAGTGATGAGATAAACTCAAATTTTAGCCTATGTGAGAAGTTAAAAAATACAAGTTATAATGCTACTATATTAAAAAAAAAAAAAAAAAAAAAACATGAATAACATTATACATTGCACATAAAAGATTTAGATAATATATTTTTTAGCAATGAAATTACACACAAAGTAATCACATCTATATAAAAATAAGTGGTACTTACATATTATCGTAATCATGATAACCTTTTGGATAACTTGCCAAATTGTGACAAGACTAAGAAAATGGCAAAAAAATTGTTTGATTCTATTTTAAAATCTATTTTGCAATATTTTCCACCAATACCTAATTGATATATCATTAAATAAAGGTATAAGAACTATACAGATAAAAATTACTCATTATTTTTCTTCATAAGTTATTTATTATTTTCTTTCATACTATTTCTCTCTATCACAATGTACTTTTTAACAACGTGCTCCATGTCCTGTCAGCGTATTCCGTTTTTAGAATTGGCCCGGTCTTATATAATGCCGCCAATACAGTTGCGATAATACGTAAGTACCCCATAAATTTATAGGGCAATAAAAGATATAATTTTTTAATAAAATTTTACTTGAATGTGCTTTATAATTTATATATTAAAAGATTTACACACCTCAAAAGTTAAAAAATTTATTCCCATTTTGTATGACTAAAAATGATAATATGCAAGTTTGAAGATATAACACACCATATATTATTCTAATGTTGACAAGAAGATCACTTTCAGAAAGAGGTTACTACATTATAAAATTCAAAGCCAAAAATTAAGCTTATTTTGAATACTATATCAATATTCAGTAGTTTGTTATGTAATAGTTATAGAATATTATCAAATAAAGTCCATTTTGCAGACTGGAAGTTTTCAATAAATTAAAGAGAAAATTTGAGTACAACAAACCTACCCATCTTGAAAAATACTATTCATCATAGAATAAGAAAATTTAATCCCTAACTAGAAATTAACTATTACAGTTATTTAACAGTTTTGTATTTACTTATTTTTATAATAGTTTTGTATTTACTTATATTTACAACCCTCACAGTAAGAATGATGCCAAGATAATTGTTGAGAGTTAAAAAATTTACATCTGAAATGTATTTACTGTTCACAGTTTTCAGAATATGTTCATTGTTCATATACAGTATTTGAAATGTTTCTTATTTACATATAATCTTTAGAATATGCTTATCAATTGCACAGTTTAGAATGCATTCATTGCTCGCATAGATTTTTGATATAGTTCTACTGTTTTCATATACACATTTCCAAATAATTTCCTTCTTTCTATAGAGCTTCATTTCATGGTCATTTTTGATTAGAACTCTTGAAAAAAAAATGTAAAGCCATCTTTCACATAAATGAATAAGTAACATTCTTAAAAAGTAAAAACATAAAACTAACAAAAAGTAGAGATAAAATATAAATTGAAATGATTTCGTTAAGTTTGATGCATTTAATTAAATAACATCAATGGCCTTTTAGTCTCTGATAGTCGCTTACAGTTTGCACTTTTCAGGAATTTATTATTCGAGTGTCAAAATTTAATTAAAATGATATCAAATATCTCTAAAATTTGACTCTATATTATAGATAAGAATATATATATAAATTATAGGAAACTAAACGATATTTAAGTAATTTACAATAGTGCTTTCAATTTTAAGAATATCTATATTTCTAGATTATAGCTTGCATTCATGTGTTCTATAAAGAACTTGAGAATTTCTTTATTAGCAAGTCTGACAGATATGCTAACAGATAGATACAAAGCACTCATCTCCAGTAGGTCAAAAAATATTGAAACTTAGTATTTTCTCTCAAAAAATAGTAAATTTCTGCTACTAAGCTATAATAAACCCCATACATAAGACTAAATTGATATCCCATTTACATTTCCAACTGAGAACAAATAGTACTCAATTATCTTCAGCAGAAGAGAAGTGCAATCTTTACATTGGCAACTATTGTGTTAATTAATGGCACTATGGATACATGAAACTAGATCAATTCTAAGACAGCAGTTAAAATATAGAAGATTTGAGTAGTTTATTATTTTATAACTACTTTTTACTAAAAAGGCCAAAATTTGAGTCAGAACTAGTTTTACACATTCTGAATCATTACAAACACCTTTGATGAAGGTTTGAATTAACAATAAATTTTGAACTGAAGTTTCAGAAAAAGACCATAAACTTTGAAAAAGTTTTAGAAAGAATTTAGAAGCCAGATTCATGAAGCAATAAAATGTTTGATGTGTTGCTCATTTTTTGGCAATGAGGACTAATTAGATTGGGACTTACAATTTAAAATGGATTCTAAATCATTACAAACACCTAAGCCCGATATTGAACTTAAGACACAAACTGTTGAATTAAACGCTAGAGAGCTTACTATTCGGCTAATAATTTGGTGAGGTCATGGTGTAGAGTACTTTTGCCTTAAATTGACAAACAGTTTTTTTAGTGATTATCAACAGTATATATTCATATTAAAGAATGGTTTGCTATTATTTGCTGAAACAGGATCTAATCTATAGAAGTTTCTACAGGACATTACCTTCATCTATAAATTTAACAAAAAACAACTCATTAAGAATAATCTAGTTTTCAGCATTTTTTTTGTTACATTGTCTATGTGATTGAATGGAATTCAATTTTCAAAGGAATATGATTACTGATACTTTTTATATCTGAGATTATAAAAAGGTTAATGCTTTCAATAATGGAATATATTTTAGAAACAGTAATGCAAAAATGATGATAATTTTTTATTTTTTTTGAAATTCAAGATTTATTACATTGTTTCATTTTTTTTAAAACTTATGATAAAAATATTGACTGTAATTGGACTTTATTGCAATAAATTTTTCTAAAGCATTTGAAATGATACATTTAACTTGCTTCTGCTCCTTAAGTTATAACTCAAAATGAATAAAAATTTAAGAAAAAAATTAATTTAGCAACAGATTTTAATACTGAATTTAGAATACTATTTAAAAAATTTATTGATTCCATTAAACTTTAAAGTATAAAACAATATAAAATTTTAAAATAAAATATAATTTTAATAAGATTATTATTGCACTTCCTAAAAAAATAAAAAGTTTAATCTAGTATTCAAATAAGATAACAAACATCCTTCCCAATTAAAGATTAAAACTTGCATTTGAGTAAAATAAAATAATAAAACAAAATAAATTTCTCGTAATATTTTTTACTCTCTTGTTATATTAAACATTAGGTTCTTTACTTACATTCATTTATTTATTTATTTACACACAAAGAAAAGAAATAAATACATTGCCTCTTATTATTTATATAGGTAAAAATACCAGCCCTTTAAAATGTTATAGCTAGCTGGTGAAATATTAATAGCACATATTATAAGAAGACAATTACAATTTTCTAAAATATTTTAAAATAGCTGACATAATGCTTATTAATACATATTTTAACTTATTTTTTTAATCTTGTCTGGCTTTCAAAGATAAGCAGCAAAATATACAATTATAAACATATTTTCACCAAAACAAGTATACTAGAAAAAGAAAATCAAATTATGCTAAATATATCACAATATAGATAAATCTATAATATAATTGAGAGGAATCATTTTCAATGAATATTTAATTTTTTTTCATTATATTTATTGAAAAATTACATTTTAAGAAAAGTTAACACACCCTATTATTCTTATGTATTAGCATCACTGCATCCAATTTTGATATTCAATTTTTTAAATGAATGAAATGATAGAATATTCACAACTGCCACACAGCTCACTACCAAGAAATTTCAATTTTCTTGAATGAATGAGACGACAGAGCATTTGCTGAAGTACTTGCTCAGTTCTCTATTTAGAAAAATATAGGTTTGATATTATGTTCCACTTATTTAGCAACATAAAATGAAGATTAAAATGGGCAGCAATGATACTAATATGCAAGTACAATTATATCTCAAGATTAAGAATAGCAGTTAATCTTGGCAAAGTAGTTTAAAAATAATACCCAGAATACATTGAAACTTATAATAAAATTTTCAATAATTATTATAAAAACATCTTTATGATGAAATCAATAATACTTTTAGTCTCATTAAATAGGTAACTAATTAATTAAAATTGTGTATTAATCAATGTGAAAACAATATTTCAATTTTAGATAGATTTTTATTGCATAAGCATAACATTTATTATTTGACATAAAAGCATTTAAGCAGAAAAACTCAATACAACTAAAGTTGATTAGATTTCAATTACTTTAAATCATAGTTATATCCCAAATAAAAATTGGTTAGTTCTAATTCTTAGAAAAAAGGAGTTAAATTACTGCGTTTTATTGAGTTAAAAACTAATCCATAATGTAAATAAATCAGTAGTTAATATCAATTTTCTTAAGTGAAAAATTCATTAATGAATTGTTTTATTTAAACAAAGGTGAAAACAAAACAAAATAGATGCGATAAATAACTTGATAATTTATTTTAGAAATACAAGCATTGTAAGTATCTTTAAATACACTGATCTAAACTTGGTGAATTTTATATGACATTGTTATAAGAATCAGAAATTAAAAATGAAAATAATTACAAAAAAATTTTATTATTAATAAAAGGCCATCTATATATACACACAAACCTCATAAATAATCAGATAAGGCCTGAACACGAACTATACAGAACGAAGAAATAAATTATTTTTAATGTTTTTCACATAATAATTTAAAAATAGTACGACACCGTTTCAGAAAAATATTTTCACATAATAAATTGAACAGTTTACATTATGTACACAATTTTGAGATTGTAAAAATGACAATACTGAAAGAAAACAGACGAATCACAACAGTCTTTCTTCTTGTCACCTTGATCTGGTTGGAAGCTTTTTATTTGAGTACAGATGTAAATGCTGAAATATGATGTAAAGAACACTTCAGATTTAAAGCATAATAAATTAAAAAATATTCGTTAGAAATATCTTCTGATAATTTTAGTTAAAAATACTATTTACAATTACATAATACATTTTTCAATGTTAATAAAATATTTTAAACTGTTGGAGTACATGCTTTTAATTTATCACATATGTTCGTTTTACTGGGTAATCAGTTACCTTCCTCTATTTTTTATTTTAAATTCTGATTTATTTCATTTATTATATGTAAAAGCAATAAAAAATAACGAAGTTTTTAAAATTTTAAATCATCCTTGCCAATTTTAACTAATTTTAAAGTGGTTGTTTTATGTTTTTTTAAATTTTGCTTTTTCTTATGATCTATTATCCATGCGTTAATGGCTTGAATCAATGAAAATTGACTTCTCAAACCTATGCTTTTCTCCTTATATGAGAAACCGTTTTATTAACAAAATGAACTTCAACAAAATTCTCAGAAATTCAATGGCAAGCTTCGCATATTTTGCTACAGCTCGAAGAATGTGAAAACAAGCAACAAATTATTTCTGACGTTATAGATATTTTAAACCAATGACAATAGTAATGAAGTGGTGCACTCAGGTTCTCACCTATAACGAAAGAAACAACCATTTTATGGTTAAAAAATTATTTAAATAGTCAATATAAAGAAACATTTTGCACTCTCACATGAATTAAAGAGTCTTTTTTTTTTTTGCAAAAGTCTTTTTCAAATTTCTATTCTATTTCCAAATTATCATTTCCTATGTAGGGGATCCTAAATTCAGTAAACAAGAAATTTCCAGTTTTTTCGAAAAAGTTTATAATTCAGTTCGTTATGCATAACATTCTAAATTAAAGTACACTGAATTACTAATTCTTGAAATACAAGCATAAAACAGAAAATCTTGGTTAGTACTTGAAAGATACAATTTTACTGAATAGATTAAAATCAGTGATAAAATTATTAATATCAGAATTTATGCACAAATTTTATTAGATTATAATATTTCTTCTTTTGGATGGTAATTTTCTCTGTATTTTCTTTATTCTTTTCCTTCTATTATTTTAATTAGAGTAAACTTGGCCCTAAGAGAAGTGTACTCATTGGTTAGCTAAATTGTTTTCAAATGTGTCAAGAATTATTCGTTTGATTAAATATTATTTCTTTTGTTGCAAAAATTGAAAAGAGAAATTAGCAGTTTTAGTTTTAGGAAGTATATATGTATTATAATTATTTTAGTATATATATATTATATAGTTACACATGAAATGTATTAATAAAACCTCAACCGTGATTGTTATAAATAAAACCAAAACAAAAGGATACTTTCACAGTTTCAAAAGATGTGATAAGATTTTTTAATATACGATGTTTATGAAGTTAAGCGTTATATTATTCTGTATTTAACGAAAATATATTTGTTATGTTTAACGAAAATATATTTGTTTCAAAATAAAAAATTCACCCGGAAAAAAAAAATTTTTTTGTGAAAAGTTTGTCAGTTTTAAATAATGAATAAATTTAAGTAAAACAAATTTCATGTGATGAGTAATTATACATAAATAAAAATATAATCCAATTTCTTTCCATTCAGAAATCGTATTAAAATATATAATCTGCTGTTTTATTTAGATACTTTTATGTTTGCCATTTAATCTACTTTTCATTTTCTTTACTCAGCTTTTTTATGTCAATTAAAAAGGTAATTATTTAAAGTATTTTAAAATTCAAAAGTAAATATTGTTTACTTTAGACTTACTTTCTAAGGAAGCAAAATATTTTCTGCTTTATCCAATTTAGTGTTAATTTTTAATTGTCTGCCCTTATAAAAAATATAAATCATGTGAATGAAAATATTAAACTGAAATTTTTTCGAAGTTGCATTTAAAGGGAAAGTATTTTCAAAAATGTAAATGCTAATTCTAAGAAACGTAAGAACATGAATTCTAATGTAAACATAGGAACATTCACAAAAATATAAATTATAGCTTAAATTTTATCTAATAATTTTAAGAAAGAAAATATAGGAATATCATTTTTTCAGTAAATTATAAAAAGCATAAATTTCTGTAAATTATAAAATGCCTTAAATTAACAATTAAAAACGGATGTTTTATTTTATTACTATATATAATAAAAATTTCATATATACAGGATATGTCCTAAAAGAAAGGATATAACTTTAAACAATTAACACAAAATAAAAATAATTATTTAAAATAATGAGGAAAGAGAAAAAAACAACAGCACAACCTGAAATCCAAATGAACTAGGATATCTTCTAAAAACTTAACCAAATTCAGTAATTGGCTTGCTGGATTGTATGGTAGTTATGTTGTTATGATTCATTAATATATATATATATATATATATATACACACACACATACAACATATACATCCATATATATATATATATATATATATATATATATATATATATATATATATATATATATATATATATATATATATATAGCATATACATACATATTTTACATGCTTGCATGAGTGGAAAAATTAAACTTCAAAAAGGAATCAAATTATATGTGGAATCTAACAAAAAAATCTTGTTGATTCATATACTGCCAATACAACAGTAAATTTGCTTATTAAATATATTGGTAATATCGAAAAAGACAAAAACATGTTTTTTTCTGTATTATCTATTTGATTGAAAAATAATTTCAGGAGTTATTTAATGTTTTTGTGTCTATTAGAATTATTATTTAAATAAAATTGAATCAATTTGTGTTTTTAAAATTTATTACATTAAAATGGAAGAGGATAAAAATTTACTAAATTGCAAATTGAATTTTATTCAGAAGTCAGGATGATTTATAGATGTCAGGCTGCAAATACAATAAGTTTGGTTTCTGAAAAGTAGGTAGGAGAATCCATTTATTCTTGAGTTCCCTTACCTACCTCATATTTAAAGAAAGAATGAGATGCCTACATTAACCTACATTAAAGATATGTTTAGAATATTTAGATGATTTAAAGTTTGCAATGTCCTTTTTGGATCATGGTCTGTTCCTGGAAGTATTCTTTTTTCTTTATTAGAAATACAGCTTATGCGAATAAAATTAATCTTTATATGTTGATAATACAAAATTATAGTGGATGTTTGTTAATGTGTGATTTTTTTTTTCCAATTTTACATTTTCAGATTTTGCTCTAAATTTAAAAATGCAAGTATCGTTAAAAAAATATGTTGCCATGGTTGTATCTTCAAAAACTTGTAAGTTTTTTTGAGAAAATTAATGTAATTTTAAAACTTTCATATTAAGTATAATATTAAAAATACAAATGCAAAATATTTTGAAATTTTCATCAATATATATTATACACTAAATCATTCTAATTATTAATCTACTGAATATTACTTTTCATTTTTGTATCTTTATAATTTTCCATTTGTAAGCCATTCTAAACTTGTATTTGTAAGATTATTTTTGTGGTAATAAATACATTTAATGTTAAAAATACTATGATTTTCATCTTACGGAGATAAAAGAATTTTTATTTATAGATTGTTGCAATTGTAACTTATAATGTGTATGTTTATAAATTCATATTGCCATATTTTAAAGAAAATTTTTATAAAGAGGATTAATTTTATTGTTACTAAACAGAAAAAAAAACTAATGCTTTAAAAATAAATTATTTTAATAATTCTAAATCTATCAATTTTAATATTAATACTTAATTTGTTATCAGAAAAAAAGTTGAGTTTATTATTATAGTAGAACTCCAATTATTATTATGCTTTCAGAATTTCAGAAAAATAAATTAGACCAAAGAAGAGAAGGAATCTGAGAAAAAGGAAGTTCAAGAGAAGGGAGAAGATGAGAAAGAGAGGGAGATATGTCACTTGAGGGTTTCAAAAATATTCTTATGAAAATTCCTGGATGTTCAGAAGTTAGCGTTGAAAATATAGGAAAATGGATTATGAATCAGACCCTAGATTTCAAATAATGATAAACTTATTTAAAGTGTTGATTAAAAATATGACCTTGATGTCCAATTTAAAACAAACATGGGACCATCTGCTAGTGAAGTATTTTTCCAGCTTTGAAACTGCTTTAGAGCATTAGCTTAAGTGTTGTTACATGCAAATTCTCACTGTGAAAAGGATGCAAAACTTGGCTATCCAAAATGGATGAAGGCAGTTAGACAGTTTACTCTGACTGAAAGGTCAGCATGTGACATTCATTTATAGTGCTGTATGTGCATATTGGATTGATGTACAGCACTTGTAAGTACCTTAACATGTAAAAGTCTTGCCTTTTTTTTAATTGATTAAAAATTTTTATTTATAAATATAAAGTTTTTACTTCCATTTTTCAATGTGCAATAATGAATCAAACTAGATCCTTTTTTAAAAAATCCAATTATCAGAATATTTGATTATCCTAATGGAATTCAGTCCGAATTGATTTTTTATAATTGGAGTTCCACTGTACTTAAATATCAAATTATATTTTATGAAAATTTGTAAATTTAGTATTTAATATCAGTTGGTTTCAATTTTATGCATGAAGGATATCAGTTCTATAATTTTTCTCTTCAAAACAAAAAACAGTACTTATTTTAATTTAAAAATTAAATACAAATCCTGTGTTATCTGGTTAAATGTTTGCAAGAGATTTTTTATATTAAGCATTTTACTTTTTACCAAATGTCTGAATCAATAATATTGATACTGTATAGCTTAGCATATGTCACTCTTACTATATTAGTGTTTTCACAACTTTTGAAATATCAATTACTAGCAAATCCATCCAGTGATGAGTCAAAATTTAGCTCTTTATAGTTGAATTTTTAAAATAGATAAAAAATAATAAAAGGTAATTAGAAATAATTATTTTATTTTTTAGGGTGAATTATATTTCCTAGAAAAGAAAAATCACTGTGAGTATGTATGTAAAGTGTCTGTATGTAAATAAATATACCACAACCATAAGAAAAATTTAATTGATGATTTTTTTTAGAAATTAAATTTTACTTTCCTATATTATAAGTGATGCATTTTATTGTATTCCAACTCATATTATTTATTGTGAAAATATTTTAATGGACATATTAAAGGAATATATAAAAAATTATCAAATGAAAAATTTATTGTGTCAGGAATTGAAAAATTAATTGGCTTATGAAATCAAAAGTTGAACTTGTTAGAAACTTGTGATCTTAAATGAAATTATATTGTTAAATTTTGCAATCTGAATGCCAGGGATTCATAAAGATTTGATATAGTTTTTTGCTAAAATTAATATTTGGGTATAAAATATATAATTATTGATTTAAATTATTTCCATTTATAATATAAATTATGAAAGGTTTTTTGATGTCACATGACTTCTCTACAAACTATGTATAAAAATTCTTGTATTAAGTACAATAAATTGTACTTAACACAAAAACCAACTGTTAACTAAACTAAAATGTAAATAGTTAAATTTGTGTTCAAGTGTAAGGCAAAGTTACCGAATTTAATTATGTTTTCTACATTTAGTAAAAATGAAATTTTGATTGCCTGTTTATTAATCAATTTGTATATTACTTTTTATGAACACATTATCTGAATTTATTTTGTTTTTCTAAATATAATATGACATTTTATTATTATTATTCCATCTATAATATTACTGTAATTATCTTTTTTTCATTATTGACATATTATATATTTCCAAAAAGTTTTATTATATTATGAGTTGTAGTTTCATTTATTTGATAAACATAATTATCTATTTTAAATTTAAAAAAAGATTTTTCTCTACCTATGTAAAAAATTGCTTTTGTATTAATTATGTATAGTCTAAATTTATTTCAAATACCAACTTGCTTTTTCTTCCTAAAATATCTGCATTCAAATATAATTTAATATTATGTTTTCTTATTTATTATAACTTTTTTAAATTATGCAAATTAATTAAAAATATTTTTCTCTTTTATCTGTAATTGAAAGGATTCTAAATTTATTAATGATATATATCATATTTTCCTACATAATGATATATACTGTATTGTCCTAATTAATAATTTGTAGCGGCGTATTATCCGCAAGTACTGTTTTTTGAGCATAGAAAAAAAAATGTCGCATAATCAGCGGAATTTTTGCGATGAATAGTCGAAAACTTATGCTGCAGATAATTTGGTGTCAAATAAAATAAAAAATACACATTATGATTAAAAATATAATAAATTCCACAAAAAATATTAAATATTTATAGTGATAAAGATCTGTTTGAATCCACCTCAATGAAAAGTGTGATTAACTGCAATAAAAGAGTGACATCGATCAAGATCCGAAAAGATTCTAGTAAATCTTATCGATTTTTAGATTTTAATAAATTTTATAATGAGGTTAGATATATTTTAAAAATAAAGTATATTTGTTTTGTTAATAATTAAATGAAAGAAATGGATTATTTTCTAACTGCACATGGAATACCTTTTTTCATTTGTACATTGCAAGCTTTGTTTTTCACATTACATGTTTATTTATATTTTTCATTTTTCTTCCCTATAGCTTTCAGTTTAAAATTTGCTCAGTAACTTAATTTTCCCTTCACTATGATGATATACGAATTTGAATGTTTTCAGAGCGAAAAAGTTCAGGTCAAGATAAAATGCAAAATGACGCTAATAAATTGGAATTTTAATATCGTTCAGAGGAATTGAATTCGTTCTTGAACGTAATTGGTTAATGCTGATTATAGTTAAAATAAGTCAACTCAGTTGTAGCACCATCTGTTATTTATTTTATGAAACACAAGTGACATTTCTTTCAAAACTTTATTGTAAGATTTTCTGGTGAAAAATATTTTTATATCGGATTATCTGCAGCAGCGTATTATATGCACAAAGAAGTTCGAAACTTTTTAACACAATCTGCGGATTATATACAAGAAAATACGGTTTATTTATTATTTTTTTTTACATAAAATAAAAGTTTTTATTTCATTGTCTCTCTCTAATAAAGTTTTTTGATATTTTTGTGTTTATTTCATTATTTTGCATTTTTTTACTATTTAGCTGTAATTTGTATACACAATGTTTATTATCTGGTGAATGCTTTGTCTTTTAAAAATGTAATTTTATGTAAATATTTCTTGCAAGCCATGTTTCATCTTTAATAGAGGGATTATGTTACTGAATGTATCATAACAGTCATCAAATAAGACTTGCATTGTTAATAAAACATAAAATTATTAATGTGGAGAAATGGCTAGTTTTTCTTAGATTTTTTTAAATATATTACTAAATATTTATAATACTTTATTTAATTATTTTCTTTGTATATTAATTACATATATTTGATATTAATTACATATATTTTAATGAGAACTCTCATTATTATTATTTATTGAAAGTAATTTGATTAACTATTTACTTACATTTTGTTAATTAAATAATAATTTGTATACTTTGATATGAATGGCTATTATGTTTAAATGTTATCTAAACTATCTACATATTTGGAAGTTATGAGATACTGTTAGTTATAATAAGAAACTTAGAACTAAAAAGCAAATGTACTATATGCAGGTATATATAATTGTAGTATGTGCAGCATTTTTATAAATTTACGCTTAGATAACTATTTTATTCATAGTTTATAACCTAAAATGCATAATCCTAAATAAGACATTTTTTTAAAAGAATTTAAAAATTTATCAGAAATAAAAGCAATTATAATACTTTTCACTGAATAGCTTAAACACTCAAAGTATTTTAGAAAATTTTCACGAGTTCCTACTAATTCTTTGTTACTAATGGTTTCTAATTTTCTTTTCATTTGTATTATACATGTTTTTTTTTGTATGTATTGCATTTAAATGATGAATTTGTTGTAAATATTTGACGTGTATGTAGGTACATGTGTGCATTTAAAAATAATTTTTTAAACTGAGCATAGTAAAATTATTATTTTGTTTGTATTAAATATATCTTAAAAATTGTTTACACAAATACAGTTATTTCTTTATTATATTCTGCTATTCTTATACTTTTTTTAAAAATTATATTTGAGTATTCATGAATAATTATTATATATTTGCATTAGGTCTCATAACATTAAGATATGCGAAATTATTACTATTAGTTAAATCTTATGTTAAGATTTAACTGCATAGAATAATTATTTCTTTTTATTATGTAGTTAAATCTTAATAAAGAAATCATAAATAACTGAAATATTATTTATGTAAAAATATTTCAATATTTAAAGAAATAAAAACATTTTAAGAACATAATTTATTAGTAATTATCTTTTTTTTGTATTTTTAGATTTCAATATTGTATGAAAGCACACTTTTTTAATATTGCTATAAAGTATTATACCTTCTTTTTTGAATTATTTGTATATGTTGTAAAATCTTGTAAAATTGAACTTTTCTTCATGCATTGTATTAGTTGTGCTTTTAAAATGGTACATAATTTTCTATTAAGGATTGCTAATTGTAAAAATCTCATTATTAAACCTTATAGTATAATTTTTACATAATATATTTCTAATAACTGTTTTCTTTTAATTTTCCTTTGATATGTTTTAGTTGTTTCTATGTGTGCTTTAAAAATTATCTTTTATTATATTCTTTTCTTTATGAATTGTGTTGAAATTATTTCAGTATCAAAAGTGCAGTTTTGTATTTCAATAACTATGGCTGAAATATTTTTAATTAGAAATTAGTTTATGATATAAATTTTTATTTAATTTTAAAAATCTAAATTTTTATGTTTTTAAATTTTTAGTTATGAAAATTTAAATTTTTATTTAGTTACAAACTTGTTCTTGAATGATTTTCAGAAATCTTTTCAGTCAGTATTTTTAAAAATAAACTTGATTGACAATAATTAGATAGTTTACTACACAAATATGGTTAGTTTAATTTTACTAAGCATCTTTATAGTTTTAAAATTTCTAGTAATTAGTTATAACATGCTATATATAATACATTTATGTTAAACATTTCATAATATTTATCATTTTGTTTTAAAATAAAAATTAATGTTAAAAATATATGAAATAAGTATATATTTGCTTCTGCAATTTTTTGTACACAATTTTTTACAGTACATCTTAAAGCAATATTTTTAATGCATAAAAAGTCTTTGCTATAAATTTAAAATTTAATTATGCAAATTCAAGTTCCCATGTGAATCATTGTCATATTTTGTTTCTTTGCAGATTTGTTCCAGAGTGATATTTTGTTAGATCAATATCCTATGCATGAAACTTTATCGCAAAATTATTTATTTAACCCATATGAAGCAAAAGATGTTGAAAATACAACATTGCAAGAAGTTTCTAGTCCATCAAAGTTGTCTTGTCAATATTGTTCAAAGACATTTGCTCAGAAACGGTATCTTATTGATCATTTAAATACTCACACTGGTAAGAGACCTCATGTCTGTAAGTATTGCTCAAAAGCCTTTACGCAAAGAGCCTCTCGTAACAGACATATAAAACTCTGTCATAAAGATATTTTGACATAATACTTTGACTTTTAAGTTTAAATTTCAAATTATGGATATTTGTATTATGAAACATAAATAAAAATATTTATTATTGTTACTGTGTTGTTTAAATTTTCTTAAATTGTAAAAGTATACATGTGCCACAGTGAATTATTTAAAAAAAGATATGAAAAACTGTTTTCACTTCAAAAAATGTTTTCTACCATTTTATGTAAATTTTTATATGTAAGCATTGTTTTAATTATGAGTCATAAAAATACACACACAAAAACATCAGAAGAGAAATAAACTATATATACTATTAAAAAATAATGTGGTGTGACTCTTTGATTTTTGATGAGAACATTTCTCATTTTTCAATTGATTTCTTTGTTCACTTTTAGGCAATTTTGATTTAATCAAAAAAATATTCTTAGTAACAGAGCAAATAATGTAAAACTATGCAATTGATTTCTGGTTTAAAAATTTTGCTGAAGAGGAACAAATAATTTGACAGTTGGAATTTCATTTTATATGAATGGATATTTTTTTTAATTACGTCCTTATATTGGCTCTTTCAAGCATAATAAGTCTTGCAGTCCAATAAAGAAAAGAAGTATCTCCTGGAGTGGAGAGCGTCTTGAAATATGAAGAAGAGCGGGCTTCCTGGAGGGCAGAACATTTCCAAAGATGCTCGCCATCCATGTCAACATGTTCCCTACATAAAATGCAGTTGGGTGAATCTACAAGCCCTATGTGATATAGATGTTTCTGGAGAAAATCATGCCCAGTAAGTAACTTGAAGTAAGAGACCCTTATAGATCTAGGTAGATCTCTGGGGATACATGAGCTCAGCAGTGTCCTCCAAGAGGCATCAACTGCATTCTCTTTGTAATAAATTTTTCGCTGGTGATGCATAACCCGTTTTAGAAGGAGTTTGACATTTCTCAGGCCAGTAGGAGTATCTGGAGGGTTTAAAAAAGAAGCCTCTTTCGCGAGATTGTCTTCTTTTTCATTACAAGGCAAGCCGCAATGGCTAGGAATCCATTGTAATTTCCTTTCCCGCGACAGTAAAGTGTTAATGATGGTCTTACATTTAAATTCTATAGATGTAGGTAGGAGAGTATAATTTGCCACTGTATGAATGGCAGCCTGACAGTCAACAAGAAGGACAAATTTCATTTCCAAGAAATCTAAAATTTTTTGGAGAGCCATGTAAATTGCATACATTTCTCCATCAAAATTGTCAGAGTTTTTCCCCAAAGGCTCTTTGAGTTGGAAAAATTTGGAGAAGACACCAGCTCCCGCTCTCCCAGTACTTCTCTCAGCTGATCTGTCAGTATAAATGTGCATCCGATTGTCGAGTGGGTATCTCTCATTAATAGTAGCAAGAGCAGCAGCCATGAGTTCTGCCTGAGGGGAGACTCCCTTCTGGACAGGAAGGACAAGGTCGAAGACAGAGTGCTTACATTTGTTCTGATTTGTAAAAAATAGGTTGTTGATGTGGCCATAAAATTATTACTGAAGTTAAAAATGTTTTTAATCATAGCATTGATAGTGATCAAACAGTTTTTAAATTTCATTTATATTTAAAAAGTACAAAAAATTTGGCAATCTTGGTTTTGTAGAAGCCATTTTTTTTGGAATCAGTGATAGAAATTTTTTAA
>CM057818.1:11799512-11909512 GCA_030067965.1 Latrodectus elegans | reverse complement strand
GGTATAGAAAAAAGTTAGAATTTACAGTTACATTGCAAACAGGTGTAAAAGCGTAGCTGTCAGATAATAAAGAGTTACAAGAAAGTAATAAATGAGATTTTAAGCATAAATATAGAATAAAATATTTTATTTCAGTGCAAAAAATTGTCCAATCCAGTGGTACTATGTGCCATCTGACAGAATTGTCTCTTATAATACCTGCCCGCATGTTAAAAATAAAGCTATGTTTTGTGAATGGGGTATATAGTTTGCATAATATCTTCATGTGCATGTTATAAACATGGAATACCACTTCCATAAAAAGTTCTTCATCACCAAACTAGAAAATAATCGTAAAATAATATAGAAGCCACTGTGTAAACGAGAAATGTTACGGAGTGATCGTTCTGCTACACAGACTGAACTTCCAGCAGATGAGACAGACATAAGCCTCAGAATACAGTTCACAATGTATTTTGATAGAGATGTTTCAGAGGTAGTGACAAAGGCCTGTTCACTATATTCTGTATTCAGATCGACAATATCCAACAGGCAGTCTTCGAATTCGAAGATATTTTAATGTTGGCAACTCAGAATCCTTCAACATCATTATAACAGATACGTATTCCGCAAAGTTCTGATGTATCATAGCAAAACTATTCAGATATATTTTTCTATATAATTGAGCAGAATTGTTTCCATTTCCGTCTATTAGACAGTAGATGTAGCTTACACCAGTCTATTTTGCGATTTTTAAATGATTCTCGGATAACTCATACAACTGGAGTCTGTAAACAGAAAAGCCATGTGTGACGTCATATAAACGCATGTACATGCTTACAGACGTACTTACTGATTTCAGTTTGTGGTTTCTGTAATAATTATGGTTTCCTTTATAATTTTTCCAAGTTTGTACAACTTTGACAATATATACGAAGGTCACTCTGAAATGTTTGAGATACAACTAGTTATACTTACAAAATTTTAGGTGTGTTCAAAGTAGTACCCTCCAGTATCAATGCACTTTTGTAGACGAATTTTCCACAGATTAAATGCCTCAAGCCATTCATTTCTTGGAATAGATGAAAAATGCATTTATAGGAACATCAATCTCTACTTTTGAATGAAAAAGATGTCCACGTAAGTTCTTTTTTAGATTAAAGAATAACCAAAAGTCGCACATAGCTAGATAAAGTGAATACGGTGGATGTTTGATCCCTTTAATTTGTTTTTGTTTAATAAACTCAACTGTTATTCCGGCTGTATGTGAAGATGTATTATAATTCTGAAGCATTAGCCCCCTAACATTCAGTTCTTGTAGAATTTCTGGGAGATATTTAGTGGTATACCAGTTTGCTGTTACTGTCTTCTGTCCTTCCAGCTTGATGGCTTTGACCAATCCCGTACTTCTGAAGAAAACGGCATACATCACTTTTCAGTGTGCGTTGTTTTTTCAATATTGTTGGCTTGGGATCATCTTCAAAGACCCATGTTTGCATTCTTGATGTGTTGGAACGTCAAAAAACGGTATGTACGTTTCATCACCTGTTACAGTTTTAGAAATGTGACCAGCATCAGTTAGCAATTTAAGAGTTTCTTTACTTATTCTGACACGCTCCTCTTTTTGGTGCTCAGTTAGATTATAAGGAACCCAACGGCAAACTATTTTATTCATATGTAATTCTTCATGAATGATTTTGGGTATGGCTGCGGATCCAATGTTAAGTTCCTTTTGTATCATTTGATAGGTACTGTGTACCTATCAAAATATCCAGCGTGTTCTTCATCCTGAAGAAAATTGCGACCTCTTCTAAATTCTCTAAACCATCTGAATACAGTAGCACGAGCTAGAAATTCATCACCAAATGCTAATTGCAACCGTTGAACGCATTCTTCTTGATTTAATCCTGCTTTAAAATCGTGGAAAATCTTAGCGCGAAAATGTTCTCGCGTCAACTCCATTTTCTTTTCCATTTAAAATTTATTCCACGCTAAACAAGTTGAAATAAGCCAGTAAAACGTCGTCTTCTGTGTTAAAATACTTTGTATTTTAAAATTAAGCCGTTATTTTTATTTTGTAAATTCTCGTCTGCGTTTATCTCAAAACTTTCAGAGTAAATTTCGTATTAGTAACAAATTAGGTATAAAAATTTATATTTTTCGTTTCTTAGAATTTTTAAAACTATAAATCTTTGTCTTACAATATCTACTTTGATATTTTCTTTGCCAATTAATAGCTCATTATAACGAAAATTTTTGGGCGATGCCAATATTTAAATGAAAATAATTTGAATATTTTCTTACATTGTGTGTGTGTGTGTGTGTTAATTATAATATTCAGAAGTTATATAATATTATATTTTTCAATGTATGAAAAGATTCCCACAAATAGTAGCTTAGTATTGAGATAATGGTATTTGAGTCCGCGTGCGATCTCAACTAGCTTTAAATACCGGGATATAGTTGTTTGGTATTTACATACACGTGTGTAGAGGTGATTTTTAGGTTTCTTGAACTGCCACAGGGGAATCTACCTACTGTACACTACTAAAAAAACGTAGGACACTTGATTTTGTAACAATAACCGAAAAATATTTTATTTTTGCTAAATTTTTTTTATTATAAACAGTTCACAAATATTTTAAAAATACAATTTTAACATTAGAATTTTGATATTCAAACATATAATAATAATCTCAACAAAAATAGTTTATCTTTTTTGAAACTTTTAAAAAAAAGTAGGACAGCATTGTAATGAATGAAAAATTGTGATTTTATTTATGAATATTCTTCCCATTGGTCTTTATAACTTCAAGACCAATGGGAAGTCTATTCGGTTAAGATGTGAATTGTATAGAGATTGAGCCTCTGTTTGACAAAAATTGTTCCACGAGTCACTCATTGCTTCTCGAAGCTGAGTTAGCGAATCAAATTGCCTTCCATCAGCATCAACTCGACAAAATAGCATTGCCCGGATGTTTTCCAGTATATTAGGTCAGGACTTTTGTCTGGCCATGGTAAAACATCTACATTATTTGTTAGGGACCAATGTTTGACTCCAGTCGTGGTGCGAATGGAAGATCCGTCTTGCTGAAACTATCAATTTCACCCCCCAAGTCAGACCCATATAGAAGAAGCTCGGAATTCCGCATTTGAATGTAGTCTGTATGTTTTTGCCTACCATTTAAGAGAACCAGAATTGTCCTTCCTCCGTATCCAACGGCCAATCAAACCATTGAAATTCTTCCATTTTTATATTCATTTTTTTATTAATTATTGCAACGATGCAGGTGCTCCCAAGCACTTTTTAGAGGTCTAGGGGCTCTTAGGTGTGGGGAAGACTTTACATAGAAGGAGAATTAAGAACATATATTCTTTATTTTTACCACGTAAATATTAGGGGTCAGCGTGCCTGACTACGGATAGGGAGGTCATGGATTCGAATCCTGGTTCAGGCATGGATGTACTTTCTCTCACTCTCTATCCTGTCTTTGTCCTTTCCTTGTGTGTGAATGAGGTGTGAATGGTTGCTTACCTTATAAACGGGTCCCTATAGCATGTGTGTGCACTGTAGAAGTCGGACTCCAAACCAAATACTGTTCTGTTGGAAAAGTAGAGCAGCGCACCGCAATTTGCCAGTCTAGCTGGCACACGAGAAGAAGAGCAATCACATAAATATTGTTCAATAGTTGAATGCTTTTATATCACATAACAAAATATAATGATATATTTAAAATTATAACAATATTTTTAAAGAGGTTCTCTTTTGCTACATTAACATGTAATTTTAGAAAAAAATGTGCTATCTTATGTGAACTAATGTTTCATAAAAGATTAAGGTGTAGCATCCAAATTCCGACGAGGATGGAATTCGAACCCACGCGGGCAGAGCCCAATGGATTAGCAGTCCTTCGCCTTAACCAATCGGCCACCTCGTCACGCTTAATGGCTTGATTTTAAATTTAAACTATGAAATATAGGATTCTGAAACGTTTCACATCCTTTATGTTAAACACTTGGATGGCTTCAAATGGTTTTCACTTTATACTTTATTTCTAGCCTCATATATTTAAACTTTTAATTTCTATCTTATCAGATATCTCGACTTCAAGTAAACGTTATCTAAGACTTAAAGTAATCAAATAAAATATTTTTTATATCTATATTTTGTATAAATTTCATTTTAATGAAAATTTTGACATTAAAATAAAGGAATTCATTAATTATTAAAATGCTATTTCCTTATAAAACATACTAAAAATTAATAAATTATATAAGATCATTTTTTGATAATCATAAATTAACTAGAAAATAGATGTTTTAATATACCTTTATTTAACTGTTTAAATAATAATTCATTTAAAACCAAGACTCTTTCTTATATTTATTTGAAATAAATTCATTTTGAAGTATTCTGATGGAATATATTAGATTGATAAGCTATTAATAATTTATAATAAATAAAAATTTTCAACTGACTGCATAAAAAGTTGACTTTTATGCTTCCAAAATGCATATTTTTTTCCTGCAATTTATTCCAGTGCAATGAATGAAAACGAAACAACATTCATAGTTTTCACATTAAGACTCTAGAGGCTTGTAGCATTAGTTTAAGATTTAGGATACTTTTTAGTGTTATCACACACAAAGTTAGCTCAGCATAAAACTTCATTAAGGGAAAATTTTATGTTTTTTCTAATAAAAATGTCAGTACTCAACATTTTCAGAAAAATTTTCTTTACTTTTATTTCAATGAGAATTTTATTTAGTAGGTAATTATTTCCATTGTTTTATACTTACCCATATTTAAAATAAAACAAAGCTCATAAATGTAATATTATATCACCAAGTCAAATGTGTAAGTATAAAAATGTTGACTCTCATTCATGAGTTCGATAATGTTTGGTGAAGTTAAGGAAAAAAACTTGTTGTTTAAATTTTGCACACCTAAGTGCAATTAATGATATCTAAATGTACATAAACCTAATAGTTATATTTCTGGTTTTATCGTATTTTGTAGTTCCTTTAGTTTATAATTTAGTATCTGAGTTTGGCAATAGTGTAAATGTGTGACAGGTGTCTTGGCAAAATTAATTTCACCATCCTAATATGATTTTTATGGAGAACCAACTGCAGACTCAGAACATTTTTACTGACAAAATATCACTTTCTATTTATTTAAAGATTACATTTAATTCTAAAATTTTTGCCTATAATTGATTTTATGTAATATTTATGAGGTGGAATAGGAGAACAAGCGATTTAAAATTAATGAAATGCTTAGTAAATTAATAGTTTTAAATCAACAAAAAAACTTTCATAAATAAATTTATTTATATTCAGCATTCTTAAAATGAACCACACAATTTTGAAATTTTCTCGTGCTAACTCAAAGAAATATATTTATTATGCAATTTATTTTAGGCTGATATTTCGAATTTTAACTGTTTAGTGAATAAAAAAAATAGTTAATTTTCCATGACACTAGATAAAATTTAATAAGTTTTATATATAACTAGTAAAACTATTTTTTCCTCAATAGAAATTGCGACAAATACGTACAGTAAAATACAAAACACAATTATATACATTTTGAAATAATTTATGCATATTATTTTTTGATATACACAAGTTAAGATTTCTAAAGAGATTTTTTTTAATTTTCTAAAATGTAAAAATTAGATGAAAATTTTTTATATTTTTTATTTAGCAGTATCCAAGTTCTTTTATCAAATAATTGAGAAATCAGATTTTTTGCAACAATCTAGTATTCCTAAAAGTCAATGCTTTTAAAACATATGTAGCCCCCTCCCCCCCCAAAAAAATAAAATATCAATTAATTTTTCTATAAACTCAAACTTGTTTACATATGTCATTATTATCAGCGTTGGCCCGACAGCAATTTTCGGGCCTTGGACTTTTTCATGAGTCTGCCATTTCACACCTTTTCTTGAAATCGACCTCCAATTCTTGACTGTAAGTATGCTGAAGTCTTCTTCCAGGCAGTCCTTCCATCTCTTTTTGGGTCTTCCTCTTGGTCTACTACAAAAAGGGGTGGTGTGGAAGAGCTTCATTGGTGTACTCATTCTCATGAGATGGCCTGCCCATCACATTCTAGATAGTTTTATTGATTTTATTATGTCTTCATCTCCATAGATTTTGTACAGTTCAAAGTTATACTTTTTCGCCAGGTTTTATTTCAAGGACAGCACCAAAAATATCTCATAGGACATTTCTCTCAAAAATCGCCAATGTTTTCTCTTCCTTCAATTTACATACTTATTAGAGATTAAATTCAAATTATTAGAACGAAATAAAAAGAAACTATTAGTATATCTTTTAAACATTGTCAAATCATTAAGCTAACTTTTAGCTCAAAATTCAGGCATTTTCATGTTTCGATGTTGCTCTATTCATTTTACAGAATATTATTGAATCTTTCCTTTTTTTTTGCATCTTATTAATATACTCTGCGTACATTTTTGTGAATAACATTAATTTTTTGTTAACATTAATTTTATTGTTCTTGATCCGAATTACTGAATGGAATATTAAGAAACATACCTCTGAATTTTTTTCCTTGATAATATTGAATTTTGGCCTTTCATAATATTTTGGATCTATCAAAAAAGTCTATCTTTTAAAATATCAAAGGGGGGCTTCAATGAACCTTGATTTCTTACAAATACCATTTAATTAAAATTAAGGGGGCGTAATTTTTCGACGAAAATTTGCTGCACCTCCATTGCTATGGAACTGAAGGTTTTGTTTAGTTATCCTAAATCAAATAAAAGAGTGAAAAAGTGAATGATCTTACGAGGTCGGTTGACATATAGATTAAAAAAATTAGAATAAATATATTACGTAAAACATACCACTGCCGCATGTCAGTGACTTATTAGTTGCAGTCAAATCGAGAATTCCATAATATTACTGTAAATTATCTTTAATTAGTCATGGAGAAATTGTTATCAATATTGTCTGTGTCTAGATAAAGTGATTATATAATTTTAAAAAATTAACTACTATATTTCACAGGCATATGATATAGATATTCTTATAACGAATTTCTAATTTTCTTAAAATTTATCCATTTTACACTTGAATTTTGGAAACCGATGGCTGAGTGGTTAGTGTTCCTGACTCCTGAGCTGTGGATCCCGGTTTGAAACCCGGTTCCGGCATGGATGTTACTTCTTTCTCTGAGTTTCTCTGTCCTTTCTTTTGTGATGATATATGAATGTGACACACCCTGTAAAAGGGTTTGGGGTGGTATGGTGAGGGGTCAATCTACTCGCCTCCGTGATTTGGTTCATATGCGCCATCAATGACAAATGAGAAGCAATTTCTATTGTTGTTATGGCATAGGGTTCGTCACCCAATTTCTCGCAGCTGGTAAGAAATATTTGAAATTTAAATATTCTACATAAATTGTTTATATCAAAATTAATGTATCTTACTTGAAGCTTATAACTAGAAAAATGCTGTTAAATAACTTTCAATATTTTATTAAAACTGAGAAGTGGTAATCGAAAATCTTATTTGAGAGAAGGTTTGGTATTTGCTAATTTTGCTTATATAATAATAAATAGAAGTAAATAATTGCCTAAAAAGTTCTAATGAAACACTTGAACTTCGTTTCTTAGTGATTTGTAAACGATATGTTTATTTATTTGATAAAAGAAACATTCTGAGGGGAAGAAAACTTGGCTTTGTAGAAAAAACTTGAGTGTTTAATCGTTTTATGATTTTATTTCGTAGCCAAAAAATGGTGATAAATAGATATTAAAATTCATTTTTTTCCCGTAAAATTTTGAAAAAAATATTTTATATGATTCAGTTTTAATTAGAGAATTCACAAACCATTCATCTACCAAACCATCTCTGAAAGTATGTAGCCTATGTATCATAATATCAAAGTAAAATTTATTCACATTTATATAAATAATCTGACATTTTAATTTTACAATTGAAACGTGCACAAAATTATGAAATAAAAGTGATAAATTTAAAATAATCGAATAATTAAATTTAATGAAAGCAAATGAGATTACTATCTAAAATTTGATCATATAATATATGTTTTAAAATCTTTACTATTGGATCATAATTTAGTCTTTATAATCAATGTATATCTATCCATTTATATACATTTATTAAGCATGATCCGAAAGTTATGCAGGCTTTGAAAACCAACAATTGAAATTCTGTGTTAAGAAATTAAAATATGAACAGTTGATGATGGAAAAGTTTTTGTTACCATGGAGTAACACAATAAATATTAAAAGTATAAATTGTGATGCACATGAAATTTATGATGTTAAGACGAGAGATTCAGATAGTTTGGAAATTTCGTGAGAATTATGGTGCAAATGTTATGTCAATAAGGATTAACGGTTTTAAGTTGTGTAAACTGGTTTTGGACGATTTATTTGTTAGAAAATGTTTTGTGTAAAATTTTCATGACAGAGTACAATATTCCATTGGCAATTATGCAATTTTGGGAAAACTGAAAAAATAATCGAAACATCAAATTAGGAAGAAATTAGAATCAGCTAAAACAATTTTCTCGTTTATTTATTTTATTTCTTATAATACCTTATTGGATAAAAAAAAATCAATGATAAAAGAAAAACTAAATTTTGGCTTCTTTTGTGTGTGAAATTACCCAATTTATAAAAAATTCTGATATAGGTAAATGAGTGAAGATCAATAATATTTAGTCTAAAAGTTTTTCCTCTCTAAGAAACAATACTAATAAATTCTTCAGAAATTCTTTAAAAAATAGAAAAATGATTCCTTAGATAAGAAAGATAATTCTTTAAATATGAAAATAATATTCCAACAAATTCATTTTTTTCCCTTTTGCAAAATAAATTAAAACATCAACTAATAAAAAAGTTATCTCAATCACAAACACTCCTTCAAATATCCGATCTTATTCACATCGAACTTTGAGGAAATGTTTGCAAGCATTGTGGATAAATATGAATTCATGTAAAAGAAATATAATGGCAATGAAAATCATTATGGCAACAATTTTAAAAATTATAAATTTTAGAATAAACTATCGAAATTATGTTTTTAAATAAATTTCACTTTTAAAACTGTATCATTACTCTAAATTTAAAAATATTTTAAAAATTCAATTCTAAAACTTTATTTCAAATTTAACAGTACAGGTATTAAAAATTAGTTAATTTGAAAAATTATGTTATGAAGTAGTTACTTATAGAAATGACTTCGCATTCACTGACATTAAGAAAAAATATGTACTTTTACTGTTTAATTCCTTTTTCTTTCTTTCTTTTTTTTAATTTTTTTATAGAGATTTTCAGAATTCTTAAGCAACATGAAAACCGTGCTTTCTCTTCCACAAAATAACACAAAAATATAAGTGGATCGTACTTAAAGTTAATTAACTAGCATACAGAATATTTTAAATTTTTCCTCGGATATAAAAGCATTTATAAATCTTGATGGAATTTTTTGGAGATTATCTCAAGATTTTATTGTTAAGTTAAGAGTATGTATTATTAAAATAACAATTAAAGGAAAATATTAAAGGAAAAAAAAAAGAAATTAGTTACTTCAAGAAATAATTCCATATGTACGTTATTGACTATGTATGCTTAATGCATAACTTTACTGTAAGCGCTTTTTAGCTGCAAACCCCTTTTTTACAAATAGTTATGTATTTTCTAGAAATAAAAAAAGCTCATAATTAAATGAGAATTTCTATCATGATTGGTTTTCCCATGATATAAATATGAAAGAAAAGGAAATAAAAAAAATATGTATTTCAATTTTGATTAACTTTCATATTGATTATTTTGTAAATAGATGGCAGTACAATTTTAGCTTTTAATATTTAATTAAAGAAATTTAAATATTAAAATTAAAAAATAAAGCTGCAAAATAAAATATCTAAGCTTTAGATTTTATTAAATAATTTTATGTTTCTTTTTTATTTTTTTAAATGGAACGAACAAATTGCTAATAATGTTGTTAATTTATAAAAATTAGTCTTTTGAAAAATTAATAATAATTTAGTATATAAAAAACATTTCCTATTAAATTAAAGATAATAGAATTCTGCATTAATATTTTGTACAAATTCACTGATAATTGAAGAATTAAAAAGAAAAAATAAGTAATACTGTTAATGATAATCAGCTAAATGGACACTTCAATTGAGTAACTTTATTCACTTTATTCAACATCTATTTTTATAATATTTATTTGAGAAAAATTATCCTTTATTTAAAATAAAAATTAAAATCATTAAAATGTGTTCAATAGTCAGTTTATGGATTTGGTTTTAACTTATTCCTTATACACAGGTTCAATTAAATTGAAGTTTGATTTGAAAAGTTTCACTGGCATCATCTATTTACTTAACTGACTTTAATAATCTGAAAAATATAATTTTTTAATGATCTTAATGAAATAAAGTGCAAGTCACGGTTTCAAGGTAAGTGTCGCCACCTATTAATTAAAATGTACGATGACAGGATGAAACCGTTTATCAAAATTTAATTGTAATAAAATACATAGAATATTTGAAACTTGCCATAAATTTTGAATAAAATTCTTAAGCAAATGTTTATTTATAAGTCTTATATTTAAATATTTCATTTTTCAAATAAGATATTCAATTCATCATAGAAAGTTACCATTAAAATTAAAAAAAATCATGCAAATTCATATATCAAAATGAAGAAAATAGTTTTATTTAAAATAAACAGCGAATTATTTCACATTGAATGTGATCATAGACAGCGATATTACTTCATATTTATAATTATTTTCAGGAACTTAACTTATAGTTTTATTCGTATAAACATATAAAGCAACTTTTGATAACATAGCATAAAAGAATGGTTAGAAAGAGTCGAATAAACATTATCATTTTTCTCTCTCTCACTCTTTTTTTTATAAACTATCATTAATTTAGAAAGAAAAAAAAAAAAAAAAAAAAAAAAAACAGAAATAAATGTTGTTTCTATTTTATAGTTGAAGATGAATAAGGACATGATAAAATCCGTTTCGTAAGCAATGATAATAATAAATAATCTTATCCTTTTGTAAAAAATAAACATTTTGTATGAGACTGCTTTTGTATTATTGTTTTGCGAATATTTAACTATTCTTGAACCTAACATTTATTTATACAATTTTATAAACATAAAACACATAAGAGAAATTAAAACTATGGTCTATAACAATCAATTCCTATGTTTGCATTGTAACAATGATAATAGTTGAAAAAAAAAAAAACTTTTGCTTTTCTTTAAATTACCATTTTATACTTTTAAGATAACAATCCCATTGTGCGTGCAAATGAAAAGCTAAATAACAGTATAATTTATTCAATTATAGCTTCCCAAAAATTAATACTTAATACTTATTGAAGTTTCCAAACTAGAAGTATTAATATAGAATTAGTAATGATATTACAATTGTTAATGATTATTAATCATAGATAAAAATATCAATAGAGAATAAAATTATCAATGTTAATGGAAAATCAAATAAAGAAAATTCTCAATTTTCGCAGAAATTATAACGATTTTAAAAGTGTACAGATTTAAAAATATTAATTATTCAATTTACAGCAATATTTTACTTTTACAGATAGCATTTTAGAATGCTATTATGCTGTTCTTGATCTATGATATTAATGAAAAAAAGGAATATATTTTATAAATAAATTACCAACATTAAATCAGTTTGTTTTTGAAATTAATCTTTAAGGAATATTTAAGATAATTTTACTCAATTTTTGGGAAGAAAAGAGAAATAGTTTATTAGATTTATAGTTTCGATTGTCTGTCTTAATACAGTTTTTGAAATCAACACATTTATTGCAATGGTTCATCATTTTCTTTCATCGTCTATAGATGGCGACACTAGTCAATATTATACGATTGTTTGATATAAGCATTTAAGGCATTCCACTCTCTGATTGAAATTAAAATATGTGAAATTTGAAAATTTGTGTCTTGACTTATTACAATTTTTATTTATTATTTATCAACATTTTTTTCTGAGGCTTTTGACTTTCTTAAATTTTATTAAATATTTTCTATTAAAAGGGGAAAAAAAACATTTTTAAAGGAAAAGATGCATATACTATAAAAAAGAAATCGAAATTAAGTTATTCCAAGCCTATTGTTTCCAAAATTTACATTAAAAGGAAAAGTTAATGAATGTTGAGCAATTTTTCACAAGGATGATAGAAAAGTACTTTGTTAATCATTGATTATTTTAATAATCTTGTATTTTCTCCATAGATACTTCAATGTTATTCATTACATTACTGGGCAAAAGTTTGATGATGGTTTATGTGCAATTAAAATAATCCTAACTATTAACAAATGCATTTAAAATAATCTTAACAAAAATTCTTTTTTAATTATTAAATATTTAATTATGCTGTTATATATTTAATCAAACTGTCTAATATTTTTTAAATTTTATGTTTCCATTATTTTTTCTACTTATTGAAACTTTTGTGAATGCTATAAATTAATAATTTTGGAGGACTGACATTTTATTTTAGTTTGATGTCTATCTGTTAATTGATAAACATGAAAACATTCTTTGAAACTTTAAGGGGTAAGATACAAATATTTTTTTCTTTTCTTCTTGATATTTAATGCCATTTTGTCTCATTTAAAAAAAAATGACACCCAAACAGAAAGCAGTATTCATTTCGTTTAATTAAGGTAGCAATTAAATTTTATATTTTATAGATATTACATATAGTGTTAATTTTATTATATAATTGCTCATAAAACTTTGCATTATAAATGTATATTTATCATATGAATGATGAGATATGATCATATTTATCACAGCTCATATTTCATGAAATTATGTCCTTTAAAACTAAAATATTTAAATAATTACTTTAATTAATTTTTTAATTAATTAAAGAAAATTTTCTTAAAAAATTATAGAAAATTTATTATTTAAATATTTTTTCATTAAATTGAAATAAAAGCTTTATATATTTAAAGTTTCTATTTTTTATTTCAGAAATTAATTTTGTATTCTAAGATATATAATCTTATTATAAAATATACTAATATTTACATAACGAAACTAAAATAGTGCTTATCACTGATTTCATAAATTGTATAATCACAAATAACTTTGGCTGTTCAAAATAATGATAAGAATTTAATGAAAAAAAAAGACTTTTGTTTTTATGTTTGATGTGAGGCTTGTAAAGAATTGACCTGAGCAAACGAGAATAAAAAGCAAATTTTCGTGTTTTAATCTGTATTTTAATTTTAATCTGTTTTAAGCAAATTTTCGTGTTTTAATCTGTATTTTATTCTTGCAAAAAATAGAAAATTTCTACTTTTTGTAACAGTTCATAAGATATGACTACTCATGAATCCATGCATTTGATTCGCTGCAATTATTAGCATGCAATTCTACAAGGAATGTTTTGGAATATCATTGGATAATTGCATACGGCAGAAAGTAAGTTAAAATTGTCCTGTGTTATTATGTTACGAAAATTTATCTCGTATTATTATTAAAATTATTATGGAAGAATTTTGAAAGTTAATTTTCTTCATTTTGTATCTTATTTGATCATTTAATTTTTTAAGCTGAGTGCTAATTTATCTGTTTCTCTAAATTACTTCTTTTATTTATATAATAATAGAAATACAGAATAACATTAATTAGAAAATTTTATCTTCTTAAGTTATTTTCATAACAAATTATTTTATAAACTCTTTTTTTATTTGATAAGTTTTTTCTCCTGTAACCATTTATAACTGACACAAAATCTGTTTAAACATATTGAAATGTTAAAAATTCCAATGAAAAGTGGATACTGAGCTAAGATTTGATTCTTTGAGTTAATATCAAAAATATTTTTTATTTAAAAATATTTGATATTTTTAATTGTGTAAGCTTCTGACAATTAGGGATAATGATTCTGCTTATATAATCAAATTTTTTCAAAGTTCTCTCTATGAAACAAACATCAATGAAATATTAAAAATACATTCTAAAATATTTTATTATTAAAAAATTTTTCTTAGTAATTTTTGCAAAATTTGTCTCATCTTTGAGTAAGCTAAGGAATAATAAAATAATTAAAATCATCACACAAAGTAAATTAAGCTGATTATATTTAACAAAAATCATTGTTAATGTTAATCAAAATTTTTAATGAAATTTTTATTAATTAAAAATTTGATTGCTTGATGCAATTAGTCATAAATATAGAAAAACTTAGTTTAAAATTAACATTTTGAAGGCAAAAGTTTAGAAACATACTTACAAAATCAAATATTTTCTGTGAATTTTTAAGCAATAAAACTATATTGTGAAATATAAAGTTTTCTAATGAAAGCAGGAAAAAAACAGGTATTTTTTTATATATTTTAATGTTACTTTGCTTTTTATAATGAAAAATTGATAATTAATATATTTAAAATTTGAGATAATTGACGAAAATATTTTTGTGTTGTTACTAATGAAACTTTTAAAAGCCAAGCTCGCTATGCCTTGGTTATACGAATTAAAGTCCTCAGGGTGCGTCTTTCGTTTAATCAGGGCACCACGAATGTGAAAGTACGACTTCTTTCTTCAAATACTCTGATAGATGGCACCCCAATAGGATCCACTCGCTCAATTTTAACATTGAGTTGAAGGGGGTGGAAATTTTCTCCAAACCTTTGTACCCATGGTAACTGCTCAACAACCGACCACAGGACTTTCAATTCCACAGATTTAACGAGAATTTATATACTAAAATAATTTTAAAGGTGAGTTTAAAAAGTAGTATAATTTTCTTTATTAACATTTGATCATCCTTTGTATAAAAATATTATCGTCAATTAAGTAACAACAATTTATTTTTATTATAGTGATGTGGCTATTTCAAGTATTACTTTTGTGAAAAGGTTTTATTTTATGTAAATTTTTCTTTTGTCCTTTTTTTTTCTCACTATAAACATTAAATTTACAAAGTGTAAATTAATCAATAATTTTTCCAACTTTGGAAACATATATTGTATAATGCAGGTCTGATATATAAATTTCAAAAATATTATTAAAAGCATATGCGATATTAAAATCCTATTCTTCAAAAATATTTTCATTAATACTAAATTTATATTACAGACAATATTAAGTTTTATGCTTGTTTGAAAATGTATATGTAGAAATAGATGTAATATATGTGTCCTAGTTTATTCAGATATGCCAAGAAATAAAATAATTTTAATCTTTCTTCTAAAAATGTTTCCATATGGTATTTTTATTTAACTTTGAATATTCACATAAATGTTAAACTCTTAATTTATATTTTCATAACTTTAAATTACTTTTTATGATTTATGAATATGTTTGAATTATATCGAATATATGTTATATATACTTGCTTCATTTATTTGAGTAGTTCAAAATTAGCAAATTCATTTTTCACTAAAGCCGAAAAGCAAATATTTTATGTCAACAATGTTTTCTCTTTAAGTCTTGTGTATGAAAAATGAAGACAGCGCCATCATTTGCTTTTCCTGTAATTATTTCATTTTTTTTCATTTTAAACGGAAAAATAAAGGAGAAACATTAAAAGATTTTGATGGTATTAATATTAAAATCACATGTTGTCTTAAGCATTACATTTTCTTTTTTTAATCCTTAAATAAAGAGATTTTACTAAATTCTTAGAGACTAATCTCTGTAAGCCTACAGAACAAATTTTTATGTGTATAGAAAAAAATAATTGCTTTCAACAACGATCCTTTTAAGCGAGGAAATATTATCGCAGATTTTAGGAGATGAAACAGTGCTACTTTAAATCTTTTTTCCTGATTATGGATTTTATCGGAAAACTTAAAAGTAGATGTGCAGTGTAACGAAATTAACTGATGGAAGTCATCAAAGTATTGTATGTAAACATTAATAATGGATATTGCTTACTGTAGATGTTTGCTTTATAATTTTTATGTTTCTTTAAATATTTACAAAAAGATTAAACATTTACTATTTTTCTTAAAAATTTTGCATTATTATTTGAGTTAGAAAAGATTAAAATGAAATTATTTACGATTATCTGCACAAAGAAACTAACAAAAAGAAATGTATCATGAACATAAATTAGAGTTTAACAGGAAAAATCTTTGAACAAGAATGCAAATTTTTTTTAATGCATTAATTATAATGAAGACAAAGTTTTTGTTAATTAATGAAATCCAGTTATTTAATTAATAGTCTGTAATGAACGAGTAGAAACCTGAGTGAATGCTGAATTCATTATAAACAGAAAATGAATATCATATAAATAAAAAATTTAACACACATTTACAGTTTAGTATTACAAATAATGTAATTATTTATTGCTCAAATCTATTTATTTATATCTCATCACTTATTTAGAAATCATAAATGTACGAGTTTTAATGAAAATTTAAAGTAAAGATCTTTTTAGGAATTGCTTTAGATAAAAAAATGTATACAGTGTGTCCCAAAACGACCGCATAAACTCTGCACAACTAGATTCCTCGTTGGAAGTACATAAAAACTGTCCATAGAAGCGTTCCTGTACGATTCCATAGTTTACGAGAAAAATACGAAAAAACAAAGTATGACGTCACTTCTGGTGCAAGAAAACACTTTATTGAACATAACAACAGCAATATATGCACAATTTAAAGCAGATGTTCAAACTGTCCGCCTTGAATGTCGAGGCAGGCTTGAGTACGCCGTGGATTGGCTGTCATCACACGTTGAGGCATCGCCAGGTCCACCGAAGTATAAGCAGCTGACAGACGAGCAACTACGTCCTTGGTGTTGGCGCTACGTCTCGATATGCCAGTTCCTTTAGATGCCATCATAGGAAAGAATCCAATGGTGTAAGATCTGGTGGACATAGAACCGGACCCTCACGTCCAATCCAGAAGACGGGATATTCCATATACAGCCAAACTACGTATAGGAGCACAGAAATGCGCCGGAACCCCGTCATGCTAGAATCAAAGGCATTCCATGATATCGGTCTTACATCAAGAACATGTCATAGTAGTCATGGACTGAATACCTGGCCACCATACGAAGACTCCCGGTAACTTAAAAATGCACCCTTTTAAATACCAGTTTAACGATGCTTTAATGTCATTTTATGGCACACGTGCATCCATGAAGTGATATGCGCGGCAAACGTTTTAAACATTATCGTCTGGAAAAAATGCAAATACTGTTGTTGATATGTCCAATAAAGTATTCTTTATTGCACCGGCAGTGACGTCATACTTTGTTTTTCGTATTTTTCTCGTAAACCATTGATCGTACAGAAACGCTTCTTTAGGCAGTTTTTATGAACTCCCAACGAGGAATCTAGCTGTGCAGAGTTAATACGGTCGTTTTGGGACACCCTGCATTATAGGAAATAGAATTATCCTGCCATTACTTATTGAAACAGTTCAAAAAGTTAAACACGGAAAACAAAAATCTAATATCAATTAGCAGAATCAGTAAACGTAATTTAAGTTTATTTTGATTAAAAAAATATTTATATAATATAAAAGTTAAAATTAATAATAGTCAGTTTCGTTTTATTATAATAAAAATTTTGGAATGCCTTCTAAATATAACTAACACTATTTCAAAATACATTTCTACACATTTGAATAAAATTTGTAAATTTCTGTATAATGAACAGTACAATGTATTGATAGCTTTCTCAATTAATTTATCAAATAAAATATTTCTTTATAAAATTGCAAAGAGATAAATAAGAACTTGTAAGTATTCAAATTAACTTTCTTTTGTGCCAGTACTCAAGAGATAATTTCCTTAGTTCTCTTTTCACAAATAGCTTTTCAATCATATAAACACTTTTAAATGTGAAAAAAAGTGCTCTATACCTTATCATAAGATCAAATTAACTTAATTGCATTAAAATTGAATACATGCATAGAAATGAATGAATATTTGATTGAAATGGAGCAATTAAATGCTATTCATTTTGTAGGACTTGGTGTCGTTAAATGTATTATAAGACAAGAATTTCAAAATGAATTTGCTAATCAAAAATGTCAATAGCCATTGATTTAGTAGGATGTTAGTAATGATTTTTGTGATCAAATGAGTAACTGAATAATAAAAAAATAATTCTCAAAAATATGTTTACGAATATCTTTTACTTTTTGGTATTTTGACGCAAATAAAAAGAATCAATTAAATTCGGTAAAACCATTAAAATATATGATTGATTGCAAGAGTAACGTCATAGAGTTTCATGCAAAATATTAAGCTATGAGCAGTAATTTTAAGCTATTTTTCAATGTTTAGGTAAGAGAAAATATTAAAATTTTTTATAAGGATTGGCAAAAGGAAATAATTATAAATTGAAATTTAATTATATGTATTTTACTAAGTATAAAATGAAATATCATTTAATCAAAAATTTACGCTAGTAATGTTTTCAAAGTCTTACTTAACAACTCAATATTATCCAAATTAAATGGTCAGAAAATCTTCATTTAAATAAAATTTGAATAATTTTGAACTTTAGGTACAATACATATCTGTAACTGGTTGCAGAAGAGGGAGCTATGCTATTGAAAGTAACATTTCATCGAATGGAACCAATCTAGGATGTATTTACAATATTATCATAAAAATTGGGGTCATATTTCCCAGAATAAACAGTTATTTCCTTGTAAAACTAAACATTACTTATTGGGCAATGCGACAAATTATTTGGCTATTGATTCCTGAATAAATTTTTTTTCCGTAGTAAAAGATGAATTTTAATTATCTTAAAGCTTCTCTTATTTATTATTTTTTTAAACATTTCATTCTCTTTGATTTTATCAAAAGACAGATGTATTCAGTTGAAAACCAAATGCAATAATCTGTTCTTAATGAACAATCATCATATGATAAAAGAAAGCACAATAGAAACATTTCTCACAGTAAAAAAAAGTTCAACCAATCGTATTTTTTAAAGTGTAATGATAATAATAGATTTTCCTATTGATTTTAAAATAAATGAAGATGGAGAATTTTTTAATATATTAATATTTTAAAATTTACTTGCAATTTTTTTTATTATTATTTCTTGAAAATTTGGAAGTGATCCGATAAGAAAAGGAAAAAGTAGACCTTCTGTATGTTACATGCATATATGAAATGATAATATAGAAATTAGTACCAATACTGATCAGAAAAATATTTCTTCAAAAAGATATTATCAAAATTATTATGAATTTAATGTGTATGTCTGGTGTGTTAAAAGTGGGCATACGTGAAGAAAAATCAGCTGCTAGTGACGAAATACTAACGGGAACCATAACTCAAATTACTTACAAAAATCTATATGTATATTGCAAGTTTTAAAACTAAAAATAACTTTCAAATATAGACTGCACCAGAAAAAAATAATAATAATAAAATTATAGAAAAAAAGACTTGTAGACTTAAAAAATAGCAATTTATGGTATCTTTATGCAATTGCATTGAAGTAATTGTAGAGTTATATAATCCGTTAATAGACTGAAGAGCAGCATCTATGAAGTTTAAACTTAACTGGAATCCAATGATACAGAAACCATCGCTTTTCAGCTCATTTGAATGAAGGATGATGCGGTGATAGCCTTTTTAATATACTTTTCGTTAAATTTAGCATTTTGGTATATCATTAATAATTTTAAAAATTTGTATAGATGAAAAGTATTTTTTCTATTTTATCTTTTGTTACCTTATTTGATGCAGAAGAGTGTCTATAATAATAGTATTCACTCATTTTTAAAACCCATTTTGAAAATTTTACTTGTAATGATTCAGAATAATATGTTATATATAACTTAAGAAAGCATACGTTATCATATTTAATATCATACATTACGAAATTAATAATTATTATACATGAAACTAAACAACAAAAGCACTTTATGTAATTATAAAACTAGTTTTATTATAAGATGATGTTTATTATATTAATACATTTCACTCAGAGAAATGTTTAATGATAATTTGCAACCTCTAATCACATTTTTTTAATGTAAATGTAACATGAATTGATGATAAATTATTGCAAAACAAAATACTTATAATTTTTTTGTGTTTAATAAATAAATACCCATATTTTGTGGAATATTATTATTCAACTTTTAATAAATTGGATTGGAAGATTCAAGATTGACTATTTCTCTTTTCTTTATCAACATTCGAAATTATTTGTCTTCATTTACTGAATAATTAGAGATCACTTTTTAGACGAGAAATTTTGATTTTTACACCTTACATTGTTGAACAATGAATGAACAACGATTTTGAATGAAACTAGAATGGAGAAATCTTTTCCTTTCATGTGAGTTTCCTCAATACAGTTTGTAAGTGTCCATCATTAAGTGTATTACTTGGATTGAGTTTCTTTTATTTTATCTATTATTTTTTTATTGTGAAAACTAGAAGGTGGCTTTTATATGAACAAGCAATACAGGCTATCTTTATTTTGATAAAATTTCTATAGAACTATGAATAAATGTGGGTTAATAAGTGTAAAATGCGAACAACCAAATGATAACTAAGTTAAAAAAAATTTTCCTGGATAGTAATTTATCTAAAAACATATTTTAAACAAATTCATCTGAATTTGGAAAAGCATGATTTTCAGATATACTGAAGTATTTATATAAAATTGCATAATTTTCAGCGGTGGGCACTTGGGTGATGTACCCTATGCCACAAGCCTAGTAACTACTACTCTTTTGTCGCTACCTAGCGAGCAAGTGTGAACCAAATCTCGGAGGCGAGTAGCATTGCCGACGCCATAACTGTCACAAAATCCATTTATAGAATGGAGGAAGGTTGGTTGACTCCATGGATTATCTGGTGGGTCACATTCCTACATCATCACAGAAGAAAGTACAGAGAAAGAAAGCAACATGCCTGCCCGAACCGGGTTTTTTAACCCTGGACCCACAGCTCAAGAGTCAGGAGCGCTAACCACTCAGCCATCGGTCGGCTTATAAAAATATATTGAAATAGTTATATTTAAATATATATCAATGCAGTGTATTAAATTTTGCATTATTTCATTTTCAATGAATTCATTGAAAGTGATAGTTAAAAGTAGTATGAAACTATATTTTTAGTCTTTATTTAACATTTAGTTAATATATATATTTTGTTCGTTTTTATTCATAAACATTTTAGACTTTTACAAATATCATAAGTTGACTTTCCGTTTATTATAATGCTTTTTTTTAGGTTTTTATTATTTCTTTTTTGTGAAATATTTTTATATTGATTCTATATTTTATAAATATTTCATATGCCAAAGGTTTAATATTTTAAAAGAGATATTATTTTGTTAAAAAACAGTAAATAATCACTTTGAATCACTAAATTCAATAACATATTTTGCTAACAAACGGAAGGATATTTTTTGAAAAGAAATATGATTATTTAATAAAAATAAAATAAAATTAATAAATTTCTTCCACAGTTATTTTTTTTTATTATGTTATAATTTTATCCTTAAAATTCATACTCATAAAAGAAATAAACACAATATCATTACCTAAAATACTATCTTGATATTATAAAACGTTTTATTTTAAACTAGTATTTTCAAAGCAGAAATCACTGAAAAGTTTAGGAAGAAAGTACAGAGGCATATCGTCAGGAGGGAGGTGGTCAGATATGCAAATTAAACAAAGTTTTTTGACTTTCTCAAATGACATATGTCTAAAAATTTTCGAAACATTCTCCCAAAGAGTTTTTACTTGAGGAAAGAAGCTTAAAAAATTTATGTAAAAAATTAAAATAAAAAGTATTTTAAGGCTAAGTAAGCAAATTCATATTAGAAGGAAGTAAAGATATACATTAAAAATATCAATACCAGCAAATCAGAGTCAATATAAATATTCGGATAAAGATATAGTTGACGAAGTAATTTGAAAAATTTTGAATTAAGAACTTGGTTAAGCTATGAATTTATAATACTTTTATACACATTGGTAAAGATCTTTTTATTCAGAAATATTGTATTTTACAATGCTTTAATTTTTCAAGTTAACTTGCAAATTTATTTTTATATCATTTTGAAAAAAAATTTTATTAATCAGTATTTTATTACTTTTTGGTGTATTAATGATTTTAATGTTTTCAATTATTCAAATTTCGGTAGTAATTCTAAATTAAATTATCGGAATGATTTTTTCTAGTTAAAAACAATATACTTAATAACAGTGCTGAATTTATTAGATTTATTTATCAATATTGATTTTTCGAATACTTATATTGATATTTTTGATAAAGTAAATCAATTTAATGTTAAAGTTAGCAAGTTATTATACTGAAATTCCAATATTTCTGTCAAATTTATAAAAATATATCTATATTAAAGAAGGTTGACTTTTTCTAGTTAAAAACAATATGCTTAATAACAAAGATGAATTTTTAGATTTAATTGTCAATTTTGAATTTTCGAATACTTATATTGATATTTTTGATAAAGTGGCTCAATTTAATGTTAAAATTAGCAAGTTATTATACTGGAATTCCAATATTTCTGTACAAATTTATACACAAATATATATATCTATATTAAAGACGGTTTTAACAGTATTGTGCCTAAGGCAGGGTTGTGATTTTTCTAACTGAAATGTGTGAAAATTTATCAAGATCCTGAAAATACGATACACTAATTCACCATTATTGAATAGAAGAATAACGATTATTGCTCCAAGTTTCGGTATGTATTTACAAGACATGATCATGATATGTATTATTTATGTATTTCTTAAAATTCCAGCTTATATTTATATATATATAAGCTATATATATATATATATATATATATATATATATATATATATATATATATATATATATATATATATATATATATATATATATATATATATATATATATATATATATATATATATATATATATATATATATAATTATCCAGATACCTGGGCTAAAATTATATTTGATCCTGTCTTTGAAAGTATTGATTGAAGTATTGTTCTCTGTGATGCAATAATAAATATAGCTGAAACCATAACATGGATTACCGTTATTGTTTTATTTGTATAATGGATGCTAAGATAATCCAGACTTTTATAAAACAGTTTCATGATATGTCTGTAAGATTAGCTTCTGTCACTAAGTTAAGATAGTTGCATTCTTATAATGACGAGATGTACTTCAAAAATCTTAAACGAGATCTTAAATGATTATCATGTTACCAAATTATTTCCCATTTTATCTATACGCATCATATTATGACTTATAAATCCAGAGAAACTACATCAAGATAAATTATATAATTCTAAAAGAGTGCTATTTGAACTCAATTAAGAGATTAAGTTGATATTCTTTCATACATTATTCCTATTTGACGTACTTTCATTTGAAATGAGGTAAAACTATCAACTTCTTTAAATTAAACTTCTTTAAAACTTCAACTTCTTTAAACATTGTTTAAATTTAAGTTTTGTTAAAGAAATCTGCATCTTTTATATATTTGTTGGAATCTTTACCACCAGTTGCAGAAGGCACATTATTCCCAACTTTAATTTATTATTAAATCTTCTTAATTGACTTAAAATACCATAGCATATTTCACTTGTCATGTACATTTCAAACATAGGGTCCAACAAATCTGGTAAAACCCTTTCAGGGTTAGGTACAGGGACCTCTGCTGTGTTTACTTTGCATTTCAAACATAAAGTGTATCTTTTCTTGTATAATAAGATTATTAATTTATTGTGCATTAAAAATAAACTAAGAACTTAGCAAAATCCTTAAGCTGAACTGATGTTCAATATAAGTGAAATTCTAATACCTTGGTTTAACTACCATTTCAATTGATGAAATACATTTTTTTAATCTTTTCTGATAACGAAATACGGAGACGAAGTAATCGAATTGAAATATCTCTTGTTAGAAATATGAGCATAAAGAGAACTTCCAATATATAGGGTAACATAAAAAAGCACTAAAAAGTTTCTAAAAAAGAGGTATAGAAAGAATTGTTAACTCTTTCTCACATCTTTCAAAATAAATATTTTTTTGAAATGATTTGGATTCGTTTCTTCTCCTCTTCGAAGAAAATATTTAAAATATGAAAGAAAGATTACCCTCTCTTTGACTTTAAAAACTTTTTTGATTACATACAGATATTTTATTTTAAAATAACTTTTCTATAGTACAAAACTCTTTTCAATCCCAAGATGAATTATTTCTCATTTTAGGTTTCTGTAAAATAAGAAATATTTCTTATCTTATTTATTTTAGATCAAATAATGATTGAAATGTTAAAAAAATAATGTTAATCTTAATGTTACGTAATATTCTAAAACTTTGAACTTATATCTAGAATGAAATATTTTGGCTATTTAGTTTTCTAGCATCATGGATTTATGAGATATTGTCATGAAATTTACTGAGATAAGTGTTATTAAACTATTTTATTTATTTATTTAATCTTTTATTAAATTTTATTTAGATAAGCTTTTATTAAAATACTATTATTTCAGATTAATTCCTTCAACAGATGAAATTTCTTTTGCATTAAACCTTTTACAGAATATATACACTACAGAACGAATTAGTTGGGAAAAACACAAAATATTTCGCCACGTTGTTTAATTGGTTCAAGTTATTTTATATGCACGGTACAGCAATATAACGTCTTCCTCTAGCTTGAATGATTTGGCATGGTTTAGCATGGATTTCATTGAATAAAAACATAAATGCTTGATCTCGTCATCACAAAACCAAAATTTCATAAAATTCTCAATCATTGTTTCCTTTGTAGAGCATTCACGCGCTTCTTTACAATGCTGTACAAATTTTCGATAAAACTTACATCAGGAAAATTGCGAGGCTAATTCAAAATTGTTAATTTCCAAATCTTGAAAAAAATTGTTTGATAACTAAGAAATAAAACCTATGGGCAGATCTTGTTGAAAGATATCATCACCACCAGCGAACGCTTGCATTATAGGCACAATTTTTCTTCCTGTATAGAGATGTGTTTTTTACAGTTCATGTACCCTTCAAGTGGTACTAAACTGGCAAATCCTCCAGAAGTTAAAATAATCTCAATATAATTATCTGTAAGGGTGATTAACTGTTCCTGTGACATGTTGTTCCCTGATGAATTTTACATCGTGGTGCAATTTACAATCTTCAGGTAAAAACCTGACAAATATTGGTCGAATCCCTTGTACAAAAATGGATTTCGTAGCGGAATACAAACTTCTTTCAGTTTTATGTAGCCCAGGATTAATATTTCCAACTCATTCCAAGCGTTTTCACTTCATTACAGTTTTTAATAATTGTTTTTTTTACTGGTGTATTTTCAAACCTCCCAGTTTTAATAAGCATTGGTTGAATTGACAATGAATCTATATTTACACCAATAGCTAATTATCCTCCCTAAAGAACTGTGTTTACTATTTTAACAAGATAGAGGCTGTTCCTAAAGAGCTCAATGTTTGCGCCTTGGACACTATCGAGAAAAGATATCCCCCTAATGAATGGCTTCACATTTACACCCTATGGATCGTACCTCCCTGAATCAAACGGAGCAGGCACGGATTGGTACTGGCGGCTATTCAAAGACTCATTGGCCGTGGAAAAATATCCCATAAACTACGACGGAGAAGTCACTGCAATTCCCGATGCTACAAATCAACTACTTGCTTTTGGCCTGGCTCCTGAAAAAGTTGCTTTACTCGTCGACGCTCAGGCAGCAAATTTTGCGCTAAGTAACAACAATCCAACGGACTGCCTTCAAACTATCCAGTGCCGTTTAAAACTGGCGGAGCTCATGTTGCTGGACTGGATTGTAACTCTCCAGCGGATTCCAAGCCACGTCGGAATCCATAGAAACGGAAAAGCAGACAAAAAGGCCAAACTTTGAGCAGATAATGCTCACACAGAAGTTCCTATGACACTTAGTAGAGCTTGGACAATTATCAATACCTACATCAACATGTTCTCTAATGCGGCCCTAAGAGAGGAGAGTATTGGGAAGCGATGGGAAACCCTCGCCACTGTCCCGATCCCAAGTCACATGGAGAGAGCTGAGGCTGTTGCCCGCTTTCGCCTTACTACTGGACACAACTTTCTGGGCGTCCACTTACATCGGCTTGGACTGGCTGCTGATGAATCCTGCCCACTGTGTGGCCATGCTAGGATGGATGCCGATCATCTAAAGCAGTGCTCTGCACTTGCCCTACATCCAGCTGACCATGTCGTCTGCCGTTATTGGGAGGCTCGGCGTCAAATGGTCGAAAAGCCAAGAATGAGCGTTGGCTTAAGTAAAGTACTATTATTGAGGAAACATTTTACTGTTTCATATAAGAAATTTGTCTGTTAGATGTGTATCTTTGCATTTGTGTCCACATTTAATCTTTTATGCTTGAGAAACTTATGCGAAATTTTTTGCTGATTAATAATTCAAGAAACATTGGGTTTTATAACTGTATGTGCTGCAGTAATATCACTTATAGTGATCGAAGTTCACTGAATGAGATTAACAATTCAAAACTGAATGAGATTAACAGTTTTTTTCCTGGGAGTGATATCCATTTTTTAAATACATGTCAAAAGCCGACAATTAACACAATCGACTTCTTCTTACAGATAATGAAGTGCAATTGAAGGGAGGATTTTTCATCATGCCATGAGTATGTGGTCAAACTGGTTTAAACCAGTCAAGGGCAATCATGAGTTGTAAGAACATGCATTTGAAACTGGTTAGAGGCAAAACATTCCAGAGAGAGAAACAATTTTCTTAAAAAATAAGTTTGCACTGTACCATATTGTGATGGTTATTCACATGTTTTGCTATATATAGCTTATATCTCGACTGAGTTAAGAACTGAATGGTATATTCAGTAATACATGTTATTAGTTTTAACCTCATGTGGAGGTATTTATCATAGTTTTTAATCCATTTTTATTACTCTGCATAACTGAAAGTCACACATAATATTTACTACTTAAGTTAGTAGCTAAATAGTTATCGAAAAATGTGTTAAGGATAGAACTTGGTTGAGATCAACTGAAGACGTTAGACTGGAACAGACAATTACCTTCTTAATTTGATTCCAACCTTTTATGTCTTTTAGACTCACGACCATAGAAATTCTTTCCTCTCTCCTGATTTCAATAAATGGGTTCTATTTATAACCTGAAGTTGTATGATACCCTCCTAAGTCCTTCTAGCTGCCTCATCGTGGGGGAAGGGTGTTCCTGGACGGAATGGGTGAAGTACACCGGGAGTATATTCTTCTAGTAGGGTCAACCTAGGCGTGAAGGCCATGCCATTTTGTCCAGCTAAAGCTAGCAGACACTCGGGGCTAAGTCAGACTTCTTCCTTTGGTGCCCCAGGTCCTTAGATCAATTGAAGCCGCTCCTTTCCTATTACTATGAAACCAAATTCGAATGATTTTTGATTTTATGTTAAGGACTTAGATTAGCTACACCATCCGGAATTAGAATCATTAACAACAGTATATGATAGTGCATGGAGATATGGAATTTTCCATGTATTAAGTAACTTTGGTTATGCATGGAGTTATGTGTTATGGGTAATGAGATTTCGAATTATCCATGTATTGCGTAATTTTGGTTGTGCATGGATTTGTGAAATTCTTCATGTATTACATAATTTTGGTTTTCGGGGTAATCTTCCGATATTTCTGCAAGAGTTTTTGCACGGACGTGTCTTAAAGTACGTGTTGAACCCTTTGCATCCAGTACTTTTATCCAATCTGAGGGTGTACCTCAAGGGTCTATTTTTAGTGTTACTGTTTTTAATATGACATAAGCAGCATTCTTCAATGCGTGTCACCTTCTGTTAATGGCCCTATGTTTTTTGGATGGCTATAAATATCTTGCCAAGGTCAAACAGGCTGTTAGTTGAGAGACAACTACTAACATCTGTTAATAAACTAGCTGTATGGTGTACAGAAAAATGGCTTTGTTTTATCTCGTAGCAAAAGTTGCTGTTCCCATTTCTAGCGGAAGACCTGACCTGATAACTATCTTATTATTTATCTAAACAATACACCTATACCTGTGGTCAAAGAGATACAATCTTGCGGGTTGATATTCAACCAAATATTAACTTTTTTCCACCTGTTATATATTTGTTTAATTGCGGGTTATCGTTTAATGTTCTCAAGTGCTTTTAAATATATATTGGGATATTGATCATATATAGTTGCGTCAAATTTACCAGTTCCAATTTGATTTCGTATTGACAACGGCTATATTGTGTATAGATCTACTAGTCTTCTGTTTTACTCAGACTGGACACGGTTTTTCCCTCTGCTTTGAGGATATGTTCAGACGTATTTCCCACATTAACTGCACAGAATCTATACGTTATCTGTAATCACTTACCATTAGGCCGGAGACAAATGCATCAGTCTCTCAGTTACTACGCTAAAATTATGTTTGACAGCCACCATCCTTTACGTTCCTTAGCTCCTAATCTTGCACTGAAGAGATTATGTGATCTTCACTCTTTTTGCATCCAACCTTTTCTCACTTGAACAAAATATGATCTTTTTTGACAGACTTATGGGATTTCTGTTTCATTAAAACGGATTTACATTCACATTCACCTTTGTACTTTGACATTTTTACCATTGTACATATGTATATAATAAATACATTTGGTCAATTCATGAAATCGGACACAAATTGAAGATTTTTCTACAGAGTTCCTCATTACATCGCCGAAAATATTCTTCATGCACGCTATATTCACGATTGGGTCTAAAACTGCAGGACATATTGTTTGTGTCATTTTATTTAACAATAAAAGTTACGATTACAACCCATTTGTGTCCTGCACCATTTTCACAATTGAAGCTGTGGCGATACGCCAGAACTTTCAGCTAGTGAGTACACCACATAATTGAATGTATACTTATAGTTTGAGTGTTACAGACGCGTTGAAAAATGTCATCCTTTTGAATCCAAATTTTACCATAGCGTAGATTCTCCTGCTTGTAAAATATATGAAATCAAATTCTGATGGATCCCAAGTCACGTAGGTCTTGAGGACATTGATAAGGTCGATGCAGCGGCTAAAGCTATGACAATACTTCATACATTAGTCCCTCTATTAGACACGAGAAATGTTGTAAAAAAGTTTATTTATTCTCTCCGGCAAGAGTTATAGAATATGAAGCTCTTGTGCAAAGTGTGTGACATTTACCCATCTGTTATCTCATCATTAATTTTACCGTTACGAAATGCTGATTTTCGTTTGACTCCCCTTCGAATCCCACACACGTTCCACACACAGACTTTTGTTTTTAAATGAATTAAATCCATGGTATGAAATGTATGATGAACCATCTAGTATTCATAGTATTTTAATTACATAGCTTGATTTTAACCAGCAATGTTTGCACTTTTTCAGTACTAATCTTTTTTAACATTATCTGTGATTGGTTAGGGGCTATGCCTTACAGAAACTTATTTATTTTCTAAAAGCAACAGTTTTCTTACATTTCACTTAAATTATTTTAATTTTATAATAGTATATATATATATTATTTTATATGTATTTAGATTTTACTAATATTATATACAAAAATGTTTGTTCTTTAACGTTTTAATGATGTTTGGGTTTTAAAAAAATATTATTATACTCTACAGTGAGTGTAAAAAGTATTCGTACAGTAGGACAATTGATTTAAGAGAGATTTGTTCATAAAATTTATAAACAAAAGTTCCATTTTAATTAAATATAAATATATAATAGTACACATTTTCACTAGTTCCATGTAAAATTTACACAAAAATAATTTTATGTATAAATATTTGCAAAACTGAAAGAATGTAAAAACTTGTGGTGTAAAAAGTATTCGTACAACAGGTATATATTGGCCAATATAATCATAATATTTCAGTTAATACCTTGTAGGATATCCTTTAGCTCGAATAACTGCCTTGAGACTCTTTGGCATTGATTCCACCAATTATGCTGTTATTGAGCTAGACATGGCGTCCCATTCTTGATTAAGAACTGATTACAAATCATTTTCATTAGAAAATGATTTGTAATCAGTTTATAATGAAAATGATTTGTAATGGAAACCTTCATTTCTGTAAAATGCATGGATCTAATATTTTTATCAAGCACGTCCCATAAATTCTCAACGAGGTTGAGGTCCAGCGATTGAGGTGGAAATTTCATGAGCTATGGGGTATTATATAGTATCCAGAACCTTGTGTTTAGGGCTGTGTGCTTAGGGTCGTTATTATGTATGGAAACGTAATCACTATTCAAGCCCATGTTTGATGCAGCAGATCCTAAATTATTGTTTAAAATGTCAATATAAAACTGGTGATTCATAATGCTTTTAATAAAGACTAATTTGCCCACCCATGGAGCACTCATACACCCCCAAACAAGCAGACTTCCACTCCCATGTTTCACTTTTGGCACTAGATTCTTAGGATGCATTTCTGTATTATGCTTTCTCCATATCATTCGTCTTCCGTCTGATCCAAATATGTTGTATTTACTTTCGTCAGTAAAGATAATATTTTTCCAGAAATCTGGACTGTCTTTAACTTATTGCTTGGCGAAAGACATTCGCAGTTTCCGATTCTTCTCACTAACAAAGAATTTTCGTTTTGCAACACGGCCATGGAAACCTTCATTTCTGTATGTATTTTGAACAGTACTTACGAAGGCTGCTGTTCCCATGTTTTTCAGTTCTGATATTAATGTAGGAGCACTTATTTTGGGATCCTTCTTTACTGAACGTACCAGAAACCATCTTTCTGATGATGTAAATAGTCTTGGTCACCCAGTGCGAGAGCTGTTTTGAACCGTTTCAGTGGCAGAAAACTTTTTTATGTTTAACTGTATAGTTGAACAGGGTCTACCAACTAGATCAGAAATCTTGTTGTAAAATTTACGATTTTTATGGAGCTTTAACATCAGTTCTCTTTCAGAAACACTTGTCTCTTTACTTTTATGACCCATTACAGAATTTCTAGTTTCTCACTACATTAAAATTTCCACTGAAGAACCTTTTAAGTAATTTATAAGATGACGTCAATTATCTACATCTCAATGGATTAACCAATCACAAAATATAACTAAAAATTTTGTATTTATTTTTGTGTACGAATACTTTTTACACCACCAGATATTGGATTGTTACAGTTTTGTACACAATTATTCCTGTATAAAATTATTTTTGTGTAAATTTCACATCAAAATAGTGAAAATATGTTCTATTATGTATTTATATTTAATTAAAATGGAATTTATGTTTATAGTTTTTATGAACAGATCTCTTTTATATCAATTGTCGTACTGTACGAATACTTTTTATACTAACTGTGTATCATACTTCTAGTGCAGTTTGTTTATTTTTTGACTTTGTGAAACAAAACGTAACCAACTTTGAGATATCTTTGTGTTTCAAATTTGATATTCTGCACGCTTTAAAAAAAGAAATTTTAATACTTGATTCTCTGAAAATCTAGAGATTACATTTTATTCTTTTCTTATAAGTATTAAAATCAGTTTTGTGTTTCTCAAGAAATTGAAAAATGAGTATTTTTATAAATAATTTTTTCTAGTACTTCATATTTTATCATTTCCAGAAACAGTATTTATGATAGAAAATCTCACATAGAATATCAGTATTGTTTTAGAAAACTAAAATAAATTCTAAGATATACTTGATTTTGTTCTCATTTAAACTACGCATAAAAGCCAATAATAAATAAATTTAGATTTATTTAAAAATTAATTTAAACATATTTAAAAATTAGAATTCATAAAATTATATTTTTTAGTTCTAGAGTGTGATTTCGTACGTAAGGATTTCTCAGCAGAAATTATCTCTATTTACAAAGCAAAAAATGCATTTGGGACTGAAACATCGTTGAAAGCTTATGATTCTTTAAAAAAATAAAAAATTGTAAATAGCTGCAAGGCTGCAAAATTAATTTATTTCTAAATGGAAAAAGCGTGAACAAAGGAAATCAGTGAATAAAGATGCTGGTTTATGAATTTTTATTTATATGAAATACTTGTATATTTATAAAATAGAAAAAAATTCTATCTTGTAAGTGTTCTTGTAAGTGTGAAATTGGCAAAGAAGGAAATAAAATTACTCGTGATTGTTTTTTAAAAATTACTAAAATGAAAAATTTGTTTAGGAAAAGAATAAATCAGAACTTTTCAAATAGATTTTTAAACATGAAAGATAAGAAATATTAAATATAATATGATATTATAACTAAATTCCACTAAACTGTTATGCATTATTAATTAAAACATAAATAATTCATAAAAAATATTCGAGAAATTAAAAAAGTTCAAATTCCTTTGTTAGTAATAAGATAAACCAAAAGCAAATAAAGTTTCAGCCCAAAAATGCTTAGAGTGAAAAATAATACGATAATAATTACCCTGTATTCTGAAATTAGATATGCTTTAAATATTTGATAAAAAATAACTTATCAAAAAAATAAATGAAAATCATATAAGTGGCGTTTTAATAGTGAAATGAAGTAAGCAAAACGAAATTAACATGTCAGAATTTTTGCAAGGTGAATCGTATACTCTAGATAATGGACTGATATTTTGAAATTTTAAATTTTGTTTTACATGAATAATTCTCATAAAACTTATTTTTATTTGTTAAATGAACATTTATCATGAATGTATTCAATAAATTAAATACTTTGAAATGCATTTGAATTACTTTCTCAAAAGGAAAATATAATTCGTTAATTCTTTCACTTGTCAAAGTAATAAATATTTATGGACATACTGAATCCTTTGCTCTTTTAATAACTAATAATAATAATTATTTACATAATACTGTTACTTAAAAGGGAATTCAGAAAAAATAATATAATTAAAATATTAGCTCATATTTGTGTTTTTCTTGCAAATTGCCTCCTGTTCACTCCTCTTATATGGTGAAAAAAATGTCATATTATAAACTAATTATGCAATTAATAGTAAGAATATTTACATATTAATGATTTTTAATTTTTTATACACAATAGTTTAAATAGTTACTTCAATCACAAGTAGAGCAAATTACATACATAAGTACAAAATAAACATTTGGGAATTAATTACATTTTAGTTAATTTCGTAACTGAAGTTTTATGAGTAATTCTTTAGAAATAACTTTCACGAACTCTTAAAAGAAATGGAGGAATGTTTAAAATTCAGGAATAAAAATAGTTAAAAATGCGAATGTTAATTTTTTATGACCAATTGCCTATAAATAACTTTCACAAACTCTTAAAAGAGATAGAATAATGTTCAAAATCCAGGAATAAAAACAGTTAAGAATACGAGTATCTACGATTATTTTTATGAGTAATTGTTTATAAATAATTTTCACAAACTCCTTAAAAAAGATACAAGAATGTTCAAAATTCAGGAATAAAAATAGTTAAGAATGCGAATATTAAGAGTAATTTTTATGAGTAATTGCCAATAAATAACTTTCACAAACTCTTAAAAGAGATAGAATAATGTTCAAAATTCAGGAATAAAAACAGTTAAGAATGCAAGTATCTATGATTATTTTTATGAGTAATTGCTTATAAATAATTTTCACAAACTCCTTAAAAAGATAGAGGAATGTTCAAAATTTAGGAATAAAAATAGTTAAGAATGCAAGTATTTATAAGTAATTTTTATGAGTAATTGCTTAAAAATAACTTTCACAAACATTTAAAAAGAAATGGAGGAATCTTCAAAATTCACAGGAATAAAAAATAGTTAAGAATACGCAAATGTTCTTAAGAAATTCAGTTTTTTAACAATGTACATAAATTTGTCGATGTCCGATTGGCAGAATTTTATGATTTAACGCGAGCAATTGTTACTAAATATTTTATGTTAAATATACTGAAAATATTACAGTACATTTTTTGAACTGTGATAAATGAAAATATTATTTCTGCTTAAAGCTTTTTATATAATATAAGTTTATGCTGCGAATTTCTTAAATGTGTTTAAAATTTTTTCTGCATTAAAGATGGATTTAATGTGGCATGTATTATTCTATCATATTAATTCATTGAAAAAATGGAAAAAAATAATTGATCAATGCAATCTCAACTAAACAATTTGAAAAGTTTCATGGAAATTTTTTTCAAATCTAAAGTTGGAGACAAGGTTTAGTTATCCTGTATTTAGGGATGCTCAATGTGATTTGAAAAATATGTTAACATGAAAAGGTCACAAAAATACTATAAAGCAATAATATTTGTAATCGTGTTTAAATATGCAATATATTAAAATATCAAATAAAAAATTTTATAATTCATTTTTCTATTTTAGTGAATTTTTGAAAGAATTATGAATAATAATAAAGACTGAATTTTTTACAAATAAATGTATTTTGATTATTTTGCACATGACATTGCATAAAAAATTTTAAATTTCATAATAACGTAGCATTCTGTGAGTGCGTCACTTAATTACTGCTAATTTTTGAAAATGTTATGCGCATTTTATAATAATAAAACTATCATTATAATTAATGAGATAATGAAAATCTCAATTGAGATAAAGATTCAAATTTTATAATGTCAATTTAATTGTTTATTAAATAAACAAAATACTTTTTAAAATTATGAATTAAAATGTTCAATGGAACACAAATCTATGAATAAGAAGATAATACTATTTGGTTAAATAAAATGATAAGCATTTAAGGAACTCTTATCTCAAAATTTGTTTGACTTACGATTTTTATAAAAAAGTTTTTATTTATTTAATAAATTAAAGATTTTCTGAATTTTTGTTTTAAATAATGAAATTTACATTCAAAATAACAATTCTTATTTGGAAGCTAACAAAATGAATTTTAAATTTTTTAAAGAATATTCAGATTTAAATAGGAAAATAAATAGTTCATAAAGTATTGATTAAATTGTAATGAATTGCAAGAATATAATACATGAATGTAATAAATTAAATTTGCCTATATACCATTAACATTATATTGTCTACGGGATACCATTGGTAAACAGGCAGGAGAGAAAGGGATGAAAGATTTTCGTAATTAAGAAAGAAAGGAAATATATCAATACAAATATGCGTTTGTACAACTTATATAAGCTCATTAAGTAACGTAAATGTACCTCTTGCAAATTTATAGATTTTTTTTCTTCAGAAAATTATTCAAAAGCTTATGTTTCTTTGAACTGAAACGCTTTTTCGTCACCAGAGAGAAAAGGATGCCTGGAATTTAGATAAAGATTATAATTGGCAAATAGGATAAACCGTGATGAAGCATAAGAAATTTATTGTTTACATAAAAAAAGTTTGTACGAGAAAAACCAGGAAAATCTATAAATTACCAATGCCACTAGATATACATGAATTTAAAATATCATAAAATATAATACTTTAAGCAAAAGTGTGCGGTACACTAAATTATCCTCTTCAAAGGAAATGTTAAAATGCTTAGTTTTCACATGCAATTACCAAGGGAATAGTAATTAATATTTTGGTATGCGTTTTGCATGACGTATCAGAAACCATTCATCTTACCATCACATTAAATTTTAGAAAATAATAAAATATAATTAATCATGTATTTTTAAGTAATAAATTTCTTTAATAAAATCGGTATTTACAGTGATATCATACTACAATTATGTGTTCTCGCTTTAAAAGGTTTAAAACTCCATTTACTTAACTTTAATAACAAAAATAAAGTAAATTAATTTAAAAAGTTTCAACTTATTGTATAAACTTAAGAAAAATGTATTTGCCAATAATTTAGGGTTACGCATCATTGCTAAGGACTATGGGGAGCAGTTGGTAGAAGACAGAATTCTACATCTTATGATACTCTTCGTCTTTTGTATCTCTAATTCAGCAAAAGAAATTATGCTGTTTGACACAGTATAACATTTTCTCAGTACGTTATTTAGCATCACACTCTTTCAAAGAACATGTTCAAAACGATATAAGGGGTTTTTAAGCAAAACGTGTTAGTTATTTTCACAACATACTGCTTATATGCATTTTATGTCTAGTTATAATCGAATTTTTCTTTTTGGTTAAGCGTAAAGTTTATTTTAGTAAGACAGTCTCTTTACATAAACAAGATTCATAATAATTAAAGAATATAGTAGTAGAGTATAAAGCAAATTACAACTTTGAAGACCTATGCTAGAATCGATATAAATAAAAGATATCAAAGCAGACTGAAAATGCAACATTTATTAAAGCACTATTTTAAGGAATTCTATATAATGTGATTTTCAAATTAAATAATTTGATAAGAATGATTGTGAGTTAGTTTTATCCAATTATATAAAAGTAAATATTATTTGAAATGAATAAATTGCAACAAATATTATACTGAATTCTATTTACTATGAAAAATTCTTATCAATGTTTTCATAGGGCATAGTACACTTAATGAAACCTCGCAACATATTAAAAATAACTGTCTTAATAAAAATCCTTATATGAAAAAACAAGTAAGTAATGTTTATATTAAAAATAAATAAACACATATTTATGTAATTTAGTCTTCAATTAGTTTGCTATTTTTTCTTAATAAATTAATTTAAATGACAAATAACAGTAAAGCTAATTATCCATCAGAATAAGTGAATCCATCAAAATATTCAATATTATCCATTTCAAATAATTCTTTGTATAAAAAAATCATCCTTTTTGTTTAATTATAATGGAACATTTATTTTCATTTGCAATTGCATTTTCTAAATAATTTATTACCCAATTTCTATTTTAAAGAAGCATTACCTACCTACCTGCATACCTAAATATATATATATATATATATATATATATATATATATATTTTTTTGTGAGAGACGATTATGCATATTCAAGGCCATTCACCCACACGCACGATTGTTTTTTAGAACATTTAGTATTTTGCTGTTATTATTACGAAACATATTATTAGTGGACTAATACTATTCTTTAAATAGTATTAGTCCACTAATAATTTATGTGACACTATATAATATGAGTACAATAAAAAATACTAAATATTGTACTCATATTATATAGTGTCACATAAATTTCTGTGTTTCAAAAAAGAAATAGCATACAATAGAGAGTTCATTGCTTAATATTTAGTTTAAAATACGAATATAAATTATTAATATAAAGTATATTATGTTTATATAAATATAATTATATCTTTTTTATATGATGAATTTTTCTGTTATATAGGAATATTTTTTGTTAGTGAAATTCTATTTTGAATATTTTTTATTATTAATACAGTGCAAAATTTATATAAATATTTTTACTAATCCTTTTTTAACGATTAATTTGATTTGAAGCAAGATGAAAAAGACTTTTTTATTTTATTTAATTCTTGGGATAATGTTAACAATTGAAAGTTATCTAATGATTCTCATTTGGTCTGTGAATTTATATTCTTCTGATTTTTCATCAAATATTTAAATTTTAAACTCAATGACAATATTATTAAATGATGAAAGAAAGTTTTAATCAAAATGTAATATATCATACCTTTTAATCTAACTTTTCCTCTTATTCATTTAAATACTTGTCAATGAAATATATATTTTTTTAATTCTGAACACTATTTCATTTTAAGATTCCCATTTAATTATTATATTTCTCTTTGATACAGTTACCAAAAGGACACTTAAATATTAAGAAAACATTTACTATTTCAAAAACTGATATAAGAACAAAGTATCTATTTTAAAAGACATAATTTCCATGGAAAATTTCTTACTAAAATTCCGTTCTGAATCTTCTTTAACAGATTCCAAAATATCTGTTAATTATTTAACAAAATATCTGTTAATTAAATATCTGTTAATTATTTAGGTTTAAAAAAAATGAATGCTGCCTTTCAAACCAGGCAAAGAAATCAATCAGACGAGATACACATCGTGTGGAAATTAACCGGGATACCGGATTTAACCAGATTAATCAACCGGATTTAAAATTAATCTTGCGACAAATTGTTGTTAAAATTTCGCATATGTAATTTCCCATATAAAATCCAGACTTGTCATTTACTATGTCTCATGGCCCTGCAACAGTGGCTGTTTCACAAATAATACTGATGAGAGAGTTAACGAAGAGGAATTTCATGTGAAGGTAGCTTGAGATTTATTTTTTTGGACTGAAGGCATTTAATTCCTTAAATGATTTAATTAACATTGTGAAACCAACCTTAATAAAATTGTGCATTGATATTACATTTATTTTGATAAAATCATGACTATTGTTGCATTTTAATTTCAAAATCAGAAAATATGAAGTGGAAATCAACGTTATTAAATTAATCAAAAGAAAACATCTAGTATTCACGCAGAGTTTGCTTTTGCAAATTTAAGTCCATCTTCAGGAAATAATTCTTATTAATTCTCAAAATAGACATGAAAAGCAACTGAAAGCCATTTTTCATATTTGCTACCAAAACAAAACTTAAATATATAAAAATAAAAGCTTAATTGTTGCCATTTGTAACCTACTACATTATATTAAAGCAAAGATAATAACTAACCATTTGTTTAATTTAGTAAATGCTGTTAGGGGATATTATTGAATGTATATAATATAAGTATAACAGGAGATAGTATAAGTATATATATTAGAGATATTATTAAATGATGTGACCACAATTGCAATTATTTAACAATATAGTTTTGTAGAAAAATGAGGATTTTGTAAAAGTTAAATTTTCTTACTTATAAAGAAATATTTTTAAACACTTTGCCTACATCAAAAAATATTTCCTATTGGCTTAAAAGTTTCTTTTCAAATGAATGTCTATTTATATTTTTACTGCATTTTTGTTGCTTTCCTTATTTTAAGTATATTTCGAAGTGGTAGAATAAGTAAATAAAAAAAAGTTTTAGTTCTTGTTGGGAAATGGAAATGAAATGATCTTCTGGTAAATATATCTTATAAATTTTTAAAGAATTCTTAACAGGAAAGAGATCTGGTATCAATGAATGATACTTGGAAAAACTAACTGAGTTTTCACATAAAATGTACCAAATAGGTTAAAAGAATAGAAATAAATTTTAGTAGGATAGTAAAATATCTAGAATAGCAGCATTGAATAAAAAAAATAGACACAGTTGAATTGAATGGATTTTGAAATATCGATGAAAAAAAAAGATTAAGGAAATGACAGGCAAATTCCAATTGAAACATTTTCTAGGATGTTTTAAGATGCATGAGTAGAAATAAAATGCATTTAATACGACAGAAATAAGAGAGTGATTTTTTCCTTTTACATTTTTAGAAGCGCTTTTTTTACGAACAGAATTTTATAGTAACAAAAATGTTTTTAAACTGAAAATTGCCATTTTTCGTTGTTTGTCTTTACACATGGCTCTATTTTACAGTTTGTTTCATATACAAAAAGTACTTCATGCATGTGAATCTCATGTGAAAAATATAACTTTAGGATGACGAAACATATATAGGTCACAGATATCTTAATTTATAATACATCAATGAAAGTAAAATTGAAATTTTGATTAAAACATGAAGCACATAACTATGTATACTAGTTTATACAGATTAGGAGAAGAGGTTGATTTACATAGCATTTCACATTTTAAAAAGTAAGAGATTTTTTTTTTTTAGCTTTTACTCCATTTCAATTATTAAATTGAATTTTATTTCTTTACTAACGTTTATTCTTGTAGGTGTGATATTTTTATTGAAAAAAGATTATCACTAGTTTATTCAGCGTATCAATCAATGCACCTTGAAACAAACATTAGTTAAAATCTGTCTCACTCACATCTCAGGTATTTTTATTTATTATTTTTATATCTTATTACTTTTATTTTAATAAATATTAAGATTCTTAGTTTCTTTTGCTGTCACTTTCACAAATGAATCATAAGAATGGCAAGACATAGGTGTATTAAATGGCATTTGAGCCAAGGGAATGTTACAGTCTTTGTTACGTTATAATATTTTAATAAAGTAGTAAATGATGAATGCAAGATATATGAAGTAAATAAGAGAATTTTTGCATAGTAAATATCTAAAATATAATACACATAATAAATATCTTATATTAGTACAACGTAAATGAAACATTTATTTATATGATTATATGTATAGATATTTAAAATAATAAATAATGTTAATTCAAAAAAGGAGTTTCTTATACATACATATGTATATATTATATATATCTATATCCATCTATCTATCTATCTATCTATCTATCTATCTATCTATCTATATATATATATATATGTGTGTGTGTGTGTGTGTGCCTTGAATTCTTCATTTTCCTAATATAATGAATCCTACATTTTACACAATCATAAGTTGATGTTGATATTTGACAATACTCCATGTTTTTTCATTAAGAGAAATGAATGTGACTCCTCTCAGTGAAAAATTCTACAACTAAGCAATGCGTTGTATGACATATGTCAAAATCTGCTTATTTTAAGCGTTGAGAGGGAGAGAGAGAGAGAGAGAGAAAGAAAATAAAGTGTAGCTGCTTGAAAAAGTAAATATAATATCAATCACTTTATTTATTCTTTGCTTGATTAAATACTATACATTTTATAATGTTTAAAATATATTTCAAAATGTTTTGAATAAATGCCTTCTTAATTTAATCAAGACTCTTTACTTACAAAGAAATTCCATATTCACTTTACTTATTCTGAAGATTAAAGAAACTTCACGTGTCATATATAGAGAATTTATGTATGTAAGGAATTATATTATGCTTCGCTATTAAAATTTTGAGATTATTAAAATGATATTTTTCTCTGTAAATAACTCCATTACTTTCCTCATTAGGGAAAAATTTTTTGTACAGTATTTATGTAAATAGCCTTTTCTTGAAAAACAAACTTGGATAAATATTTGATAAAAGTAAAAACCTAAAGTAGAATTTCGATTTTAATAATAACTTCCTTTATTTTTATTTTAACGGTTAAGCAATTTCATCAGTTCAGCAGCAGTTATCAGCAATTTTTTAGCTTAAAATCTGTTTTCTCAAAAGAGGTTGGATTTGCAATTTTTGTACTTTAAAAAATGCAGAAAACTAGTTTCGCCGGAAGTAATTACTTTCTACTGAGCTTCAAGAGATCAATATAATCTTCACGTGGTAGTTTCCTAGTTTTCTGTAACTTCACTGTGGAGTTTCTTTTTTGGAATGTATTTAACATTTAAAACTTAAGTTGAGTCAAGAATATTTTTTTACTAGAAAAATTATAAAATAAACACTTGACTTTTAGAATATTTTATTTAGATTAAAGTTGTCTTTAAATAAAATTTTTTATGGGTAAAAATAAATAATATGAAAACAAAATTATTTATATATATTTAATAAATAACCCATGCTAATATAATTGATACTTAAAAATATATATATATATATATATAATAAACAATTCTTACAAACGTATAGTTTTCATTGTGTTTAAATTTTCTGTAAGTAAATGGTATTTAAGCTTACTATATAAAAATTATTACTTTCTTCATAATTTCTATAATGAATAATCCAGAAAGTTTGCCCACAAATTCTTATTTGTATTGCACTTCCCAGGATGATAGAAATTGCTGATTAAAGTATCTTCAAGTACTATTCAATTAAGCTATAGACAATAACTTGTGGCGTACACCTTTAAATTTACCTCAAGTGTTAAAAATGAAATATGTTTGCTATTTAAAATAAAAACTTGCAGTTTTTAAGATAAAATTTTGCTACCCATCTTGTCCAGTGGTCAACGTGCCTGACTGAGGGTAGGGAGGCTCTGGGTTCTAATCCCGGTACGAGCATTGATGTACTCTCTCTCTCTATCCTGTCTTTGTCCCTTTCTTGTACGAATGGGTTGTGAATGGTTGCCTACGCTATAAGCGGGTACCCATGGCATGTGTGTACTGAGGAAGTCCGATTCCACACGAATATACGGTTCAGTTGTAAAAGTGGAGCAGCGCACCCCATAATACCATCCTAGCTGGTACACGACAATAATAAGATACAATTTTATTGACTTTAATAGCAGTATGAAAAAAAAATCCAGAAGTATTTTACGACATCAAAAAATATTTATCAATAGATATTTATTTTACAAAGACATATCATACTGATTTTTCTGGGCCATTTAATTTTAATTTTTAAATAAAATCTTTTGATGTTAATTGAGCTACTATTTCATTGCCATTATTATTAGATACTGCCTTTATCAAATATCAAAGATAATGCCAAAAAAGAAAAAGCGAGACATATTTATGTGGTTTTGTATGAGAAAATAAATGCCAATGAATTATTTTTTAAAAATTAAAAGTTTAAAGATTTATCCTTTTTATTTCGAATGTTTAGACATTTGATTATGATGTCATTATAGCTTGGGCTCTCTATTTTAGAATTAAGGGTGGAAGGGACGGTATCTTCTCTTGCACCTTATAAACATGCCATCATGAATCCCCAAAATCAGGTGGTTCTTCAAATTTTTGGATGAATGTACCAAGCAGAAAGATAACCAGACATTATTTACCAAAGATGTACCAGAATCAAAGTACAAAAATAATACAGTGAAATAATACTAGAAATATGATTTATGATTATGAAATATGATAGAGGACAATTCGGCCATGACATCTCTTACGTACCTCAACTGAACACGATAATTCAGCTGCTTTTGGGATTTTAACTCACTCACTTTTGATAATGAAAAAAGTACCCAATCAACAGGCCATGTTATTTTAGAATTTTTAAAGCTACAACTTTTACTTTTGAAATGTAGCAATGGTTGACGTAAAATATTAATCTCATATAAAATATGTCTTACTAAATACAAATAATTTTAGGAAGAAAGGCTTTCAAAAAATCGATTTTACTTGCTCATAAATTTCACAGTTATGAATTTAAGAGTAAATTTTAAACAGCGATGCGACTTTTAAGCAAAATGAATGAGATTATGGAGAAAAAAATAGGAAAACACTTTCTGTATTAAATAGAAGGAAAGAAGATGAATAAAATAAGGATTTTTCTTCAGATACTTCAAAAAATAACAATACAGGTGGTAAACAGGAGAGCAAAACATGAGTGCTGTAAAAATAGATGGTCAAACTACAATAAACTTAATATGCAGGACACCATATATGACATTTATTGTAGTTTATTTTAAATACCTAATATATATTTGTGTATGTTAACGGATTAAAAGTAGCTTCAAAAACCACATTCCTTGTAATACAATTTAAAAGTTAGAATTTAAAAGAAATGTTTAGTATAAGTATAAAAGTCTACTTTTACTGAGAATGATACGATTAATTGTCAAACGTATTGCACTTATGGTAATTCCATAGATACTTAGGAAAATACTTAGGCTTAGGAAAATGTTAAGCTTAGTAATAATCTTCTTGTTAAGGAATGAAGAGGCTGATCAATTGTGATGAGGGCTTATTCCTATTTTTGATGATTAGCTTTTGAACTATTATAGGAAATTAAGAAATGATGTTTTTCTTCTCATAGAAAGTACTAGCATTGTTAAATAAATGACTTAATTGAAATTCTTACGAACCATTACTAAGTTCATTAAGCTATTTAATATAAAATTGGGCAAAACACACAGTTAGGTTTAAACTGCAATTAAAGCTTATTTTCTCATTTTTGAGCACTATTAATTGACCTTACTAAAATAAGATCATTAATTTTTTAAATTCCATATATTTTAATATAATATTTTATATAATTATGTATTTGTACTATACAAATTCTCTGTAATATCTGTACCAATTCATATCTGCCAGGTTCATTTACAAGACAATTTTCTTCAAACAAAAGTCTGAGTGGAAATTGATTGATATGAAGCTGTTTGAACTTCTGGACGATTTCTTTTCCTATGGTTTCATCAATGACTTTATTTGTATCTTCTACTGTATTTTGGAATGTCTTAGCTAAGAATCGAGTTTCCCTCGATCACAAATATTTGATTTTTATACGAAGGGGTGTTTTGAATCATTTTCTACGAAAGAGACTGGATTCCCAAGATCACAAATATTTGCCTCTTTATACGGAGGGATGTACACTGATCAAATTAAGCGATAGAAATAGATATGGAGGGATATACACTGACAACGAGTAAAAGCGCATTTAATATATATAATAAGAAAAAAGAGTCACAAAGTATTTAATTGATTTCTTAAATACAATTTTAAAATATTATTTGTTACCTTATCTTTAAAAGTAGATACATGTAAAATTTATGATTTGATTTTTGAGTTCTAGTAATTTTTGTATGTTTTTGACCAGAACTGAATTTAATAGAATGATTTTGAAGATATAAAATCAGTTTGATTGTATCTCTTAAATAACTTTGCCTTTTGTTAACAATCTTTCCGTTGTGGTAAAATAATAACTATCTTCAGTCATGATTGTATAAAAAAAATAATCATGAGCGGGAAATATTTAAATCTGGGGCCAACACACGACATATAAACAAATATTCTTTGAAATAGCTAAAGTTTTGATGGAATTTTAATAATGACATCTTTTGAATGTAAAATATATTTACATCGCGTTAAAGAAGCTGAAGTTGATATTATATTTTAAAATGATCTCTACAATTATACATCATATATTTATTGAGATGTATATATTTTAATTCTCTCTCTCTCTCTTTCTCGAAGTAAGTTAAATACTTATCCAGTACTAAAATTCTTTTATTATTGTAAATTTTAAATGTGGATTTCATTAATAAGAATACGCATAAAGAATATTGAAAAAGAAAGAAGCGAAATAAAATTTGTTTTATAAAATAAAAATATGTGTGCAAAAAATTCTAAAAATGAAAATTGTATGCATTATATCTACTGGTAATTTTTGTTGGAAAAATGTATTATTAATCCACTTTTAGAATTTTCGATTATAATGAATAATTATATATATAAAGTTGTTTGAAAAAATATTATGCTCAGGAAATACTCATATATATTACGTTTACAATATAAAAACAACAGCATTACACTTATTTTGCGCAAATTATTAAAAGACTTTAGACAAGTAAATTAAAACTTTTATTCATTATCTTACGTTTTTTTCTAGTGATGAATTATTTTTAATAATACAGTCCCCCCCCCCGAATAATAGAACAATACTTAAAATAAGTTCATTTATGAATATTATTTAAAAATTAACTTAATTTTATATTATTTTACTTAAGAATTAATATATTACTTAGGTTTATACTTTTACGTATAGAGAGTTTTATCTGATACCATAAACCCGGTGGCTTAGTAGTAGCGTTTCAGTCTCAAAAAAAAAAAAAAATAAATAAAATAAAAAAAAATAAAATAAAATAAAAATAAAAACAGGTCCGAGGTTCGACCCTTGGGCTGGGAAAGGGCGACTCAGCCTTTCATCCCTTCAGTGGATCGATAAACTGAGTACTAAGCATGCTTGGGAACTAAACACTGGGGGTTTCGCTTTAGGCTGACCACCTAATCGGGACATTTGCTTCGCACCCCAGGGCCTCTGGCTCACAGAGACAGAGATGGGCCCATTAGGCCTTGGCCCACATAGGCTGTCATGCCACAGAGTTTAGAGAAAGAGAGAGTTTATCTGATATCATCAATATTCTTCTTTGATTAGTAACAAATTTTTACATAAATATGTACCGATTAGTTATAATATATCCATATTGTTCCTAAACTTTTGATAAAAACTAAAGTGAAAAATGGTCTAAAAATATAAAATTCAATGAGTAAATATAGAAATAATATATAAGTTTTCAAAAATAGTAAAAGAAATTAACGTGTCCGATATTGAAAATTTTTCATGTTTTAAAAATGTGCTTATTTTTAGAAAAATACCTTGTGAAAAATTAGTGGTAATAATATGCTGAATTTTTCGCCATAAAGCAAATTGGTATTAATGAATTAAACATCTATAATTCATTTATATTGCAAAATTTACTAGTTAACATTTATCACTTTTTGGTTCAGGATATGTAAAATCCTTAAGGTTGAATTGTTTAGCAAGTAAATTTATAACTTTTTTCTGATACATGATTAATCTTTGTGTAACAACTGAGAGAAATAAAAATATCTACTGAAATTATACGCACAGTTAATAAACTTCTTAAAAATGAAATGTCAAATGATGAAGATTCAAAGTAACTGCAAAAATCTTTAATATTTTAAGAAAAGACCTAAATAAAATGGAAAACTTGAAAAATCATATTCGAAAAAAGAAACACATTGCAACCAAACAAATGTTAATACAAATAATATTTCTCGTACGAAATCTTGTTAATATTCAAAATTGTTTGGGATAAATAATAAAGTCATTTCTTCTTATAAAATTAGTAGTAATAAAATATTTCCAGCTTTTGCAAAATATGAATTTAGTATGAAAATAATTTAAATATTTCGAAATAAATTATTTATAAATGTATATATATAACTCTTATAATTTGAAGTATGTTATTTTTTGGGAATTCTTAAATACATATAATGTATTTCATAATTCAGTGTGCAAAGATACAATAAATAGTTAATATTTATATAAAAAGCTCATTTAATTTATAATCTGATCTATTTTTTTAAAAACTTAAGAGTTGATTTAAGTTTAGTTTATAAAAAAAAATATATATATATATATTTCCTTCTCTTTGGTAATTTTTTAGTTTTAAAAGTCTTGAACGTTTAGTTTTAAAATTTATATTATTATTGAACTGAAAGAAATATTTATATAAGGTTTTTTCTCATTTGTTTTGTATTTTAGCATCTTCTTCACAAATATGATAAGAATTAGAAAATCTCATTCTGCATTTATACGTCTAAAACGAAAAGATAAAACAGGAAAATAATATTACTTTATTTGTAGATTTACTGCAAAAAACTACTTCAAAGAGTTCGAAATGCAAATAGATTTTTTTATCTCCTAATATTATATTTTGTTTCATATTTTAAAATTAGTTTCTAGTCTGTAAATAGGCGTTTGAATTAGTTTATAATTTTGTTAAATATAAAATAATTTTGTTTTTTGAGATTAGTGTAAAATTGTTTATTTATTTGATATAATTTTTATCATATTTGATATATATATATATATATATATATATATATATATATATATAATATTAATTTTTAAAAAATAGGAAATATTATTAGTTAATTCTATTTAAATGTAACTACGATTAATAAATATTAATGTTTAGAAATATGTTTTTCATTAAATTTGTATATTTATGCATTAATATTTCTAAAAATATCCCTATGTATTGTTGTTTTTTCGAGAATATTAATATATTTGATATAAATAACGATTACTAAATAATAAATCTTAGAAAAATTTCGAATGATGCAAACTAGTTTTTTTTCATGAATAGGAACTAGTTTTTTTTCATGAATAAGGAAACTTAGTGATAAATAATAAAATTATGCAAAAAACAATGAAACTAGTAGTAGAAATTCCTGTATAAGTTTAAAAATAATTCATTAGCCAAAACTATTACTTATAAATGTGATGTGTCGTATAAACGTGAAAGAAAAACATTGACATAAAACCTGATTTATATTATACTGTAAAAACTTAAATTACAAAAATACCGTAATTTCTGATAGAAACGCTTTTGCATTTTACGTATTTAAGATTTCAGGATAATGCCTTTCTAAAGATCTAGTATGTACTAGCTTCCTCAAACATATTACATTGTTCTCTTAATGGAGAATTTAAAATAAGAAGTTGAGTAAATTATCATCAATAATATAAGGATTTATAAATATGTTTACTTTTTAACACAAGAGTGTATACAACAAATAAAGTACTATAAATACTTGGACTTTTATGATTTAGTCTCTATATATTTATAATTATAATTCTACCGAAACTATATAGATTTTAATTAAAATTCTAATCTATATAGTTCTGGGCTTTAAATTAAATTTTAGTTAATATTAAGAATAAAAATATCTCTAAATTTTTACATATTGCGTCCAAAATTTTTTATAATGTAATTTATTATTCATTAAATATAGTATCTCATTCTAAAATATGAATGTTCTTGTATGAGTATTATGCATATAGAATATTTCGGTGTGCGGATATGAATTCATGTGTATTAATTGATGTATGTTTCCAATTTCTAGTTTAAATTTTGTGTGTATTTATGCATTTATTTAATTGATATACCACATTTTACGTAAATAACAATATATTTAGATTATGGTGCTTTTGGCGAATTATGTGTGATGTAATTGTAAATGTTTTTAAACTCATTTTCGTCAGAAGAAATATTTTTGATGATAAGACGATTGTTCCATATATTATAATAATTATTTTTTATTCAGTATTTTGTTTCTATGTTGATGGTTTCTTAAAGAGTCATATAAAAATATTATACTTATAAATAAAAATATTCACCTATATTTTCATTAATAAAAAGTATTTATAATTCGTGTTGGCTTCTTTGAACTTTTGTTTGTTTACTTATTCCCTAATATATTTATCCTTGAATTGCCATTATAATTTTTAAAGAAAATTTTTTAACTCAAAATAAAATTATGTCATAAAAAATGATAAACATGCCTTATTGTTTAAGACATTTTATTATTAAATTAAAACAACTTTTATAAAACTAACTTAAAGTTAAAAACTGTCAAATGTAACAAAGATATTTATATACAAATATAAATCTTTCACAGAATGGCATTAAAAGTAAATGTATTTGGAATAAGGGGTTTTATTTATAAAGAATAGATGAGAGTGTAGACCGAATCTCTTTGCCAAGGAAAACGTCACTCGAAAGAAAGACAACTGAGTGAACTCAACAATTATTTGCCCTGTAAGGATAAAAGAATTCTTCGAGCGTGAAAATACCTTCATCAAATTGCTTATTCAGTAAATTACATGTAGTTCAGCAAACAACACAGAGTAAATAGAAGTTTTACTAAATTGCTTATTCGGCAAACTATTTGTACTTTAGTAAATATGTTACAGGTGGTGTCTTCCCCTTTATTGCTCTGTTTTGCTTGCCATTGAGTAGCTATTAATAGCTGTTATACAAAAAGTGAAAATAAAAGAATACATTCTTACGCTTATAAATATTCCTTATATGTATAAAATTCTCACGAACTTATCTACCTAATATTTAGAAAATTTATTAAAGAAATAATTTTTATTTGAAATTGCAAATTTGAGAACAGAATTTTATTAACCTTAAAATCTTATAATTAATCACGAATTTTCCCATTAAAAAATAACTGTATTACCAAATCCATCATCAAAATCCAAATCTCGATATCACAAGTTGCGTCATAATTTGTTTTATTTATATTATTTCTTGGAATTAATTTCTATGTATCTCGTTTATTTATCTACATAATATTTAGAAAATTTAACTTCATAATTTTTCATCTTTCATCGTGCTATATCATGTACTATATCTCATATAATTTGGCATATGAGTTATAGTACGATGAATAATGTTACGTCTTGCACTGTACTATATCTCATACATCGAATTAAAGACCTAAGCACTTTTATCGAAGAATATTTTCCAGAAAGAAGCACAAAACTTAAAATCCAATAGCCTTTTAATTTAGTCTCTCCTCATTATTATTAAAAAGAATTTACTGTTACTTATTTGACTACGAAAGTGCTCTTAATTAATATAAAAATAATGCATTCTTGAGTTTAAAAATAGATTTTCTATATAAACATCTCATTTATTTCTCAACATAATATTAGGAAAATTAAGCAATAGAATGTTTCATCAGTTTATATCATGATATCATGCACTATATTTATATAATTTGCATATGAGATACAGTACAATGTATAATGTTTCATCTTGCATTGTACTGTATCTCATGTATCAAATTAAAGACCTAAACGCTTTTATCTGGAAGAATATTTTCCAGAAAGAAGCACAAAATTTAAAATCTAATAGCCTTTTAATTTATTCTCTCCTCATTATTATTGAAAAGAATTTACTGTTACTTATTTGACTACGAAATTGCTCTCAATCAATATAAAATATGCATTCTTACTTTTAATAAATAGGCTTTATATGTAAACATATCGTTTATTTCTCAAACTAATATTTAAAAAAATTAGCAAAAAACATTTCCTTATTACAAGCAATGAGAGAGAGAGAGAGAGAAATTAAGTAATTTCTTTTCAAATTTTTATAAGTCCTAAATAAAGCTATTTTTACTATCTAAGTAGTGATAATAAACATAGTTTAAATTTTTATAAATTGAAATTATGCGGATATTTTTAGTAATATTTGTATCAAACCTAATAAGCGTTTCAATTTAAACTTATTTATCTATTAAAAAATTATATTTTTGAAATTCAAATTAATTTTTGGATTTAAGGTTGTTTGTGTATTTATTATTGATTTTCATAATGGTGCACAATACGTTTTCACTATCGTGAAGATAAATATCTCGTTATTTTTATCATTATCATCTCTAGAAATATATGTAATATATAATTTCCTTTATGATTAAATAAAAGAAAAATAAGCAATAAACATAGTTATTCAATAATTCAGCAATGAGTCATTGAGACTACTCAAATAATAATTATTCATATATAAGCTATGATTTTCGTTAAATTTTAAAAGAGTAAGGTGTAAATATGGTTATAATTTTATTAAGTATTTTAAAATAATCAATCATACCACGATTGGAACATATAATCGCAATTTGTTTAAAATAAAAAAATCATTTTCTCTTAAGCAGAAAAGAATTTGAAAGACAGGGTTTTAAAACATCTACTTGAAGTCTATTTTATAAAAAGTATATTAATGATAAAATTTACTTACACCATTAATAATTATTTAATTTTTGAGGAACGAATGTTCTTTATGAAACATTTGATTCAAAACTTTAAATGCATACTTATATGTTAAATTTTTTCCTTAGATATTTCATGTTTTATTTAAGTCAATATTATTGATTACATGGAAATTTATTAAATCCTTGTCATAATTTGTCAAAACATATATTGTGGAATTAATTAAAATATAAGGTGTAAGTATGATATCCCTTCCCCAAGCGATTTCTCACCAAATCTAGCATACTTTGTTTTGATTATCCAGTTGCCAATTTAAGTTTTTGTTATTTTTCAGATTTTTTTGTTGCGAAACATGGTTTTTCTTGTGTTTTACATCATTTTTACGGTTTTTTTCAGTGGCAACTGCATTTGAAGTTTTCGTTTTACTTTCAGTTCGAACTTTTTGTTCTACGTTTGTTGTTGTGTTTCGTCGTCGCCAGTATCCAAACCTTGTAATCCTTTCTTTTTTCCAATTTTTTTGTTTATTTATTATATATTTTTCTTATATATATATATATATATATATATATATATATATATATATATATATATATATATATAAGAAAAAATATATAATAAATAAACAAAAAATATATATAATATATATATATAATATATATATATATATATATATATATATATATATATATATATATATATATATATAATATATATACATATAAAATATATATAGATATATATATATATACATATATATATATTATAGATATATATATATATACATACATATATATATGTATATATATATATATAAACATATATATATACATATATATTAATTTATTGTTATATTTTTCTTTTATATTTTCAACGTCGTGAACTGTTCTTTTTATACATTTCTTTTTCTTTATTTATTATTATCTTTTGGACATATTTTTCCATAATATTACCGTGTATATTCGACATTCGACATGTGAGCTTGACGCCATATCAAATAAGTCATTAATATTTACTTATATTTTGGAAGGGAAACAAACTAAACAAAAAATAGTTTTTGTTTATTTTTTTAGTAATACCTTTTAAGATTTTGTTTGCTATTATGTGATTTAAAATTTTTAAAATGTGTATTTTCAGAGCTTAGAGAAAATTCCCAAGTTAAAAACATGCACTTAATTTAGCGATGAAAAGAAGTCGCGATGGTTGCTAATGGAAGGATATCCTACCAGTTTCAGAAATAACAACGAATGGAATGTTGTTGATTTTTTTTAAGGATGATAACATTTTGGGAAATTAATAAATAACTTGATAAGAGAAATATTCTTCAGTTTTTCTGAAATATTTTTCACTGGATAAAGGAAAAGATATAAATTAACATTATCTGCATCAATGAATATGCGACCATTTTGCGCTTATTTGTTACTTCACAATGGGCAAAATATAAAAGGGATGTATGTGAAAAACCATTGGCGGGAATCCAGCTTTTTCATTACTGCTTACAACTTTGCTGCTATTGATAATATGGTAATGTCTAACACTTTGAATATAAGTTGCTTCTAAGAAATACTGTTGATAAAATGGAAGATAAAAAAAATAAGAGCTAGTCAGGTTTTTATGAATGTTTTTCATGAATCACATGCCAAAGTAAGTTTCTTATTTATAAAATTTGTATGAAATGAATCAGTATAATAAGAAAATGCTGACATGTAACTATCAAAAGTTTCTAAATAGGAAATAACTTTATGAAATTATAATTAAAAATATTGATAAAGTGCAAAAAAATAATATACTTAATGTGTGCATGAAAAAATAAATATTTAATTACATAAATCAATATATTATCTGTCCTAACAATTATCTTCTACATATAATTACAACATAAAATTTGATAACAATATTATTCAATTCAGTGATATATTCAAGGGAAAAATGCTTAATGACTGTTCTAAATAAAGATAATTTGTGTGATCTTTTAATTAAATTTATAACTTAAATGGTGCACAAGCACATTTAAAGTTGTATTAATAAAATAATCATTGCCTTTAAATTATTGGAATATTAATTAAAAATTAAAAATCCTTTCTTTTTGAAAAAAAGTTTCTGAGTAGAGAAAACATAATAATTCAACTTTGAGTTAACCAACTAATAATTTTATTTACCCAACATAAATATAACGTTATTCGAAATCACAGGACTTAAAGTAATTAGCTTTTAGGAAACATTTCGTTACAGAAATTTTAATTAGAATTCATTCATCATTTATGACAAATAAATACGAATTTTTTTACAGATTTATCGTTTAAAAGTAATAAAATAGTATGTGTATTCCTATAATCATTTCGCTGAAATTATAAAGTACTGACTATAAAAATGTCCCACTTAAATAGAATTGTTGTGACATTTTAATAATTAATATTAAGAAAGGTGATTTTTGTAATGCGTATTTTGTGCGACAAAATTTTTCTGATAACAGCGAAAGTTTAAAATAACTGTCATTTGAAATTATTAATGTTAAATGTTTGAGGTCTTAGAATTTTATTTTTATATGAATTAATTGAATTTTAATAAAAGAAATAAAGTTAAAATATCAGCCATGGTAATTATTGAATTGAAATCATAATAGAGTGGTATTTTAATATCATGTTTCTTCTTTGTGTAATTAGAACGAATGTTCATAATAGTTAAATTTCTCTTTAAAAATGAATTTCACATTATTTCCTATCATGTGTGTGCGCTATCATTTACACAATTTCAAAATACAAGTTTAGACAAAAATGCAAGGACTATCTTTTATGACCTTCATAAGGTAAATGAAAAAGAAAATCAATATAAAACCAACGGTTTTAATTTGACATTAGGCTTGCATATCTCTATAATTTTACTTTAATTAGTGAAAAAAAAACTTTTGTCATAGCCTTAATCTTAACCATTTAATATATTATTTTTTAAAAATATTTATTTAACTATTAAAAACTTTGAGATTTTAGAATTTAATAAAAAAATTCCAAAAAATATTCAGAATCCTCGTTAACAGAATAGACATTCATTAAATGTCACACATTAATTTTGAATAACGAAACTAGCAAATTTTTTCAATGAAAAACATATAATCAATTTTATAACTAAACAAAATTATTTTGCTTCGAAATGCTTAAGTAGGAATTGACTTCTTTTTCATACATTGATAGTTCATTTAATATATAAATTGGAAAAAAAACGCATTTGCTAGTGACTGATAAAAAAATTATTTTTAATTCTTAATTTTCTTTTTTAATTTTATTTGAATTGCAGAAAAGTTGAGTAAGGGTATCAGTATTTTCAAAAACCATAATAAAATCTGAATATTTAATCAGGAGAAAAAATTAAGCTTACAACATTGTAGAGTAAATTTACAAGCAAATTCATTAAAAAGAAATACATTTTCTAAAATTGTGATAATTCGTAAAATAAATTAAGATTGCACTGTATAGCTAAAAAATGTCTTAAACACAAAAATATAGAAAATGATCATTCATATGTGCATTGGAATTTAAGTTAGAAATGAAATATTGTAAAGATTTCTACTCTTAATTTCTCAATATATAGATTGACTTCAATACAATTTGATAATGATATACAGCAAGTCATCCTGATCATATATATATATATATATATATATATATATATATATATATATATATATATATATATATATATATATATATATATATATATATATATATATATATATATATATATATATATATATATATATATCATAAGAATTAAACGAGAATATTCAGCACTCAAATGTTTTCTTTATTTTGCATAAATACTTTTTGTAAAATATTTTATGCTAGAAATTATAAAATCACTGATTTAAACTTATGAAAACATTTTAAATAAGACTTAGTCAAGTAATAAAAATCAGGATCAAAATTTTAAATTATGAAAAATAAAAATATCAACAAGAAAAATGACAATGTTTTAAGGACACACTTTTGCAATTATTCACTTAAAAATCCAGTAGTTTCAGTCTGACCAATTGATATTCTGTAAAATGAAAATCAAAATAGAATAATAGCATAATTGATATAATTCTTTTTACGTATTTAATAAGTACTTTTCCTTTTATGTACTTTTTACGCATTGTTGTATAACGGAATTTCATTATATATATATACCATGTAATTCAAAATAGACAATGCCCTCAATTTTTATAGTAATATATTTTAAAAAGCAATTTCAGCAATTCGGGTGTAGAATTTTGGTAACAACATTTTAAATCTCGTTATTTATAACTTAAAAGTAAAATGATTGATACATATAATTAAAACCTTTCGTTTGCTTAATTCTATTTTCCATAAGTAATTTACATTTCTAATCCTGTCGCAGTAGGATTTGAACTTCTTTGTTCGAATATTTTATTCCAAGCAGAAATCATATTTAAATTTAAATAATTTGTAGAGGAAATGATTTTTTCCTTTGTTCTCAGGTAATTGTTTCACTCATCTCCGCAAAGATGAATAAAAATTATTCATTTCAATTTATTTACATAATTTTATTTATTATTTGAATTTAAATAATGTGAAATATCTTAAAACAGATTTCTCTAACATTACAAAACCACAAGAATTATGAAGAGAAAAATATGTGATGTTATAAAAGAAACAAAATAAAATTATGAGACAGAAAAATGAAAGCTATTTAACAAAAAATATACTATTTCTTTTCATAAAATATAAGTTAGAGTATGTTTTACTTTTGAATAATTATATGTATAATTTTGGTGGTTGTGTATATGACTTATTGAATCCCTTTACAAATCATCTTCATAAATAGAAACTAAATATAAATCTCGAGAAACATTTTTGTACTACATCTGTGTCGATGAATATTAACTTTATAAATTCAGTTTGACATACGTCAAAACATTAAAATAAAAATAAATATTTGTTAAAATGCTAGGATTGAAACACTCATTAATCTAGAAAAGCATGTTCCTGACTTGAAATAAAAACTTTCATTTAATTTATACAAAAATTAAATTTCCGTTATACACCAATTCTTTATTATGCACGTAAAAAATTTAAATCAGTTATTCTCTTTTCATTTGCATTTTAGGAAAAATATCAATTTGGTTAGTCTAAAATCACTATATTCTCAGCTGAATGACTGCGAATATGTTTGCTCAAAATATAGTTAATTTTCTAATCTATATTTATCTCTCATAATTTAAAGCATCAATCATGATTTTTATTATTAGCTTAAGTCATACTTGAAACTTTTTTATAAGTTTCCATCAACGATTTAATATTTTGTTTAATGGAATTAAATTGCTAAAACTCAGAAAATTAATCTCTAAAAAATATTAATGAAAAATAAATAAAAAAAGATACTGAGGATGTTAGATAACATTAATTGTTATGAAACGCAGTTAATATTTTGTCGCATGTTGGGAAGTTGTCAGTTATCTAATATCCAAAACTACATCAATCATTTTTATTCCGGAAAGCAATGACATTTCACTTGGTTTGACAATTTTTGAAGATTATCAAAAAGGAATTTTGAAGTTTTATAATATAATCACTGGTAAAGGAAATTACTATGGTGTTTTAGTCATCTATGTAATCACAAATAATCAAGAAAAATGCACTCATATTAGAGATGAAGTAATTTATTTTATAAACACACAAATATTAATTTACGCTTTCTTCATTCTTATGAGAATATTGCATTGGTGAGGTAAATCACTTATTTCAAATGAAAAGCAGGCAATTTTTACTTTTCACTCATCACTCAAATTGGTGTTTAATTTTTTGTAAAGAATAAGTTTTTAAAATTTTTTTTGCACTACAAGACTTTTAATAAATATTTTATGGAATCATAAAATGCATACAAAGAAGAAATTATTTTTGAAACTGTATTTTATGGAATCATAAAATACAGTTTCAAAAATAATTTATTTTGTTAATGATAAAATTATAATAATTAACTTATTAAATTTAATTTTATACTTATAGTTTTTTTAAAAAAATATTTAATATTATTAAATATAAGAAGAATGTATTTTAGAAAAAATTATTCTTCCATCAAACTAATTCTGTTGTATCTATAAAATTATTTTCCACTTGAATATTAAGATGTTGAATGATTGCTATACCTAGGAAAATTCTGAGCAATGCAATACTATTTAAAAAAATACCGTTATAAATTCAAATCTGATTTACCTACCAAATGGACTGCAAAGTTTCCAAAGATCTTAAGTTGTATATCCCATAAAAATTTCTATTTCTGGTAAATATGATATCAGTCTTAATTAAGTAGCATATAATAGAAAGAGAATGAAATCGAAGTAGGAAATTATAGTTATTAATAAATAACAAGTATAATAATTATTTTGATATTAGGGTTAGTAATTTAATGAGAAAGAGGGTAAAGAATTATTCATTAAGAATTATTTTTAGTCATCAACAAGTTTCTGAATGTTGAAAGAGTAGATAGAGTAGTTGCCATTCTAAAATAGTTGGGGAATATTCAACTATGAGAAATTAAAGGATATAATGTAAGGATATTATAATTTTCTGATATAATAACATTATAAGTTATTTTACAATGAAATGATAAAATTTAATCACAAATGCAATTTTTCTGATTTTCAAGGATGAAAATTTTGAATTTGACATCGAAGACAACGTTTTAGGGGAAAACAAATATGATTTGGTTTCAACTTAATGTAATTCAAAGTGAAAAAGAATGGTCAACATTCAATAAGCGTGTTGTTTTGATGAGTGTTATGTATCAGCGATGTTATTTAATTGAATCAAATCATGGAGATATGTTGGTTGGTATGATATAGGGGAGGAAGATTAACACAGCCCCAAGCGTCATAAGAAATTGGAGTCTCAAAAAGTGTGATTTAAAGAATCTGAAAGCTTTTCTTAGTGATTAAAAAAGTCGTCCGAAGATGAGGACAGGGTTGTAGATGTGCATCAAAGCCCAGTAACGAACATTTCTATCACTAATGGCAGGGATAGATAACGAAACATGAATGCCATTCTTTTTTAACAACACATTCTAATGGCTTTTGCAACACTATTTCTAGACACTCTGTCCGAAACCGCTTTCATACTTCAGGTCTGTATACTCGTAGATTAATGGTGCATACCACGTTTAACAGCAAGACGCAGGTGAACATCGTAATTGGACTGAACAGTCCTGTCGGATATCGGTCCCTTTCCTGGATTTTTTCTGAAAGATAGGCAGTACATTCCTGTGCCAGATCAGATGGCTTCTACAATTCGATGACAGACTGAACCTACTCTCATCTGAGAATAGTACGCATGCCCAGTCATGTCGAGTCCAATTGCATGCTCGAGACACCATTGCAAACGAGCAGTACGGTGCTGTCTGGTCAATGGAACACGCACAACAGGTCTGCGGGCGAATAGTCCTCCTCCCCTCAAACGTCTGACAACAGTTTTTCGGGAGATCTGCTTTCCTGAGGCAGCAAGAAACTGATTTGCTACCTGCTGAGCTGTGGTGCGCGTGTTCATTTTTGCTGATATTATGATATATATGTCTTCTGCAGGCGTCGTACTTCTAATATGATCTCCCCCATGCCGCCTACTACACAATCCAGTAGTTTTAAATGGCTTCCACAGCCGCGAAACAATGCTGTGAGCGATGTCGATCTCCCTGGCAACATCTGTTATTTTTCGCCCTTCTTCGATCTTTTTAATAATTCGGCCACGCAATAAATCATCTAAGTAATGTCGGGAAGTCATGCTGAAAATTTCAAGTTCCTCTATTTAATCTTTCCTGTAAATCTTTGACTTGAAACAACAACTGTTCACACGCGTCAAAACCTTTAAAGCTCTTATGAACGCTATCACGTGATGAACATATGTGGAAAAAAAGTTTGCATACACATATTTCTTACTATATCCCGCACTTATTCTAATTTTCCACATTTTGCTTCCTTTTATTTTGCGGTTGCTATGGATGATAGTGTTATCCGTCCTTAGCAATTGTCCAGCAGTGTATATTAAAATATGTCGCTTGAGATTTGCGGGACATATCTGCCGAATGAATCCCCCTCGTCTTTGAATTCAAGAATTTTTAATTATAGGCCAAATGCAAATAGATCTAGGGGTCTTTCCAAACTTAGATGGACTGATTCTATAGAGGAGGACTTTAAAGTAGTGAAAGTGATAAATGGAGAATTCTCGCTCCCGGAGAACGCAATTGAAGAGCGTTCTTAGGAAAGCCGTGGACCAATTCCGGATGTCACGCTGTAGAAGAAATTAAATGTTAGTAAAATTGCGAGTGTTCGTAAATTATAAACTCGTAAAAGTCAAACGTCAATTACACTTATAAAACACTAATAGCGTAGGAAGTACATTTAAAAGTCCCTTTAAAATGAAAAGGAGTAATAATTCAGTAACATAACTTTCAATAATTTTTTTGTTGCTTTATTTAATATCTTAAATTGCCTTTGTTAAATGTAAAGCATTATTATTGAGAAATTATTTTTGTTGGGGTTAAATGCGGTGCGAGATTTACATTTCCTTTCAGTTTTATATTCCATATTTCTTTGTTTAGGAAGTTTGAAAATTGAACTTAAGTAACATCTTTTCAAAATAGCTGGTTTCTACTTTTGAAGATTGTACATATAGAATTCTAAACAAGTAAACAAAATAATGTTTAAAATGATAAAGACAAAATTAACAGTAAGAATTTTTATATAATACTTCTCTGGTGATGCAGTTTTGATTGAAAAAGTCAATTAAAAAGATTCTTTATTGAGCTGAATTACTAATGAAATGACAGTAAAAAACTTTAAAAAAAAAGAAATTAAGTATTAATTACGTGATCTTTAAGGGCATTGAAACAATCTAAAAATGCTTAATTCAGCATTCAAGAGCTTTAACCATAAAAATGTTTTGAGGATTTTTGGTCTAGGTAAATTATCCCTTTTACATACACTGAAATGTCAAATTAATTTCATTTGTTTCGTATTTCTGAAGTCAAATTACATTTGCTTAATCATAGGATTATAAAGTAATTACAAATTAAAAATACCTAAAAATAATTACAAATTAAAAATACCTGTTCAATAAAAAATCTTTTTAATTGACCTAGATTTTAATTAGTCAAAAGTTTCACGTGAATCTGAAAATTATTCTCTATGCATTCTACTTATTTTGAGATAGATTGTTTTTTGTTATGAAATAGGTTAGAACGAGAGAAATTGCTTTTAGTGTTTCCTTAATTGGACTGAAATCTGAATTAATGTTCTAATGTAAAATAATGATGGTATTCTTACAAATATTTTCATCAAAAATTTAAAAGAACAAGTTATAGTAACATTATTCATATACTCTATGCTTTTAGTTAGTATCAAATGAGAATTGGTATTGTAGAGTTGGTCTTATGAAAATACCAGAAGCCAAATAAAATTAATTTTCATACTTTAATAAAACTGTAAATCCTTAATATTTATTAAACTCAAGTAAAATGAAACAGAATATAATCGCAAATATTCATGATTTAATGAAAATCGAAAAGCATTTACGCTGTAAAATTAATCTTTAAAATGGATTTGGTTTTACTTAAATAGAATGTGTAATTTTCTTGATAACGATGTTATTTTATTATTGTTTCCATTAAACGTGATATACGTTTAATCGAAGTTGAAATGATTTATGGGAACAGTATTAAATTTAAATATTCTTAATAGATGCATTTTCATTTTAATTTGCTTTATGTATGAAATAGGATGTACAATAGTTAGTGCTAAACTTTAAATTTTGCAATGAAATGTAATTCTAAAACAATTCACGCATAGCTTTAAACTTAACTTTAATAATTTTTTTCTTAATATTTAAATAATGCTTAAACATGATTTATATAATTATTATCTTTTAATTAAAGAAACGTCTTATATTAGTAACAAATGAAAGAAGCACATTTTGAGAAAATAAAAATAATATTTAATTTCAATTACTAAGTAAAATAGCTAGTCAATTCGCAGCAAATTACTATTAATAAATTTTATAATTCAATTAATTCATTTTATTTAAGTTAGGTGATCCGTTTTTGTTATAATGGTTCATATTTCGATATAATGCTTATTGAATTATCTGGAAATAACACGTGTAAATTATCTCAACAGAATAATTAAAACTAATGTGTAAATAAAAAGTACAACTAAAAATAAAAGTAATATATTTACCTTAAATATAGTTTTTTGCATAAAATGAATAAAGGAAAAAAAAATAGGAGTTTAAACTAAAATTAATCTATTTACTTAGATTATTATAAGCAACACAATAAAATTACACGAGTTGAAAAGTTACTATCTTTAAAATTCATTTTTATCAAAGAAAATTTATTTAAAAAAATTATAATTTATTTTAAAAAATGGGGATACATTTAAATTCAGACAGTGAAATTCATATTTCTTTTTGAGAAATTCAATGATTTCTTTTTTATATTTTAAATTTAATATGTTTGCGACGTAAGCTATCAAACTATCGTATCTTTGAGTTTTCTGTTGTATAAATATTTGCTCATTTTTATATTGAGAAAAAGTAAATGGTTGTTTGAAGAGGGGATTTAATATTAAATTCACGTTTATGAAAAAACAAAGTCATAAGTATATAGATTCCAATCAAAAATTTTTATTTTGAAGAATATCTGTGAGAGTGGTATAGAATTGAATAAAATAATGAAAAATGTAAGATATTCTCTCAGCAATCATTCACTATTTTTAAATCATGAATGTTTGTAATAAGAAATTGCTTAAAATAATTGAAGGGTTTTCTTACTCTATTTTAAAACTAAATTTTTAAAACATGGACAAACATGAAAAGAAGGTTATAACTTTTAAGTACAAAAAAAAATAATAATAACTATCTTAAAGATTAATATAGCATATATATTCCCCCTATTTGCTCAAAATGTATTAAAATATAATTAATTATCTTTTTAACATTAAGGAAAATTACGGTTCTAGCTTATTAAAATGAAATTTTCCATTAATTTAATGGAAATAATTTAAAAATGTGTGACTTTTATTTTATAGTATTTTTAGCAAAATAATCGATTTCAGAAAGAAATGAACAACATGGAAATACTAAAAAATAAGATAAATACACTACTGGCCATTAAAATTGCTACACCAACAAGGCGACATGCAACAGACGTGAAATTTATACGAAAGGAAGAAGGTGCTGTGATATGCAAATGATTAGATTTTCAGCGCATTCAGACTAAGCAGGCGCCAGTAGCGACACCTACATTTTGTTTAAATGAAGAAATTGTTCAGCCGGTTCCTCATACACAAATTGCATTTGAACGTTGTTGCCTGGTGAAAAATTGTTGTGATGCCTCGTGTAAGAAAGAAAGAGAAATGCGTACCAGCACGTTTCTGACTTTGATAAAGGTCGAATTGTAGAGTACCGGGATTGCGGTTTATCTTATCGCAGTATTGCTGCTCGTGTCGGTCGCGATCCAATGACTGTTAGCAGAATATGCAATCGATGGGTTCTGAACGATAATACAAAACGCCATGCAGGATCTCAACGGCCACCTATCACAAGAGAGGCATATTATCCTCATGGCCGTAATGGATCGTGCAACCACGTCACGAGCTGTGAGTCAAGAAACGGGTTCGTGTGGAAGACAACAAGTGTCTGCACGAACAGTTCGACGACGTTTGCAGCAGCATGGATTCTCAGCTCGGAGACCATGGCTGCGGCATCCCTTGACGCTGCGTCATAGACAAGAGCGCCTTCAATGGTGTGATCAACGACGAACCTGGTCGCACGAATGGCGAGATGTCATCTTTTCAGATGAATCCAGGTTCTGTGTACAGCATCATGATGGGCGCATCCGTGTTTGACGGAATCGTGAAGAACGCACACTGGCAGCATGCATTCGTCATCGTCATACTGGCCCATCACCTGGCGTGATGGTATGGGGTGCCATTGGATACACGTCTCGGTCACCTCTTGTTCGCATTGACGGTGCTTTGAACAGTGCACGTTACATTTCTGGTGTGTTACGACCCGTGGCTCTACCATTTATTGGAGCCCTGCGAAACCCTACGTTTCAGCAGGATAATGCCCGACCGCATGTTGCCGGTGTTGTACGGACCTTCCTTGATACGGAGCATGTTCGGCTGTTGCCCTGGCCAGCACGTTCTCCAGATCCTTCACCAATAGTAAACGTCTGGTCAATGGTTGCCGAGCAACTGGTTCGTCACTAAACGTTAGTCACTACGGTTGATGAACTGTGGCATCGTGTTGAAGCTGCATGGGCACTGTACCTGTACTTGCAATCCAATCTCTGTTTGACTCAATGCCCAGGCGTATAACTGCTGTTATTACTGCCAGAACTGGTTGTTCTGGGTACTGATTTCTCAGGATGTATATATATATATATATATATATATATATATATATATATATATATATATATATATATATATATATATATATATATATATATATATATATATATATATATATATATATATGTATATGTATATATATATCCAGCCAAATTTTTTGAAAATTTAATCACTTGTTATTTCTAGTATAATATATTTGTCCAATAAATATCATTTTGTTATCCACATTTCTTCCTGGTGTAGCAATTTTAATGGCCAGTAGTGCATTAATGAATAGGTAACCCATTAATAGATGAATAATCTTAATTTCAAGAAAACAATATCAATCATAATTGAATGATAAAAGTGAATTAACACAATTATTTTTGGGATGAAAGAGTACAGAATTCCTCAGGGAAATAAATTCCATTCCTGAATGCTATTTTGAAAAGGATATTATTAGTTCTTGCAGTCAAATTTCTACAATTTAATTATATTCAAAGATATCTCATTATTTAAACAACTCATCGTCTACAAAATTTGCTTGAACAATCTACGACTGATTCAGAGAATTAAATGTGCATAAATATTTCTAGATGATAGTTTATGGTTTCTGCTATTTCAATTACTTTTGGATATGGTATTAATTTGAAGATGAAGTGTTGAAGATTTGGTGTTTAGGTTATAGCTTCGCTTTAGTCTAGTAGTTATTATCTCTATTTCATGCAAAGTTTTAACTATTCATAGCCGTCTATAGCTTAAGGATCAAAGCATACCGACAAGTCTATCAAATTGGAAGTATTTGTGATTAAAATTTAGTTTAATTTTTTGGCAATTCTTTCTAATTAAGGCGTTTTTTTTAAATACTTTAAATTCAGTTTGTTTGATGCATTCGAATCTACCACGTAATTAAAAAATATAGATAGAGAGGTAAGATATAGAAAATTCAATAGTTTCTACTAGTAAAATTTGAAAATAATCATTCTGCAACTCATTTCATTAATCATTCTGGCATATCATTTCTTCTACTGAGTTAATTTCATAAGAGTTTTGGTTTTGTATTACACTAATTTTTAACAGTCCCAAAATTTTGATAGGTGTCTTTGACATAGATGTTTGAGAAACAAATAAATTTCATACCTAATGGCATGACTGCAATATATTTATATATATATATATACATATATATATATATATATATATATATTTATATATACATATATATATATATATATATATATATTTATATATATTCGTTTATTACTAAAATGCTACATTGATTTCGGAAAATCTGGATATTGTCTGTAAAATATTTGATTTTGAAATAATCTGTGGAAATTTAAATATATTTTTGTCTGTGCAATAATCCAATCCTAATAATTCAAATGTAATTTAAATATAATTATATATTAATTTCGGGTTTCCGTGTGATATAACTATCATCATCATAACATTCTCTTCCATCAGTATAACGAAAATAACAAAAACTAAAGGATATTCTTTTCCTCTAAAATAGAAAATAACATTTGTTTGCTTATTTATGAATTCATAAAGAAATTTTGTATTTTCTTTTCTTTTCTGCTCATTAAAAATATAAATTAATTCCTTTAAATTTGCAATATAAGGGTGACATTCTTATATTTTTCTTTTAAGACGGTATCATCTGTAATAAATCACTAATAAAATTGCATTTTTATTTCATTTTAATTGACTTTAATTTTTTAGTCTACAAGATCTGCGTTAAACTTAAAAATAGAAAAATTATAATAAGATGTTTATTTTATAATTTCTTAAAAATAAATTTTATGGCATAAATTTTAAAATGTCAATGATTATTATAATTTTTATAAAAGATCAATGACATACAAAGATGATTTTTCCGATTTTTAAGAAATTTTACATTACAAAAGTATTTGGAGTAAACATTTGAATAACTACCATTTTCTTTTCAATAAATGAATATTCTGAGCGTGGTACATGTCTGTGGGAAGACAAACAAAGTATAAGTGTTGCAAAATTATATATAGGCAGATGTATGCAGAAATATTTATTTTAAAAAGAAGCTAACAAACACAAACCTTATAATTTGAAATAATATTAAAACATTTAAATAATATAAATATTTGACAAAATATATCAATCAGTGACCAAGTTGGCCATTTACCTATCACGCAGTTATCTTAAGGTATATGTTTAAATATACGTTATATAATAAAAGATTTTACTTATGGTTGTGCAGTTGTATTCATTACTTAAAAATTATCAAAACTTATATGACACTTAAACCAATGCGATTGAAATTTTAATCAGTTACTAACAGTGATTTGCATGTTCTCCTTATACAGAAAATCAATTTATTAAGAAAAGTTTTGCCTTGAGAAGAACGATCTTCTCAATCTAATGTTCAAAATATCTGTTGTGCTGCAATTGTACGTTGATTTAAAAATGATTTTATATGTTAACTATTACTAGAAATGTTTATTCATGTTATGCTAGAGAATATTAAAATAAACCTTATTGAAATAGACCGATTTGGCTTTAAATAAAGTTAAGATGTCAACAGGAAAACATCAATTGAAGAGCATCACAAAGAAACGTTACAAGAAAACAGCTTCTGCTGTTACACAACGGATTCACCTTTATCAATTATTAAAAGTGATTATTGGTAACGACCTATATGCCTTTCATTAATTAACCCCACCAAGTAAGTTTTCAATGTTGCCGTGTTTGATCAACTTGAAACAGAGCTGATTGGAAGCATGAAATCTGTAGTTTTATTTCTAAGTGTATCCAGATGATGGCACAGGTGCCGTATAATCCATGATGCCAAACTCTGAATTTGGAGATTTTTTTGGTGGATTTTCTTATGTATCTGGCAACCTAGTTTTTATTACGTCATACACATGGAGACCAATAAGAATTATGCAGAAAATTTTATTTTGGTAAACCTAATATTTACGTCATCGAACACGTTACGATACGTCATCTTGGCAACATTTCTTTATCGCCAAAAAATTAAGAATTTGGAATCATGGATTATACGGCACTTGTGCCAACACCAGAAATCTCTGGATGTATGCCCAGAGCGGCATGAACTCTCCTGCACTTTTCCATCCATCATAACTGCTGACTGAAAGATGATGTATTCGAGAATATTATTTTACTTGCTAGTCCCAATTTTGGTGACCATTTACATCGCACTTTTATGTACTGATATGTGTATATCAAATTGTTCGATAAATTATATCACCATTTATTCCAAACTAATATAGATTTATATTTACCAGTGAAAAAAAACCAGCTGTACATGTTAACACGAAGTATAACTGGGGATCTTTTTAATATTTAATTAAACCATTCAGCTATTTTGATATCGATATTTTACAATATTTCGAAGCTTTTAAAAAATATTTGCATCATCACATTCTAATAATGTTGATAACACAGAGTCTGATATTTTGAGATAATTTAGAATGAAATTCTGCAGGTCATCATCATAGTAGTTTATCATTCCACACCTCATCCCGAAACAAGATGTAACAAGTTTAATGTTCAACAAACGTTTTAATGAATTATTTTTATATGGTCAAGCTCTGAATTAAATTTTCTGTCAATTCAATAATTTGAATTTTTTTAATTTCATAACACCTATAGACACTTTCATTTAAACAAATTATCCATTAATCTGTATTTTACTGTCGGATGTTTTCCGCATTTTCTTTAAACTTACAATAGTTTTTTATTTATAGTTTTTTTCAAAAGTACCATCAAATATGCATGTTTTATGAAAGTCATTCTTAAAAAGGTTAATCACTTATTAAAGTATATTTCTGAATATGAATTAGTCAATTGGTTTATTCGTTTTTAACGATAACATTGCTTTTCTTTGTTGTCTTGTGCCAGTTAAGCTGGTATTACGGGGTACACTGCTCCACTTTTCTATCTGAACCATATTTTGGTGTGGAGTCCGACTTCTTGAATACACACATGCCATAGGAGCCCGTTTATAGGGTAGGCAACCATTCATACCTCATTCACACACAAGAAAAGGACAAAGACTGGATACACAGAGAGAGAAAGGACATCCATGCCCAAACTAAGATTCAAACCTAGGACCTCCCTATTCACAGTCAGGCACTCTGACCACTTGACAGGGTAGGCAGCTAATGCTTTTTTTTCTTTCTCTTTCTATGTTAAAAGATATTTTATTATTGAATAATCATACGAATATTTTTACAAGAGTGTATGCATACAAACATTGTAAAGAGAAACTATAGAAAAAGGGAATAATTTTTGAATAAACACAAATCATAAGAAGATTTAATGATAAAATAAAAAAAAGGCATAAAAGTTGAGGATGGTAACATTTGGCTTCAAAGTACTCATAAATCAAAAGGGATTTTTTTCTATGACTATTTTTAAATTTATTTAAAAATTTTAATTTGATAGAATTATCGAGTAACAATATGTCTTAGTACTGATGTTATTTTGTCTACAAATAATATATGTATCATGAGTTTTTTTATAAATACTCATGATATCATTCAAAATTTAGAAATCTTACAAAGTCAAAATTGAAATATAATTTCATTGATTTATAGTAAAAAAATATACACTTAACGAAATATTTTGTCTTTATATTGTAAATATCCTTCAAATATCCAATTAAGAAAAAATAGAAATTACATTTTATTTTTGTTTTACTTAAGTAATCGTCTGAATTAAGAAAAATTTATGCATATATATATATATATATATATATATATATATATATATATATATATATATTGAAATGAGAATTTTGGTACTGATGTCGTATATTTCATGATTCCAAATTCTGAGATTTGTGGTTTCTTGGTGGATTTCCATATATAAATGACAACCTCGTTTATATTACGTCATACATATGTCGACCTATAAGAATTATGCAGAAAATTATATTATGGTAGCCCTTTTATTTACGCGTCATCGTGCACGTCATGATATGTCATCTTGGCAACATTTCTTCATCGCCAAACACATTCAAAATTTGGAATCATGGTTTATACGTTACCTGTGCCATTTTGACACAAGTGTCGGACAAGTAAAATGTATTAATTTTAAATACAAAATAGTAATATCATAATAAATAAGTGATTTTGAAAATGTAATTTGTATTAAATGTAAATGATTATATTCCAATAAATAAAACATTCTCTTTAACTGAATTTATAAATTAATATTTTCCATTTGTTTTGTTATAAATTGATTTTGTTTTAAAATTCCTAAAATAAGACATTAAAACTGTTTTTTAGTAAACTTATTATAGTATATAGCATTTATGTAAAAATGGTTTTGAAATTTATTTATTTCTCTTTGTTTTTGTCTTGTTCCAACATAAAGAGCAAAAAGGCGCAAATTCAGCAAATTTCAATTGCTTTATTTTTAATTATAAAACAATTTTGTTGGAAGCAACATTTTTCTTTCTTTGAAACAAAAAAATTGTTCCTTTTTCTCTGAGAGTAATTACAACTTATTGCATAAAAGTTAAGAAAAAAGAAGACTTTTCTGCCTTATTGCTCATTCTTAACATTAGTCCACACTTTCTCTTTGTTTCTCTAACAAAAGATTGAGTTAAAATCATAAAACTTTTGGCGGTTTTCCAGATTTCCCATTAGCGCTTATGAGTTTGTTGCATTCCTAATGACTTTGAATTTTTCTCACTGAACACGGAATATAATGAATGACTATATAAAAGTAAAACTAATATATTTCTTACAAATTTTACATATTTTCTTAAATGCCACATCAAGAGTGATTATCTTTTATAAATGAAGAATAGCATACAATAACAATTCTTTAATTTTTGCTTTATGTAGAAAGAGGAATATTTAGGAAAATTTGGTCAGAGAAAGAGAGAGAGTTACTGCTTAATATATAACGCAATAAAGCTAAGAGAAACTCGAAATAAAAGCGAATTGGATAGAGTTTACAATTAGAAGAAAAACATTGCTTCCTTTTTCCGAATTCTTTAATCTATTGTTGTACATCTTTGTCTCAATTTTGTTATTGTACATTAAAATATCAAAGTTTTATGCTTTAATGTGTTTTTATACATAAATCGGTAGAGAAATTTTGAATAATTAATCCAATTTGAACAACGATATACAAATTGCTATTGCAGATATGGTTAAAACGTTTTTTTTTCATTCAAAAATAATTTGCATGGCTATAAATAAATCATTTTATCGCAATAATTATTTTTATTTTTCATTTTTCTTTATAATTCGCAAACTTTAATTCAATAAAAAATTCTTCATATTTAAGAATTTAAAATTTTTGAAACACTTGTCCAAAATTTTTAATTATGAAAAAACTAACGTTGATAGATGAGATAAATTTCTGAAATGTTCCTATAAAAGTATCATGGGTTGTTCGAATGTAGACTAATCTATGCGAGCGGAGAAATTTATCCTAAATCATTGCAAAAAAGAGACACTGTTAGACAAACACAAGGCGTTGAATAGCCTCGCTGTCTAGACAATCCTGAAAACGATTATTCGAAGCACTGTTGCGTTGTCGTCCATAAAAACAAATTTATCATGGACAGCACCACGGAAAATACAATAATGAGGAACTAGAACTTCATTAATGTATCAATGGCCCGTCATGGTCCCATTCGCAACCACATGTAGGGGCGTGCGGCCATTGATCATGATGCCGGCCCACACAATGACACTGCATGTCGGATATCGGTCTCTTTCCTGTATATTTTCTGGATGATAAGCAGTACACTCCCGTGCCAGATCAGTTGGCTTCTACAATCCAAAGACAGACTGAACCTACTCTCATCTGAGAATACTACTCATGGGCAGTCCTGTTCAGTCCAAATGCGATGCTGACAACACCATTGCAAACGGTCAGTACGGTGCTGTCTGGTCAATGGGACACTCAAAACAGGTCTGTGGGCGTATAGGCCTCCTCTCCTCAAACGTCTGGCAACAATTTTTCGGAAGATTCGGATTCTATGCTTTTCTGAGGCAGCAAGAAACTGATTTATCACTTGCTGAGCTGTGGCGCGCCTGTTCCTTTTTAATGATAGGACGATATATTTGTCTTCTGCGAGCGTCGTACTTCTAACATGACCTCCCCATGCCGCCTACTACACATTCCAGTAATTTTAAATAACTTCCACAGCTGTAAAACAACGCTGTGCGCGATGACAAACTCTCTGGCAATAACTGTTATTTTTCGCCTTTCTTCGATCATTCCAATAATTCGGCCACGCGTAAAATCATCTAAGTGATGTTGGGAAGACATGCCAAAAATTTCAAGTTGGTCTATTAAATATTTCCGCTAAAACTTTGACTTGGAACAACAACTGTCCACACGTGTCGAATCCTTTAAATCTCTTATGAACGCTATCGCGTGATGAACAGGCGTGGAAAAAAATTTGCATACGCATACTTCTTCTTACTGTATCACATACTAATTCTAATTTTCCACATTTTGCTTCTTTCACTTTGTGGTTGCTATGGATGAAAGTGTTATCCGTCCTTAGCAATTGTCTATCAGTGTATTAAAGTTCTATCTTTGATATAGAACCCAACGTTTCTATGCGTCTACTACACTGGTCCAGAAATCAAATGCTTTTCTCATTGACCATCAGCTCTTTCATACTTATTTTAAGCGTTTTAATATAGCTTTAACCAATTTCCGCACATGTGGAGACGAGATAAACCCTCTCCACTACTTGGGATATTACCCAGTTACAACACCCTAGCGTTTGGCGGTTATTAGGAAAAATATTTGATTATTAGGAAAAATTTGTTTTTATTTGATTACTAGGAACCTGATTTTTTAGAAAAAATAGTCAACAAAATTTTTTAAAAGTTAAGAATTGGTTTTTCATTTGTCAATATTAAGTAATTGTGATTCATTTGAATGCAATTTTTCTTGCATTGTTTTGGATTCATCACAGAACATTATGATATTTGGAATGCATATAAATTTCAGTAATTAAGAGAAAAAGAAGAAGTAAAATGTGAAATGGTGTTATGAGTATTTACTAATAACATGCGATTAATTTAACCAATTGCTTTAATGGGTGAAATTAGAAAAAAATTTTAAATTTAACAATTTCTTAGAAATTTAGAAAAATTAAATATCATTTTAAAACTAATATCATATTATTTTAAAAATTAATGGTAAATAGTTTTTTAATTTGATATTCTAAATGATACAGTTTGGAAAGAAAAGGACAAAATATGTAACAATGGGAATAGGATTTTGAGTAAATTTCACTTTAAAAGAGACAGTGGATTGTGGCTTTAATTTGTCACAATTTATGTTTCACAATGTAAATTAAATTTATCTTACGAAATTCAAAACTAACTATAAAATCCAACTTTGCTGTACATGTACACACTGAAATATTCAAAGTAGAGTGTTTTGTGCATTGAAGAGTAAAACTGGTAGTATAATCAATCAATATACTTCAATATAAAACCAGAATTGATGTGAATTCCGAATTATTAAAATTAGGTACATCCAAGATTAAAATCAAACATAAATACAATAATAAACTGAAAATTCTATCTACTTCACTATCCATTCATCTTTCAACAAAATGGTTGAACAGAAATCAGTCAGAAGCAGAGTAAATATCCTGACAGTATATTATTTGTTATCGACTATTCAGTTTATGAATCGATTAGTTTCATGTTAGTCGTTATACAGTTTTACTCTCAAATTTGTGCATGGCACATTTAGATTAAAGTATTATAGGGGCAATATCATCGTATGAATCGAATAGTTTCATGTTTTTCGTTATACAGTTTTACTCTCAAATTTGTGCATGGCACATTTAGATTAAAGTATTAAAGGGGCAATATCATCGTATGAATCGAATAGTTTCATATTGATCGTTATACAGTTTTACTGTCAAATTTGTGCATGACCCATTCAGATTAAAGTGGTACACAAGTGCAATATCATCGTATGAATCGAATAGTTTCATGTTATTCGTTATACAGTTTTACTCTCAAATTTATGCTTTTTCCATTATAATTAAAATGGTACAAGTGCAATATCAACAAAGAATTACATCGAGTATAAGAGATATATTCTACACAGATAAATTTTATTTGAATGTGTCACATGGCAACATATGAAGTGTTGCATAAAATTTCTTGCTCAACATTTTTATGTTTTTGTAGAAATGTAGTATTGATATTCCCAATAGACTATTATAAATTGAGGTATAATATTTTTTGCGCACATGTTATAAACATTTTTTATTGTAATATAATTAATTTTGAGTTTATTTGTCATTGTACTCTTATAATCAAGGCGTGTTGTAGTAAAATTCTTCGTTCTATACTTGATTTACTTAATTACATGATAATGACAGTAAACGCGTTATACTGTGAGTTTTCCTTAATCTGGTCCAATGATTCCTTGTGGTTAGAGTGATATTTTACCCAGGTTTTTTCATAAACCTTCTCATGTGTTTCTATAGCATACAATACAAATATAATAATAACAAACAATATAATTATGGATAAAAATTTAAATAAGAGAGAACTAACTAGAAGTTGGAATATTTTTATCAGGTTTATGTTTTATAATTTTTGAAATGTTTTATAAAGTTCATATCAACTTTCATCAATCCCTGAATAAAATGACCATTTTTAAAAATTATGTTGATTCTTACGTGTTATAGCTTGTCCAATGAAATACAGTATCCAAAATTTCCAACCAAGTTTATCTGGAAGAGATTAAGAATCCCTAGGGTAGAATTTTAGTAACCCTTCATGATTCCTTAACTAATAAAAACGTGTATATAATTCGCTATACTTCTTAATTAATGTTTAATTAGTTAATTATTTCTTACAAATGAGTGATGATTGTATTCGTTCAGTTATTTTTCATTTAAAATAAAATTTGATTATTCTTAATTTTGTTTCATTACATTTTATGTATTATCATTTCACTAAAAAGGCGAATAAAACTAAGGATTTGTCACTCATATTGTTGAAGAAGAAAAATATTTTTCCACATAAATTATTTGCTAGAAGACCTAAAAGACAGAATTTAAAAATTACATCCATGTGTATAAATTCATGTCTGGAAAAATTACATTCATGCCTTACATTCATTACTTCAATGGATGTATCCAGCAGGAAGTATCCGAGGATCATGGAATCGCCCAGAGTGTCATCTCCAGGTTTTGGCAACAGCTTCAAGATGATGGTAATGTGAGTAGATGTTACAGAACAAATCCTCCCCCCCCGAAGTTACAACGTTGAATGAATACTGGTATTTGGGAGTTATTATCCAAATGTCAGTCCTCATTTGGAACAGACGGAGCACAGCATCAAACCTGTCTCGTCAGCTCTCTTCAACTGCCGGTACGACAGTTTAAAGACAGACTTAGGGTACATTAGTCTATATGCTCATAGGCCTGTCAGATATCTTCCACTTTCCACGACTCACTGTCGCCTGCTGTTAGCCTGGAGTAAAGAGCATGCATTGTGGACACCACAACAGTGGTCATATGTGATATTTTCCGACGAGTCCAGGTTTAGCTTTCAGTCTGAAACTCTCCAGAATTTCATATGGAAAGAGCTAGGTACCCGTTACCACAAAGAGAGCACCATTGCACGACACCATTATTACGGTGGTGCAGGATTACTCGTTTGGAGAGGAATTATTATACGTTCCTGAACTAACCAGCATGTTCAGAAAGTAACCATGACAGGCCACATCTATCGGGATGTCATTCTGGAACAACATGTACGTTTGTTTCGGTGCGACATGGGTTCAGAGTTTCTATTTATGCATGACAACGCCATCCTCACCATACAAACATTGTAGACAAATGTCATTAATCGGAGGATATCATCCGTATCGACTGGTCAGCATATTCAATTGATTTGAATCCCATAGAACATGTGTGGGCCATGATTAGCCGACGAATTGCAGCTCATCAACCCCCTCCGACATGTCTACCGGAAATTTGGAGAGCATTGCTTGATGAGTGATGTAATATTTCCCAAGTTCAGATCACTAAATTGATTATCAGCATGCCTTTGTGTTGTACGGCCTGTATTGCATCGTATGGGGGCATCCTATGTATTAACCATCATACCAACCATGTTGTATTGGTTTTTGTAAGAAGGTTCTTATTTGAAATTTGCTTGAGGGAGTAAAAATCGCAATTTTTGTTAATGATGTCAAATATATAGCATCTTTTTTGCTCTTTACCTTTTGTGTAATAAATATACTTTACAAATAAGTCACATTTGTCTTACTTTTGTATCTTTCTTTGCTTGAACTTACATTATTCTTAATTTAATGACACGCGTGTATATAAATTATATATTAATATTAGTAGACTTCCTAATACTTGTTGAGGTATTTTTTTTTTTATAATGATTGTAAATTTGAATCATCTCTTCAACTGACATGAGATGGCTGAAAAATTGGTTTGAAAATATTCTCTGCATGTTTGGCTGAAGGTGGTGTATGTATATCGAAATAAAGTGAGGGATGTATGATATTATTGTTGATATAATTTGCAAGGATATGCTGATATGTTAATGTGACTAGAACTGAAGATTGGCTGCTCTAATAATATTTCATTGCTCAATTCACTAATTAAAGATTAAGTAATAAAGTCCATTCTTAAATATTTACAGTGGTAGTTGTGGTATATATCCCAATATGGTGGATGATATAGCGTCCTATACAAAATAATTTAGCTAATTTTTGAACATCAGAGGAAATAAACAAATTTACTTCATATGGGTGATTAATGCTTTCCTGTTCTGAAAATAAATAAATTTTGTTAAACTTTTTATAAGGCATTAGCTCTTTACATAACACACCTTTCAGTTTTAAAATGATTAGGATAATTTGTTTGGCAACGCTAAATGTAGAATAATAATGATAATTTATTGTCTATTTCACATTTCTTCTAGTAGATGATAAACTATCATTACTAAATTTGTATTTAATATGGTAGTTTTGATTCAAAATGTTTGCTTAATAACATAAAAATTTAAACAGATTTTTATGTGTATTTATTATTATTCAATATTATATTAAGATACTTTTTTATTTTCTGGTTACTATAGTTCCTTATTTTTCTATAGAAATGTGTTACTTTAGGTTTCTACATTTCCTAATGGACGACTATGTTTGAAGAGCCAACTTCTGGGGAAACTTTTCCAGAGATTGCATTCATGAGAGAAGGAAACCCCCAAAAATTCAAAGCATCCATTCTGATTAACGTACATAATTTGAGGAGAAATGCATCATACATCTCTCGTTGTTCAGTAGTAGCTGGTATCAAACCCAGCAACATATGCTTCGGAGAGTGGCGTCTTACCTCTTGGCCCATACAAAAATATTTGTGGAAATGTGAAGAGAGATGAAATAATATGAATGTTAAATCGGCATTTGTTTTATGAACAGGATTTGGTCAGCAAACACCACTATCTCAGTGTATTTCAGATAGCTAGTTACACCTAGACTCCATTAAAGGGACTTTATTAATAATGTGGGTGACCCGAGCAACTGGAACTGAGAAACATTGGGTTTAGAGTTAACAGTACAAAATACTGATAAAAGCAGAGGTGCCCAACGACATACAAACCCAATTTTAAGAAGAAGGAGATGGCAGATAGCTATGAATGAAGTCACTGAAATATTCCAGAGAATTCAGGATCTGAATTAATATACGGGACGAATTAGTGAGTGGTGTGAAAATTACTCAAAGTCAATTTCCTTTGTTGAAGACAAGGGCTTACTAAATTCTTCTTATTTAATATTCAGCTAAGTAAATACTATGACAATTATTTAAGCCCATATTGGACAATTAGAGTATAAAAATGATAAAAAAAATAATAAAGTATACGAAAACATTAATCATCAAAGATTAAGAAAACTGATACATTCCGTGATTTGGAAGTCATAATAAAAAATGAATACATTAAAGTATTTAATATCTATCTAAAATTTAACTATCAGCAATGTGTCAAACTTATTAATGAAATTCCTGCACATATTAATTTTAATATTGTTATACAATTAAAATTAGATATTTAATATTAATATGATTAAAACTTAAATCTAATAACTAAAAACTCTGTCGCATCAAACTAAAACCAAAAAGAGACCAATTTCTTTGAAATTAAATCAGAAAAACCCTTCATAAAACACGTTCCTATCTAAAGTTGGATATACGCAAGTAAAATTACGAAAAAAAGGGGTAATTCCTGTGTAAAGCGCACATGCATTGTAAGAACGCGTAGAACCCCACTCATTTGCTTCTTCGTTGCTAAGTGTCTACGTCATCAAAAGTGTATTCATTCAATGTTGAAACTCAAGGTAATTAAAAAACTGAATAGAATTTTGCTTGATTTATTGATGACTAAATCTACTCAATGTCATTAAGTTCAAATGCATGCTTGTAGTGTATGGTGGTCATTGGATGGATAGTGATGCTCTTTAAATCGTATGTATAAATGGGTACGCTTCTATTATCTAGATCTGAACGCTCTTTATTTAAAACGTAGTGAAATGCTAAAAGAATGTATTATACTTTTTTACCATAATATTTATTTTCTTACCGTTTATTTGGTAAAGAAGATGTTTCAAAGATTTTGATTAAAAATACTTGCTTCAACGTCTTCTGTACATCACAAAACTTTTCTCGTATGATTAACATTCGTGGGTTTTAGTTTCATTTGAAGGAGGGAGTGCAAGAGTCGGACGTAGACCTATATTGTTTTATAACACCTTCAGTTAATCGTCTATTATAACAATTGGATAAGCGTACTATAGCCGTCCCAGTTATTACTTGAATCCCCCAAGTTGCTTCCAGACTTTCAATGAACGTTAACACCTTTGCAACTGTCAACGATATTGATTTCCCACGTTTGAATCGCAGCGACAACATAGTACCTGAAGACAGTAAATCTGATTGGAAGTTGATGTGGGAACAGCAAACAAGATTCGTGAAGGGCCATTAAGTCCTTCGTGACAAATATAATTCTTCAAACTTAACTAGAATCACCTGGTAAATGGGCCAGGTGCTATCGAAGAATTTATTTCCTCTTTACACACTTTTTCTGATTCGAATCGGTGGATTGACTGGAAATAGAGGTCGAAAAGTGACATTAGAAGATGGATATGAAGATTACAGGAGGTCAGATGTTGGGGGAAAGTTTGTATATGAATAGCAGGTCCCTGTAAGGGCAGAGGACAGCTTCGTCATGCGTGGGGCGTACCTGATACTTCTCTCAAACAATTCCCTGAGTGGACAAGTCCCAGCGACGGAACGAGTAGTCGGAGAAAGACTCGAGATCACAGAAACTGACGCCAGACCTCCAGTTTTGACTACCTTGCTGCTCTATTGCTGTCTGGAGAGGATCTTCGACCTTATCGAGTCCGGCTGTCCGAAACCGTGTTTTCGAGTATGGAATTTATGAGTCTGTTCCCCAGTACCAGCGAGTTTTTCCCGAACGAATGTGAAGTGAACTTTCCAGAAAGTGAGAAATTCATCAGTTTTCCTGGAGTTTACAATTTATGACATTTTTTGTGCATAATCCTGTTAATCTGTAAATAAATATTTAGTCAAAATATTAAATTACGTGAGCCTGATTCTTTAACGGTTATTGCCTAGCTAGAAGTCAAACTATCCAGACTGAGTAAATTACAGCACTAAAACATGTATGATAATTACATCAGAAGACACAATCGATTGCCAATTTTAAGCTAATGATTGATTTTCAGCTTATTTTGTTCATTTAAAAATACTTAATTTGTTTCATTTTGTTTAAGATTATTTATTTTTACTTGCAAATTTTATGAAGCTATATAATGGCATATTTCAAGCATTTTATCATATATATTAAATAATCTTACTTATTAATATTTTTAAGTGATCAAATGGTGTTTCTGCATAACTATACTTGACATATTAAGGGTTATCAATTAGGACATTACTACAAATGTTTTCGTTCAAAACATTATACCTTAGAATATTTTTAAGACTATATGTTTATATTTTCTCAAAACTCTTTTTATATTTGAACTATTAATATCAAGTTTTATTTTAATTTGTACATTAGCTAGCTAATAATTTCCAAAAAAAAAAAAAAAAAAAAAAAAAAATTTTTAGATTTTATATCCTATAAATTATTCAAATAAAGATTATATCAAATATAAAACAATTATATATTAAAAAATTACTGTTTTTATTATTTTGTATCACAAATTGATGCTGTAAAATCTGATATATTTTTTACCTCTTGTAAAATCATTACAAAACAAATGATTTTAATCCAACTTTGCAAACTAAGGAAACAATACATTGCAACCACAGTGCATTTAAAGGAAAGTACAATGCATAAATAAGCGATTGATTTTTCAAATGTTATTTACTCAACATCTTAATTCAAAATTATAAAGACATTAATTAATAATTAATTTGAATAAATTTCTGTATTTACAAAATGTGATAATTATATATCAAGCAAATTCCGGTTTTTATTTTGTGTCGTAAATTGATGATGTAAAATCTGATATATTTTTTAATATTAAAATAATTGCAAAACAAATTATTTTAATCCAACATTGCAAATTAAGGAAACAATACATTGACATCACAGTGTATTTAAAGGAAAGTGCAATGCATAAATAAACGATTGATTTTTCAAATGTTATTCACTCAGCATACTAATTCAAAATATGAAGACATTAATTAATAATTAATTTGAATAAATTTCTGTATTTACAAAAAAATTATGATTAAACTATCTCTAAATCAAAAGCATGTGTATTACGGAAATTAGGATAACCAATAAAAGTTTAGGAATAATAAAAGAGCAATTTCAATTTCAACAATTCAATTTATTTGAAACTTTTAATAAAGAGAAGCAAAGAATTTATTTCTCACAGTTTTAATTAAAAATATAAATCTAGATAAAACATTTATTTCAATTGAAATATTATAGGCATACATTTTATAATATACAAATACATTTTAATTAAATTATAATATTTGTGAGTCTCATAAACATAGTATATTCTTAAATTATAATTAAAATATGTGATATATATTCATAAATTTTATAAAATATAAAAGGATTTGGTGTATAAGTTTGTGTATAAAGAGTATAAACTTTTTTTTAAATATGATCGTGAAATTATCTCTTTCGAATGAATAGTTTTTCACCATAAAACATTATATGTTAAATTTTATTTTGCTTACAGAATTGAAATGGTATGAGGTCTACTTTTTATTTTATTACTCAAGAAGGAATTCAATAAATTTGAGTAATAAAATAAAAAACACAATAATATTTTTAAATTTTCCAATTCAAGTTGAACTTTCAATTAAAATAAAACTATTTATTATAGCAAAAATAATTTTAAACTTAAATTTAGCGAAATAAATTTAAATGTAAAATAAATATATATCTGAGATATTTGGTACATAAAAATAATTTATTGGTACAATGCATCAATAAGTCTTCTGCTGATGCACTCGTGTTCCAGCTAGACTGTCATTATGGGGTGCGCTGCTTCACATTTCCAACTGAATCATGTTTTTGATGTGGAGTCCAACTTCCTCAGTACATGCATTATATAGGTACTCGTTTATAGGGTAGAAATCCCTTCACAACCCACTCATACAAGGAAAGGACAGGATATATATATAGAGAGAAAGTACATCTACCCTCGAACCGGGATTCAAACTCAGGACCTCCCTATCCGCAGTCTAGCATGGTGACCATTAGACAAGTTGGGGTTCAATCAGTCTTCTAAATTATCAATGAGAAAAGAAGCCTCCAAACTTTCTTCTAAATAAAAGTGAAGTTTAAAAGTTTTTTTACATGATGTTTAAAAGCTAGGTTTCATTTAATGAAATTAGAATTCTTATCTTTTTACAATTATTATGATATGGAAATTAAAAACTTATTTTTTCGTGATTACTATATATTCTATAATTTCATTTCTCGTAATAATCGATATACAATAATTAACTACAAAAATTTATATTTCTTCATCATACAAGCTAAAAGTTTTTCTGTTTGTTTAAGTATATAGTAAAACAAATGTTTAATCTGTTTTATCCACTACACAAGATATAAAAACATTTAATTAAAATCTAATTATATTTTTTAGAATATCTGTATATTTGAGTATAGTTAAAATTTCATTCAATATTTTGAATTAAACTGTTCTGTGAAATATTTTGAATAATTCACATAAGTCTCTTTATTTTTTTATTTATTTATTTACTTCATCTTTATTATTGTTATCAAATGTTATACATTAATTATTCTATGGGAAGTCAAGTTGGTTTTCACAAAGTTTTCGACACCATCTGGTATTATTTTTTATTGAAAATACATCATTTATTTTGCTTGTACCTATTTGAAGATTTAATTATTTTTTATAATCTTTCAGCACATTAAGTATTAAAAAGGATAAGAAATTACAATAAATATATTTTTCTAAACTAAATTTCTGTGTAATTTGAAATTTTTGAATTATGTTAAGAACGGCGAAATCAATATTAATGCCAAAAGTGAAAATATTCTGAAAAAAAAAATAATAACTACTTTGAAAATGCCATGAGTGACTCTTTCCGATTTTTAATTTGTTTTTAAATATCATTTTATTGTAGTTATTAATTATAATAGAAAATATATATTACTCATTACAATGTTGGTTTTGAGTATTTTTAATTTCCTACATAATTTCTTTCATTTTTAGTTAAAAATAATTTGATTAAATGCCCTATAGGATTTGTTTGAAAATTTTTATAGTTTAAATTAATATTTTGTATAAAACATTGATTTAAAAATTATAAAAGCTACAAAATTTTAGCCCAGGCTGCAAAACAATTTTTAAATAACTTAAAATTTCATTATTCTTTTTTAGCTGGGAAACATATTAAGAGTTGTAAGTTTAATTCTGTTGCTTATTTTGTTAAAACATTTTAATTTGGTCTCAATATATGTAACTCACGCGACAAAATATCTATCATATATTTAAAGATAAGGTACATCTATTTGCAATAACAAAATATTGAAGACTTTTATAAACAATATTGCTCATTTTAAGAAATATATAAAATGAGTATTTTGATAGCAATTTGTGAAAATACAAAAAAGTAACTAACAGAACATATTAATATAACACATTTTGAAATTCATAAACATTTAAAATTTTTCTTACAACAAAACATAAAACAGTTTGAAATATTTTAAGTATAATTTAATTGAAAAAGTGTTCTCTAAGTAAATTATTTACATAACTCTACTTAGTAGTATTCTAATAAATGCACATATAAATTAAGTTTATACTCTACATGACTTTGTGTAATTATAGATATTTTTGAATATTTTAATTATAATTTTTTATTAAACTGCTCATTATACATTAATTTCAATTGATGCTATGATTTTCACTTCTACCAATTTAAACAAATTTTTTTAGTATTGATCAGCAAAAAAGTAATTATTTTCAAGAAGAAGAATATTTCAGAACAAAATGAAATGCATACCGATTTACTCAATCCGAAAATTTAATTTATTATTTACCATAAATGTAATATTCCCTAAGCTTTCACAAAAGGATGAGATTTTTGACATTCTTAATAAACAATATTAGCTTCAAATCTTATTTCTTTTGTCATTTGTATTCTTTTATAATGATAATAATAAACGTTGGTAAAGAATATTATATATAATTAAGTTAGAATTAATTACTTGAAGTATTATCCATAAAGGAAGGAATTAGAAAAATCTTCCCTTGAGAATATTTGATTTTCTAAATTATTTGGAGAAATATGTAATATGAAACATTTATAATTGATTACTTTTCTATATTCTAATTAAAATCTGGTATTGCAATATATTGTTTCATTTATTTAGATTTCAGGTACCCATTTTTTTCTTTGTTCAATAGAAAATTTACTTACAATGAAAATAATCCCAAACACTTTTGTTTAAGCATTCTTTATATATATATATATATATATATATATATATATATATATATATATATATATATATATATATATATATATATATATATATATATATATATATATATATATATATATATATATATATATATATGTATGTATGTATGTATAGTGATTAATTTTATACTTTTACGATATTTTTCAATTAAAAAATATAAATATCTCACAACATAAATAACTAATAATAAACTAACTGTTAACTTGCCTATTTTATAAAATATAGTATTTGGTAAATTATTAGCTTTTTTAATACGCTTTTCCTGGTACAAATATTTCGTGAACTTAAAACTGTCTCTTCAGTGATAAATCTTGCGACATTTTTTGTAGAAATTTAAGTATTTGGTGAGTCTATTCTTTTCAAATTTTATTGATCTTGAAAAAATATTATTTCAAAATATAAACTAATGTTTACTAAATGTGTGTAATACTCATAATTTTAGTTTATGTCTCAGTAATTACTTTAACAAAATTTATGTATTTCGAACATAAAAATGGAAGCTGTTTTTATTCTGTTAAATCAAAATATGTCTTATTTAAGATCCTGTTTTAAATTATAACTAAAACAAATATAATGCGTTTTTATATTTTTAGCAATTTCTTTTCAAAGCTTTTCAAAGCATTTAGCGTTTTCTTCTTCAAATCAGATTTAATTTAATCATGTTTTATTTTATTATTTTCTTGACATAAAAATTCGAAATCACATAAATGTGTCAGTTTGTTTTCTTTGGCATGTTAGGGTTTTTTAGATATTAAGATTTATTTAATTATTTCCTTCGAATATTTCTTTAGTTTTAAAGATTATTCCTTTAAGCTTCTGTTTTCCAAAACATCATTCCGAAATTTTATGAAATAAAAATATTTTTTTAATAGAAAAAAAATTGATATTTATTTCATAAAATGTTTCATTAAATTATTTAATTTTTATTAAATTAGTAAACGTATAAAAATTAATAAAAAGTTTTTCTTTGAAATTGGTTATTCTTTTCAATATTATTGTTTTTCCTTCATAAAACTTATATAATGAAGTAACAACTCTAGGAGTAAAAGTGTACTAATTACGAGAAAAATATTTTGCAATTATAAACTAAACAAATTTTTTTTTTGCACAGTTTAATTACAAAATACTTGTTTACAATTATGTTATGAGCAATAATGTTATTTTTTCAATTATCAATCTACTCTCTTTCCATCTATGCGCAAAACATGTTTCATGTGTATATTTTGAATTCAGCTTGTCTGTTGCTTTTATGACTGAATTGTCAAGTTTCAATCTAACTAAGCTAAAAATTATTAAAGAAAGGAAATGTAGTCAAATGGTTAAAATGTATTCAATAAATTTATTTTTGTTTGGTGGGAAGCTTGACGAAGATAATGATATATCAGGAATCTACTTCATTTCTTAATCAGTATACAAAACAAAATTAATCATGCCTTTAATACATGGTATATATTGGTTATCTGCATTTTATTAATTCAATTTAAAATTCCAGAAGCTAAGTGTGGTATCCAAATTTGTTTATTTGCAATTGTTAATGCTAGAAATATGAAAATTGTCTTATATCTTGAAAGACAAAAATAAAATAACTCTCTTGATGTTCCTTGATCTCTTGATTAAGTAATCACAACAATGATTAGGAAAGTTATAAAAAATCATATGCTGTCTTTCTTTCTTCAATTTTTCTCATTCTGTTTTCTTAAAACAACTGTAACATTGAACATTTGCAAACTCGTTATTTCAATTAATTGGTTTTTTTACATTCAATTTTGATATTCCTTGAATGATTTCTCTTGAAAACTGTTTTGAATTTCTTTTTTAACCTTCTGTTTCCACCATTACTTTTACATCATATTGTGGCCTCATTAATCTATATCCTGGATCCTGTATATGGAATTTACAGATCTTCCCATTGTTGTATAAATTTTCTTTGACGTAATTATTCTTTTCCGTCATTTCTGATTTCATATTGAGTGGGGTTGTATATAAAATTACTGTTTAGTTTACAATGTCTTCATCATGTACTGTCTGTTTAGATATCTGGACTATCATGAAATTCATCATTTTATACTATCAAGATCAACACTGCAATGGAAGGAATTTAGGATCAAAACATTATTCTATTATGACTTAACAACAGATTGTTCTTTTTGAGAAAATTGTGGAGTAAAATTTTTGTTTCCACCTTCCACTGTTTGCACTTATTTTTATAAGAATTTAAACTGAACCTTTTGAATTGGGTTTTAATTTTCAATAAATTTACCAATGTACATTTGCTGTCAGTAATTGCATTTTTACCGTTGTCTAAATATCCTTGAATGAGACCTATAACGACATACCCATTAACAACTTGGAAGTTTATTTATATCCTGGCCCGTATAAGAAAATGTATTGAGGATATATTTTGAGTCTACTCAAAAATAGTGAAAATGTAGAATTTCCCCATTTCATTTAGAATGTACTTAAAGACACCTTTGATAACAACAATTGCTCTTCAACCGAAATATTTCCTCTTCTTTTGTAGTATACTGTATTATCTTCGATGACTGAAATTCACAATGCCAATGCAAACTCAGTTGTTTCAATCCCTCTAATTTTTCAGTTTTTCATGTAAAATTAAAGAAATTAAATGATATCTTTGCAATAATAACCTGCAATATTTTGTAAATATTGCCAGTCAAGAAATTGAAGTGTATGGCGAACTTGCAGTGAAATTTATTGACGGTATGCAATTCTTTTACACATGTACAACTGCATGCATCCTGCATTTAATTCATCTAGTGTTTCTACCCATGTACTAGTTACAATTTGAGCTAAACTCTTACTTTAATACATTCTTTCATATGATGTATCACTTTTTAGATGCATGTTATATGCCAAACATTAATCACATTATTTATTTTCATATTTTCATTCAGATTATGATGTTATTCCTTGAGATTCTTGATGTTCTGAGTTGTATTGAGTCATCAACATTCATAAAACGTTTATTTATTTATTTATTTTACCTTGATACTAGTAAATTGATATCATGAAAAATTAAACGCAGCAAAAATGTTTTTATTTTATTGAAAGCTGTTACCCAGTAAATAGACAAAACAAGTAATGATGTTAGATTATGATTAAAGTTGCTTATTAAAATTTTTGAATTGCATTGTTTCGCCTTTCTTTCAAACAAGTAGTTGTAACTGTAGCTCAACATTATTAATGATTTCATCTATGTTTTCAATAAGCGATTTTAATAAAAAAAATTCATTTTTGAAGTTTAAATTCCTTCTAAAAGTTAATTATGCTTACGCAATTCAAATTGAGGACAATAAAATTAGTGATTTGTATACCTTGAATTAATATGTTATCCCACATAAAATAAGATATCGGACCAATCACACTAATTAAAACTAAGTAACTTATATTATATTCATCATCTTTTTCTTTTACCCCACATAGTTTCTGGATGCTTACCGTAAACTTATTTTGAAAAATATTATGATTAACGCCTACTTTTTCCATTGAACATATATTCAACAAATCATTCAATAAAAATATCTTTTAAACATAGATTTACAAAACTGCTATTTAAACATAAAAAAAATCAGCCAGTCCTTTATAACTAAATATGGACTATTGATTAAATTTCTATGCACAATTTTTAAGAATAGTAGTTGCTTAAATTTTGTAAGTTAACCTTCATATCAAAGTACTTTTCTGGAAAAGTAAATTATAAAACTAATCTTCGTAAATGCAAATTGTCTAAATAGTTTGTTTTATTTCAGAAAAAAACCCCATGTATTATGGAGTTTTTATTTATTTAGATCCAAATATTTATTAGAAACCAAATTTTGTAAGTCAACAACAACGAATATATTTTCCTTGATATTCATAAATATATTATCATTAAATAAAACGTTTTGTGTTCATTTTTTAGAAATAATTAAGAAAACAAACAAAATATGCTTTGACTCGAAAAGTAATATAAGTCCCTAATTTAAATACACTTGTGATGCCATTTATGTGTAATGTAATGTGAAAAATAACTTAATTTTAAATAAGATTAGTTAAAATCAAATTATGTATAAAAGTTTCTGCTTATTCAATTTGTAATTTTTCGGGTCAAAATTCAGATATTTAATATTAATTTTATTCGAAACACTTATCGAGTTTCAATTTGTGCAACCTTTTCCATTGAAATTTCAAAGTTCAGAGCATTACTCTGTCATGGAAATTGTCTAGACAGAAGGTAATTTTAGTCTCTTAATAGCACGAGTTCATTGGAATTAAAATTGACTGCCGATTTGGTTTAATCACATTTACGAAACATTTCAAATTGAAGCGAGTTTACACTCAGTGTTCTGAATGGAGAAAGAGAATCGATATTTTAATATTTTAAGGAATGTGCTATGAAATAAAATTCATAGTGGCAGATTCAAATTCATTTTGAAATTTAATATTTCAAGTGTCTAGATTTGTTTACTCATTCATTTTACAAAATTTTAGCATTTTACTAGAATTTATTGAGATAGAAAATCAATTTTCACTACATTTTTCTATATTTAACACTGATGTCGCTTTTTATAATTCAAGAAGGAATGAGATTGCTATTTTCATTTATTGTTGAATTATTATTGTATACTTAGATAAATAACATAAGTAAATATCTATCCAATAGTATTATATTTTTAATTTATTTTCAAAATATTTACTTTTATTAGGGTTTACTCACAGACATATTTGATTCATTGATAAAATCAATACATTATTCTTACTTTTATATATTTAAAATCGCAAGTAATGAATTTTTTCTATAATACATACTAAATTGGAATAAAAATGAAGAAGTTTTCATTGCAAATTTGAATAATTTTAAACACAATTTCATGTTTTGTGTTGAAATAAATCATTGAGGACAAAAATTTCATAATTTAATATAACTTTTTGTGAAATTTCGTTTCTTTTTCTTCTTTATAAGTAGATAAGAATTAATATGAATTTGTGTTTTAGTTATAGAATGAATTTCAATGTATATTTTCAGCTTAAAAAAGATGTTCTACTTATTAGGGGGATTAAAATAATTAGTTCAATCAAAAATTTACAAATCATTTCAATTTATTTTCATTGTTCCGTTTATTTTCACATTATAAATTTAATGGTTTTATGCTGAAATGGGTTAAGTACAAAAGTGCTTGCTTGTACAAAGAAATATTTGTTTATTTTTAAAAGTTACATTAGAATATAAATTTTACACACACACACTACTATATATGTATATGTATATGTATATATATATATATATATATATATATATATATATATATATATATATATATATATATTATATATATATATATTATATATATATATATATATATTATATATATATATATATTAATTTTAACTATAGTATGTTGAACAAATAACTCTGTAAATAATATTTAATATGGTTAAAATGCCAATTCATTACATTTTTAGTATAATAATCTAATCCACATGGGAGTCCTAACTTCCTATTTTTATTTCAAATAATTCTATTTTATTAGAATTATTTGAAAAAAAAAATAAGGATTTTTTTGTCATTCCCGATGAAAGTTTTCTAATGCCGCTGAGTCGGCGTCAAGCTGTAGAAGGCCTAGTTTCGGGTTTTGATTTATTTTCCTATATTTGCTTTTTTTGATTTCTACTTTGAAGAAAGATGAGCCACTTTTATTTTCAAAATGATTTCGAGTGATATAACTGAAATCGCATTTACACTGAAGAATGGAGAAAAATAGAAACAATCAAACTATTTTTCAAAGGTTGTTTTGGCGAAAAAAATGATAGTTCATAGTTTTGATTTAAAAAAAAATTATCTAAATTTCAAGTCTAAATTCGTAGACATTACTACAACTTTTTTCTATAATTGAATTAATTTCAATTGGAAATATTTAGAAAAGAGATATTAACCTGAATTGGAGGAAATAATTTTATTATATATCACTGATTTTGAGGTAATTCTATTTAGTCGAATGTGCAAAGTGATAGTGCGTCTCTTAATAATAATAGCCATAAAATGCATGATAGTCATATTACTAATATTAATATTTTTCATACATGATTTCCATTTAATTTTAATAATATTGATTATTGAATTCTTAAGTATACAAGGACGAAAAATGAAAATGTCAAATTGTGGCTTTAGAAATTTGTAGCATTTTTTATTTCATTTAATTTATTAGATATTCAAATATTTATTTTTGCACAAAAAAGCATTAATTAATTTATAATTATTTATTAAAAGTGAAAGCAATATCCATTGAAACTCTGAATTGGAAATTGCTTTAATTTTGGAATTTGGTGAACAAATTAATTCAAAAGAAATTCGTGACATTTTAAATCGTCGAAGAATTAAATATAAATAATCAATGTTTGAATATTTTTTAATTATGAGAGAAACTGATAGTGAAGCTCAACTCGATGATATCGCCCTAACTAATTGTATTTTCCAAGACATTAATGATTATCCCCAGAATAAAGTAATTTTACATGGTGCCACCAATTCAGTTAAATTTAAAACAAAATTAAAAAAAATTATGAAGCAATTTAAAAAGTTGTCAGAAAGTGGAAACTAAAATTCCTTTGGCAGAGCAAGCAAATAAGAATGAAAATCAAACCGAAATTCAGACTATTTATGTTCATTGTTTTAACAGTGAAAAAATGCACATAAATTCATTAATTGTAGGGACAAAAATAAGAGATTAAAGTGCTTTGGGTGTATATCTTTTGAACATACGCGAAGATCTGTGTCGTTAAACTAACTGAATTTTCTGAACTCATCGTTTCAGTTAACACTGAATGGATTTGGTAGCTCTGAAATAAAGCAGGAGGCTTTATTTCAGGAAATAACGATAATGATATATTTTCTGTACAACAGTTTATGTTATTAAGGAATACTAATGGTCAGTAAAGATGGCATTTCTTTACGTAAAGCACATCTTTACGTAAAGATGGCATTTCTTTACGTTTTTCTTGAATTTAGTTCATAGTGTTGAAAAATGACCAAAAATTGTTTTAAATTACATTTTTGACAAGAAATGTGTGCAATTTAATTAACAATATCAAAGCCCATAAAATGCGAAGAAAAGAGTCGATTATTTTCAAAGATGATAGCCCAGTTTGTCAACGAACATGTCGAATGACCAAACTAGGAAAAAGAAATTTTGTCCAAGGAAATCAATGATTGGTTAAAAGAGTGAATAATTAAACCTTCTTGCAGCAAATATGATAATCCAATTATTTTCGTAAAAAAGGAAGATAATTCTACACGTTTATGTATTGATTTTCGTAAATTAATTAAGAAAATTATCCACCATCGATCTTTAATATAATATATAATCACACACACACATATGTATATAGATACATATATATATATATATAATTCACGGATATAATATATCACCGATAATTGGTAAATGCCACTTATTGATGATATATTATATCAGTGCAAAAGCATTTACTTCTATTGACTTAAAATGGTTTCTTCCATGTAGATATTGACAATAATTGTACATAATACACGAGTTTTATTACCCATAACGGATAATACGAGATCTTTAGACAAACATTTGGTTTAACAATTAGCCCAGGTGATTTTAATAAATATTTATTTTATGTTCTTTAAATAATTGATTGAAATGGTATTATAATTATGTATAGGTATGATTTTATTATACTTTCTAAAACTGAAAGAAAGTGATTCATTAAATTGAAACGTGTATTCGAAACTACGTTAAACTACGGATTAAATATCAGTTTTAAGAAATAATAATTTTACAAAAAAAAAAGTTTAATTTTTAAACTAAATTATAGAAAAGAATACTATTTCATCCTCTCCATCAAAAATTAAAGCAATTATTAACTTCCCTGAACCTAAAGACGTCAAAAACTTGCAATCCTTTTTGGAATTGGCAGGCTACTTTCCAATATATATTCCAAACTAAGCCATTATTACCAGACTTCTTAGTGACCTACGAATAAAGTATTCTATTTTTGTTTTTTCGGTTTCGCCAAAAAAAAATAATAAAAAAATAAAAAATAATAATAATCATTTCACGAATTAAAGGAATTACTTACAATACATCACGTTTTGCAATTATTCGTTCCTGTTTTGGAATTAGAAATGCACGGTGATGTATTTAAACTTGGATTTGGCGTAGCTCTCATATAAAAACTTGATAATGGAAACTTTCACTGAATTTCACGCGCGCGTGTATGAGTATAAAAATAATTCTCCCTAAGAAGGAAAATTGCACAGTTATGAACTATAGGTACTCGCTGTTGTAGAAATTCTTAAAAAATTCAAGTATATTTAAGATAAAATAAATTTAAATTAGTTACAGATTGCATGGCATTTCTAAAAATAATGGATAAATCTGAATTAAGTGCAAAAATCGTGAAATAGGCTTTTTAGTTACTAGATTTTTACTACGTTATTTCACGTAGGTCAGATAAGCAGATTAAACATATTAATGCTTTAAGTCGTTTCCCTGTTATGATTTTTGACCCTCAATGATATTACACAGAAGATTATAAAGTTGCATTCTAACGATGAATTTATCATCAATATGAAAAGCGCAATCGAAAACTCCTTTAATTCTAATTTTAAAGTTAAAAACGACATTTTATACAAATTGGTCCGAGATCAAGAACTTTTAGTAGTCTTACAAGCCATAGGCAATCAACTAATATCTCACATAAGGGATCAGCTTTTACCTCTCAAGAATTCCAAAATTATTGTACTGAAGAAAGTAATAAGCATTTACCGATCACGACTGGAATACAGCGCAAAAATTTTCAAATTGTATGCATAAAACCATAATTGCAACAATAAATTATCTTTAGAAGAGCCCACGAAAAGGTATAACAATAGAACTAAAATCCAAGGCATAATGAACAGTACTGCCATTCGAATTAATGCTCGGCATTAAAATGCGAAATGAAGATGACATTCACATTAATCAAATACACGAGGAATATATTCAATATGTAGTACACGATAAAAAAACAATTGCGTAATATTGCTAAAACTAATATTTCACAAGATCAAACATAAAGTAAATGTTATTATGATAAACAGAATACCTCCTAAAATATATCAAGTTGGTGATTTAATCGCTATTTAATGAACATAATTCGGACCAGGTTTAAAACTTAAGCTGAAATATTTTGCACCTTACCAAGTTAAAGATGAGAAATGTAATGATATATACAATGTGGAAAAAGTTTGTAATCAGGAAAGTCCTAATATAAAATTTTCCTCTGCGGGTTTAATGAAACCTAGAAGAAATATATAAATAATTTTTCATCAAACTATTATCTTATATATATTGTGTCTATGACTGTACTATTCCTATATGTATCGTTAATTTCGTAATTTTTATATGTAACATTTTCTCTCACCATTACTGTAAGTATTACATATCTATAGGAGTTCTTTTTAGCATTAATTTAAGTATTAGTGTATCCATTTAAATACTTTTTCTTGTGAAAGATTATATTTATGTATTACATCAAGATGTTTGCGATGTATTTGTATATTATAAGGATAAGCAAAACGGAAGGAAAATGCAAGCAATGGAGGATTTCAAAAACAAAGAAGACGATTCAAACAGCTTACAAGGGGCATTCAAAAAGTTAAGACGAATATTCACAACATTATAAGACGCGACTACTTCATTTACTGTTGAATAAGACGTCAGATGAAAACAAAAAAATCTGTTTTGCTAGTTATTTCTCTTCCTGTTTGTCCTTTCCTTCTTTCTTTGTAGTTTACAGTTTCTATTAACCATGTCACCGAAAAGACCTTAGCGTTTATGATGGCCGACTGTGGTTATGGAGTATTAGATAAATCACCTCAACAACATGACATCATCAAGTATTTGTTGCACCAACAGCGATTCTGGTGTCAAGTGTTTGAGAAGGAGAACTTACGATGAAAATCCAAGACTGTCTAAATAAGACGTGAAGACACCTTGGGAACATAGCCAGATATAAAATTTAATTGTTGTCATGATAATCCTTTGTTTTAAATATAAATGTAAATAATGTTTAATATACAATAGTTAAAAGGCTAATTCTTTACATTTTTAGTTCAATAAACTAATCCACATACACAAAAATATCAGATTTTTTAATCAATTCAAGAAATACTTCTTAAAGGAAATCAAATAAAATATCACAAGTTTCCGGTATTTTTTATGCAATATAAATTAAAATTTCTTGCTAAATAAAGCTATTTTCAATAAGCAAACATTATATTTGGATTTCTTATTTATTAAATGGAGCTAATGGAGAGGTTGGTACTGTCACAATGCTACAAAGTCTCAGTTCATTTTAGATTATCCTCAAAATAATATTCATTACTATCCCAGTGTTTTTTTTTCAGTTTTAAAAGGTTCTGCTGTAAATAGAAATATTGTGCTTAAGCACTGATATGATAAATATGAGAACTGATTTGATAAATATGTAATGTTACTTGAGAGCAATGAAAAAATACTGGACAAAATTCACTGTTTATTCTTCTTGATATAATTGAAAACTAAACTGTAGAAAATTAATAATTGTAGAAGAAATATTAATATGTTCATTTAATATTGTCTCCCAAAATATAAAGTCCAAATAATTTGATGGTTTTAATCTGATTTAATTACTGAAATGTAAATAAGTAATATATATATATATATATATATATATATATATATATATATATATATATATATATATATATATATATATTTATATATATTACTTATTTACATTAATTACTACTTATTTCCAATGGTTATATAAATATATATATATATATATATAAGTATGAATGTATGAATGTAGAATGTGTCAATGGTTAGTACACAAAACACAGTTTTAAAAAAAGGACACACTTTAGTTCTACAAATATTGAACAAGCAATAACATTTAAAAAGGACAAAGCTATTCGTCTATAGTGCCTACTCGCATTAGTAAAATTATCAAATCAAGCAGTTAACACATACTCGTGTCAATAATACATAATGCCTCTCATATTCCTTGTAATACTTACTGTCTGTATTGTCTGGAAGTATATGCGATGCTCGCTGTCAACTAGCGACATCTATTTACAATTTTATATCCTACATACATATATCTATCCATCAATCTGTATGTATATATATGTATTATATATATATTATATATATGTATATAATATACATACATACATATATTTATATACATATATAATATATATATATATATATATATATATATATATATATATATATATATATATATATATATATGTATGTATATATATATATATATATATATATATATATATATATATATATAGATACACACACACACATATATGTATGTATGTTGTCTAATTTTTGCGCTCTCAACGTTTTTTGTTCCTATGCTATTCAAATCGTTTCTTTACTATGTACTTAACAAATTCATTTGTTTTAGCGTTTCTGATGTACTTAATTGTGAAGAAAATATTTAGAACCAATAAAATACAATGCATTTTTTAAAGTTTTATCGTTTTAAAATTCAATGCATTTAATTATTTGTAATGTCAAACATGTAAGAAAATATTAATTAACTGATTAAATAATATAACGCTTTAAGTTTCGCGTTGTTAAAAAAAATTGTTATATATTTTGATACAATTAAAAAAATGAATTTTTTTCAGTAATTTATATTTATTACAATTAATGTTGTTCAATTATTTTAAGTTATTATTCTATATGTATATAACACTTAAAGTGGAATAAAGCTCTACAGCTTTGTGCTAGATACATTGATAATATCATTCAGTATAATATTTTTTATTTTTTATAATAATATCATATATCAATTTTAGGTTTCATATTTTTTATTATCTGTTATTTTGTGTGGTGTACTATATTTCAAAGTCAGAAATAATTATTTGAAATTAAAAATATTATTTTTTTCTTAACAATAATAAGGTAAAAGTTTGGTAGGATTTATTTTTAAACATTTAGAGATGAATCCAAAAATGAATGTTTTTTAAGGAACGACACGTAATTGAAACACAAAAGGAATAATAGTCTCTAAAATTACAAAAGTTGTGCTGATAAATTAAATATTATTAACAATAAGATTACAAATCAGATTACTCTAAGAAAGAATTTATTTCAAATCATAATTTGTAATTTTATTTACAAAGAACTAATTACCAAATATTTCCGTATCTTTATATTATTTGATATTTTCTTATAAAGAAAACCACCTTAACTTTTAGAAGTGAGCAAATTTCCAGAAAATGTCTGAACTCTTGGTAGCAAAAATGATTAATGAGCTTCTGAAATAGGAAAATACTTTAACTTCAACGTCAGCAAATTTTATCGGGGAATGGTTTACAGAGATTCATTGATAAAAATTTTGGAAACTTTTAATGTGGAAGCATTGATTTTTCAGTTACTTCTTGGAATTAAAAAAAAAAATAACTGTTTAATCAAGTGCTTTTTATAATGACTATATTTTATTAAAAAGTAGCTTTACATTTTTTAAAAACCAATTTAAATGAAATTAGGAAGATATACTATTATGAAAATTAAAGTAAAATAAGAGTCAAAACGCAGAATAGAATTTTTTTAAAAATTAATGAACACTATGTACATTTTTCTTAGATTCTTTCATGTCCTTAACAGGTATATGATTTGAATATAATAAAAAAGTATTTAAGTTTATAATAAATTATGATTCCCTCTAATTTCAATTTAGTTCATTTTCAAATTTTTCTATTATTTGTTAAATGTAAATTTGAAAGTTTAACACAATTACATTTCATCAGGTAAAGTAAATTCCTTAAATTTCTTATTTAAAAAAAAGAAATAATTTAAATATTTTTTTAGAAATTTTATTTATTGATACCAAATTAGATAATGATTACTATATTAATGTTTTCATTGTGTTTTACTTATGAATAAAATCATAATAATGTTATCATAAATTATAGAAATCATGCTTCAGAATAACTGAATTTGAAATTAATTGTTTTCAATTCATTCTTAGAGCAAAAATATTCCTATAAAATTGAAAGTGTTTGACAATTGTGATCAGATGTCTAATTGTTTTCTGTTTGTATTCCTAAAATTTTGTATATCTCTATCTATCTATCTATATATATATATATATTGATATAGAGATATATATAGATATTAATTATAGAGTTGATAAAATATTCCTATATGAAATAGTTCAGTATTTAATGTGAAATATTTGAACATAGGATTAATTTATTCTTAAAATGGAAAATTTTTATCACAATCATAGGAAATATTTTACATTTATTCTATTTTAAATAAGAAAATTGTGAAATTATTATTTTGTCAAATGTTATTTATTTATGGGATTATAGAATATTTTATTGAAGAAAAGCTCTAAAATAATCTGTTTACGATAAATTGGGATAAATATTAAAATTCTGAAATGCTATATTAAAATATACATTGCAAAATTATATTTACAATTTGTAAATTTTAGATAAAGTATAACTGAAAGAAATTGAGCAAAAGTTCATTACACATAATTGCACATGAATATTTTTGCTAATATTCATGTAATCAATTCGCTTATATCATCATTAATTTATGGTTTTCCTCTTATATTTTACTGTAGAATATTATACAATAAGACTAATTAGTTTCTTTTATGTTGTTGATTAAACCCCCAAAAACAATCTACACAAAAATAAATTCAGTTTAAAATGGCTTCTTTCCCGATATGAGTAAATAGAATTTCATACAAATGACACTAAATAAAATATAAGCATATGTAAGAAAAAAGTAGCTTGAAATTCTTTTTATTACTCGGCACTTAAAAAGCTGCTTTGTGTTGAACTCTCAATGCAATATAATTCACCATTTTAGGGAATATAGATACACTGTAATGTTTTCGACAAAGAGAGATGGCGCTGCGTAAGCAGCAAAATCTAGTTTAAAAACAAGAAGATAGAATGTATCTGTCTGGATTCTAAAAAAAAAAGAAGGATGTAGGACTGGACTGTTGAGAATGTTATTGTACGTTTTCGTTTATAAAATCGTTTCTGTAAATTTGAAATGTTGTGTTAAGTATAATCATAGACGGAAATAAATATTTAATTGCTAACATATTACGTGAGGAATTCATGGCACAAATTTAACTCAGAGTCTTAACAACAGGTTTTTTTTATAATCCCTAACATTTTAGGGCGACAGATTCCAAAGTTATAAAATAGACTATAACTAAACTATAAAAAACTGAATTATTTAACAGAAAGAATTATTTTTAATATTTTTTCCGTGCGAAAATATTTTGAGTATCACTTTGTGAATTACACGATTAATCATAGGAAAAATTCTACAGTCTTATTTTATGGTATAAAGTTATTGTTTTGCGGTGACAGAATGAATAGAAGCGAACTTTATCTGCCGGAATTAATACACATTTTATTTACTTTTGATTTTTTTCTTATTATTTTGCATAAAATAATATATTTTTTACCATGAGAAGAAGCAATTGGTATGGTATAGAAAGGATCAACGTTTTAAAACGCATTGATGTAAAAACTACATCAAAAACGATATCTCTAGCGTATTTTAGGGAAACTTTTACATAGAATGTTTCTTATAAATGAAATGAACTTGAACTCTGTTGCCTCTTGAAAACTTGTTGTGATGAGTCGGGAAAGAAAAAAATGCCTAACAATATTATTGATTTTGATAAGATGTCAAATTTCAATCTACTGGGTTAATAGTTTATTATGAATTGTTTCCACCAACATCAGTTGAGGGTGTATGGCTGACTGCTGAATATGGAATCGATTGATTTATGCGGAATACTATGCTATTAGTGCTCTAATACGATGTTAACACTAATTTCACTGAACACATGTTATCTGCATGCCATGATAAAATAACCATGATAATAATGCCATGATAAATGCCCATGAGTAATAAATTCAAAACTGGGTCGTTTACAAGACAGCGTTGATTTGAATGAATTGTAAACTTAATGAGCAATAGCATGAACTATTAATTAAGGAACATGTCGTCAGATACTAAATGCTTTTAAGAAAATGAAATAATATTGGATTCATTCTTTGGTCAATTCTCTCATACATGTATGGCACTGTGAAAAATGAAATTCTAATTTAAGTGGCTCGATTACTTTTATTGTCAATGACTTGACCTACAAAATAGTACGTATACTCAAGATAATGCAAAACGATAAGTTGCTATTGTACGTAAGGTTTTTAGCATTAAAGTTTATTTGCTAGCTTAGCATGCTTACTCTCTAGAGGCCTTACCAACAGAAAATATCTAAAAAACTTTTGTCAAGCTGTTAGAAATCTCAATAAATATAACTATATATATTGAGATAAAAATATTCTTAGTAAAATCATGTATAGTTCATATTTCAAATGAAATAGGTACTGTTAAACATAAACATTGATTAAATTGTGGTAAAATTTAATTATCAGAACAAAATGAAGAAACGTTATTTAATGATTTTTCAGGTATTTAGATATTTTTAGTAAATATTTACTAGTTAACGCACTGAAAACATCGATTATGAATGTATATAACTCAATTTATATGATCTTTTGATTTTTATTATTGTTTTAAAAAGTAATAATATTCAAAAGAACATAAGAATTTTTAATTATTTATTCAGTGAATCACAAAATGAAAATTTTGAAGTAGTTTATTTATTAAAATCTTCTGATGACATAATTAACTCTTCTTAGAAATAAATAGCATATACATCGCATTTTTTCTCATTGATTTTTAATGTAGATAAAACTAAGTTATTTAACTTGAATAAAACATATGAATAAACCAATAAAAACAAAACTTCTAATTTTAGAAAAATGAATCAAATTAATTTCTAAATTGTATACTTTATAAATAAGTGATGAAAAAGCCATTTACAGAATACTATAATAAGATATTAAAGCTTTACAAGAGGGTTTTAAAACTATATAACTTTTTACTAATTATCTTAAATAAGATTTCATATGTATTAATGATATATTTCAGAGTTTCAGTTTTATCATTAGAAAATCTCTTATAGCATGATTTAGAAAAAAGCACAAATGAGAGATACACGTATGTTTTATTACTATTCATCTAATTTTGGGAAATAAAGCATAACACAATTTCAAATATTTAATAATTAAATCATTATCTGTATATATGAATATATTTATAAAAATGAAAAAAAAAACTCCAATCTATTGTTCCTTCTATAAATTAAACAGTAGGTCCCGGTCTAATTAGCCCTCGTGTGCAAAAAATGACCGTTGAGCGACAAACCAAACAAACCTTCTATATATTATAAATCTTGTAAGGCTCACAATGAATTGCGTTTAAATTATCAGAAAAATATTATTTGAGTTCAATTAAATTGAAATTACTAATGAAATGCAAAATAAGAATAAGAAATCTTTATGAATGAAATCTTATAATATGTGAGAAAAAAAAGAGAACATATTTCTTTGTTGTTTTTGGAAGTAAGATTGTTTAAAAGGAAATTCTTAGGAATAACTTAATTAAAATTATATTAATTTCATACTGAAAGAAATGCCACTGGGAAATATATTGTTTATGAATTAAACTATTTCCTGAACAAATTATTTATTTTTTTAAATGCTTAAAGAAAATATTAAAATATTACATTAAGTAAAAATTATATATTAATAACTAAGAGCTACTGTGTAATGCAAATTTATAGATACAAAACTTATGATTTATTATTCATGATTCAAAATTAAAATAAGTATAAAAATACCAATTAACATCACTATATTCAAATAATTAGATTAGTTTTGATTACATTTTCAACATAAATTTAGTCTCTTATGTGACTACAATACTTATGAAGGATTTAATTAACTTTTTTATAAAATGGAGGGCACATTTTCGCATCTCATAATTTCTTAGCAAATGAAAATAAATATAGCTTAATGAAAGTAATAATTAAAATATATTTTTATGAAGATTTTTTAATTACAAATGCAAGGAAAATTATATTGATTTATCAACAAATGCAATTAATATTTTTTTAAGAATGTAACTTTATAATTAATTTAAGAGATCTACTGTTAGAGTTACATTACTGATATTAATAATTTATCATCATATATCCATATGAAACATTTTATTTGATGTTTATTTATAAATGTTTTGTAATTTTACATCAAAGGATCACTTTTCTGTATTATTTAAGCATTTTAACAAAAATGCAGTAAGAGTGTATTAGGACTAATTGTCATACAATTATATATTTATTTCAAAACCCATGATTTATTTGTAATGAAAGAATTGCAAATGAAATTTTCATTCCTTTTATAATCTCTATAATAGTTTTAAGCAATATATATTTGAAATTAGCTTATTTAAAATTCAAGAGATAATTTAGTATTAAAATAAACTTTATGTGTACATATGATCTTTAAATGCAATACTTAATTAAATGTAAATATATGAGAAATTATTTCTTTATAATTCTTTTAGAAAGTCTCTTCAATCATTTCATATTAAAAAAAAACCTCTTTAGAATGAAAGTTAATTAAGGGAACTAAACTGTAAGTTAAATTTTAATCAAAACTAAGGAAGAAAAACTTTATTAACTTCATCTAACCATGAAAATATTTGATATCTTAAATACCTTAATGTTCATAAATTACTTTAAAATTATAAATTACTTTTAAATTATTCTAATGACATTTTATATTAAATGTGATCTTAATTGCTAGAAGTATTTACATATTGTATACATAAGCATTTTATTTATAAGAATAATACAAATATATATTTTATACTGATTTAATTTAACAAACAATACCAAAAAGTTAAGTAAATCCTTTGATTCTTTGGCGCGCGCGCACACACACACACACACACACACACACACACACACACACACACACACACACACACACACACACACACACACACACACACACACACACACACACACACACACACACACACACACACACACACACACACACACACACACACACACACACACACACACACACACACACACACACACACACACACACACACACACACACACACACACACACACACACACACACACACACACACACACACACACACACACACACACACACACACACACACACACACACACACACACACACACACACACACACACACACACACACACACACACACACACACACACACACACACACACACACACACACACACACACACACACACACACACACACACACACACACACACACACACACACACACACACACACACACACACACACACACACACACACACACACACACACACACACACACACACACACACACACACACACACACACACACACACACACACACACACACACACACACACACACACACACACACACACACACACACACACACACACACACACACACACACACACACACACACACACACACACACACACACACACACACACACACACACACACACACACACACACACACACACACACACACACACACACACAAACACACACACACACACACACACACACACACACACACACACACACACACACACACACACACACACACACACACACACACACACACACACACACACACACACACACACACACACACACTACAGCGATGTAGCATTGCACACTTCGTATCATACTTTGCACAATATTATCCCGCGGCTGTTGAGGCAATGTATGCCATTCCTCTGTGAGTGCATGCATGAGGGTGGTCTTGTTTGTCGGAGGATACTTTCGACCAGCAACATGCTTCCCCAAAACATCCCACACATTTTCAATGGGATATCGATCTGGAAAACGTGATGGCTATACCAGGCGTTGAATACTCTAGCTGTCTTGACAATCCTGAAAAGCGAGTGTTCGGTTACATGTTGCGTTGTTGTCTATAAAAACAAATTTATCACCGACAGTACCACGGAAAAGAAGAACATGAGAAAGTAGAACTTCATTAATGCATCGTTGGCCCGTCATAGTCCCATTCGCAACCACAAGTAGGGGCATGCGGCCATTGATCATGATGACGGCCCACACTATGACTCTGCATGTCAGATATCGGTAACTTTCTTGGATATTTTCTGGATGGTAAACAGTGCCAATTTCGCGCCCGATCAGTTGGCGTCTACAATCCGATGACAGACAGAACCTACTCTCATCTGAGAATAGTACGCATGCCCAGTCCTGGTCAGTCCAATTGCAATGCTCATGACACCATCGCAAACGGGCAGTACGGTGCTGTCTGGTCAATGGGACACTCAAAACAGGTCTGTGGGCGTATAGTCCTCCTCCCCTCTAACGTCTTGCAACAGTTTTTCGTGAGATCTGCTTTCCTAAGGCAGCAAAAAACTTATTTGCCACCTGCTGAGCTGTGGTGCGCCTGTTCTTTTTTGCTGATAGGACGATATATCTGTCTTCTGCAGGCGTCATACTTCTAACATGATCTCCCCCCATGCCACCTACTATATATTACAGTAGTTTTAAATGACTTCCATAGCCATGAAACAATGATGTGAGCGATTTCTATCTCCCTGGCAACATCTGTTATTTTTCGCTCTTCTTCGATCTTTTTAATAATTCGGCAATGCATAAAATCATCTAAGTGATGTCGGGAAGTCATGCTGAAAATTTCAAGTTCGTCTATTAAATCTTTCCTGTAAATCTTTGACTTGAAACAACAACTGTTCACACGCGTCAAAACCTTTAAAGCTCTTATGAACGCTATCACGTGATGAACAGACGTGGAAAAATTTGCATACGTATACTTCTTTTTACTATATTCCGCACTTATTCCAATTTTGCTCATTTTGCTTCCTTTCATGTTGTGATTAATGTGGATGATAAGGTTATCCGTTTTTAGCAATTGTCCAGCAGTCTATATGTATGTATATATATATGTGTTTGTGTATGGGGGTGTTTATTTGAATATATGTGTTTTTGTAGATCTTTCCATACTTCAGAAAATTTATTGAATTACATGACGTTTTATTTGCCAAGTCTTACAGAATATTAAAATTTTTAAGAAAGTTTAATTTATTTTATTTTGGAGGTATAATACGATTATCATCTAGCATTAAAAAACATTCGTATGCTTATAAAAACATACGAATTAAGGTATTCATTGGATTATTGTAAAAATTTTTAAAAAAGAAACACTTTCTGCTACGTATTGCTTTGTATTTCATCATAATTAATTCTCTTCAGCCTATGCTAGACAGTAATTTTTCTAAGCTCCATGTGTGGGTTCAGAAAAACAACGTTTTAAAGATTATTAGCATTTTTGACCTCTGCTATCTACACTAATAAGACAAGTTAACAAATAATCATCAGACATATAAAAGGAACGTCAGCCAATACATATCTACACTAATGCTTATAGATGTTGTCGTGTCCAATTTTAATTCTAAAATAGACGACTCCAACATTTTTAGGCAGCTCACGAGATATGGGATTTTACATCAAGGTACTCTAATTCTTGCCCTCCATCAATTCACTAAAATTCCTTCTAAAATGCTTTTTAAATATGTCATCAATGATTCTGTAAATATTGTAATAGTGAATAGATGCATAATCTTTTTTAAAATGACAGTGTTTGGAGGGCCCTGTAGCACAATATAATACCTGAAATGATACCACACTTTGTATTTATACTAATCAAAACGTAGGAAAAGAGATTCTGTAAAAAATTTAGTTCCAAAAAGCACTACTAGGGTATTTTGTGGCGCTCTACAATATATAAATTGTGAAAAAAGGAAAAATAGTTACACATACAATCATACAGTTAAATTATTAATGTTTATTTACAACTTTAACTTCCCCGGTGAGGTATTAGACCACATTCTGTGTGAGCCTCGTTTTCAGAAATAATACCGTGAATTCTGTGCACAACGTTTGCTACAGCTGTATGTAACATATCACGAGGAATATCCCTCACTGTCTTTGTTATGTTGTCCTATAGAATAGATAAATTTCATACCCCATCAACATAAACTCAAGATTTCAAATAGCTCCAGAGTCAAAAATTGCATGGCGCGAGGTCAGGCGAACGAGGTGGCTATTCAACTGAAAAACTGTTACTTAAGACTCTATGATCAGTGAAGTTTTATTCCTCGTGATGTATCACGCATGGCTGTGGAGAATGATCTTTTCTTACATTTTATTCGTTGTAAAGCGCCACAAAATGCCCTAGAGGTGATTTTTGAAACTAAAATGTTTTTCAGGCAATCCTTTCTTCCATGTTTTGCGTAGTCTAAATACCAAGTTTGGTGTCATTTTGGTAATTAGATTGCGCTACAGGGGGCTCCAAACACGGTCACTTTAAAAAAAGATCACCCTGTAGATCAAGATGAGGGAGGTCTAAGGCATTGCTTTTCCTGGAATCTACGAGTTCATTTTCTGCGATTCCACAGTGACTTAGGATACTTTGCAAGATGCCATTTCGTCCATTATGCTTCAAAACATCAATTTCAAGCTTACAGCTATGGATATGTCCATTATTATATAGAATCATGAATGAGATGTCTTTGATAGATGATTGTAAATCAAGAGATATCACAGTAGTGAAATCATCAAATGTTCCACTTTCAATCATATCTCAGCAACATTTTCAGTACCATAGTTAATACAATTTGCACATACAGCATTATAAGATTAAAGTTACGAGAGTATTTATATTAAATTTTTGCATTTTTTTCTTAAATTTCACATTATATTTATAATTGGATACATTTACCACAAAAACAGTATTGCCGAAGCTTAGTTTATTTCTACATGAATTAAGAAACATACTTTTTTCACTACGCTACTACTATTATGTATTTCAGTTTGAACCTGACAGTGTTTTTCGAGTCAGATATCATAGTTAAAAAGTAATCGTAAAATTCATTGTAAATACACGTAATTCTAATTAATTGTCATCATTAGAATGATTTATGTAAATTATAATTTAGTTACGTCTAAGTTTAGAGCATTTTGTGCAAAGGAAGGGAAAAAAAACTGTTTTTTTCAACATGGCACACGAAGAACAGGTATTTTCCGAATTATACAAAGAACAGGTATACGAAGAACAGGTATTAATAAAAATATCATAATATCATACCTGCCAACCTGGGAGGAAAAAGAATGGAATTAGTATATTCTGCTGATTTTGAGGGAAAAAATCAGGAGACATTTACTAGCGACAGTTTTGCTTGTGAATGTTTAAAACGGTAGTACCGCAAAAAGACAATTTTACTATTTAGATTATACATTCTTATAATGAATTGTGCTGAACGTATTTGGTGTATTATTGTATACTGTACGTATTGTATAAACAGCAATGTGTGTGTTTATATCGTAATATTTATTTTATAGGGCAATTTTTTGTAATACTATTGTGCAATTTATAAATATTAAAGTTATAAAATTACATAAAAACATAAAATACATTACTAAATAAATTTAATTCTGTGAAAAATAATTTCCGAATTAAATTACTAACAACTAGTAATATTCCTCCTAATAGAACTCTTTATGTATACAGGCACCTGTTGTCTAATCTGAATGTTTGATATGTGACTGCCAACTTGTAGGGGCTTTTAGCAACCAAGTGATTAAAACGTCATCCCACCAAGGTAGTCAGATAGGATTCGAAACTCATAGAAACACATTTTCATGGTATTAAAATATAACATTATAATAATTAAATTAGTGCGCCATCTGTTGACTATTTAAACTACTAAACAACTCAATAGACTTTCTTCCGGCAAATGTTTGTATGATTTTAAGTTGCTTTCAAGTTTTTCACTGAACAGCCAACAATCAGAAAATTTTCATGCATTATCGGGAAATTGGGAGAAATGATGAAAAATCAGAATTTTCCGATAAAACCAATGGATTTGGCAGCTATGCAATGCATTTCAAAATGTATTTAATAAATTTAACAAATTAAAAAATTATTTTTATAAGAAACACGGATTTGTTCTAAATAACCAAAATGTGTGTGTGTGTGTGTGTTGTGTGTGTGTGAGAGGTTATATATCTTATTTATTATTATTATTTACAATAATATATATCCCGAGGAAATAAAATTAATTAAAACTAATAACCTAAAAAACTAAATTTCTAGACATTTCAATTACGATAAGATGTAACCACACATTTACTGACGTATATAACACTAATAATTTTAAAGTTAATAAACTAATTTTCTGGAATTCAAACAATTCAATTAAAATGTATAAAAATCATATTTTTAATCAACTTAATAGAATATACAATATATTTAATAATTTAAATAACATCAATAAGGGAATAAATAGTCTAGAAAATATTCTAACTCATAATGGCATTCCAACTAAATTTATTAAACACTATTTGGCGAGTAAAGCATTGCTTTTAAGATTGAAGTAAGGCGTAGTTTTATACTACAGAAGGGTTTATACCACCCAAGCATTAAAGGTCTTATAAGAAGCTTGAAATGCCAATAGTGTTTACACTTAGTCATTAACTTATGTATTTATTTGGCTTAAATATAGTATTTGGTGCAGTTCTGGCAGATTTGAACATGTATTTGGATGTAGATTTGATTGTTATAAATTAAATGTATTTTCATAAAATTGGATATTAGCTTATATATTTGAGATTCAATTTTACTTCTTGTATTCTAGTTTGATATTTTGGTTTGAACTTTTAGTGTGGCTTTGGGGTGTACTGGCATGCTTAAGAGTATGTCTTGGGACAGTACAGAAAGGCCATACATTGTGCTAATGTGGTCAACACCCCCTGACGAAGCTAGCCATGTTGTTACTTTGTTCCTTTTTATAAATTTTGATATTTTTCTTTTATATATATAAATTTTCTAAATACTTTCAATGTATTGTTGTCCATCTAGTACTTCCCATGCTTTTTCAATGTATCATTCTTCATCTAGTATTAATTTAGGAAATATATATTAATTGTATATATATATATATATATATATATATATATATATATATATATATATATATATATATATATATATATATATATTTGTTAGATAGAGAGATAAATAGATATAAAGATATTTTTTATTACTCTATTTATCGGATAATTCCATTAATTTTAGAAAAAGAAACACATTCTACGCATTGCTTTATATTTAATCATAACTAATCTTCTTCAGCCTATGCTATACAGTCATTTTTCTAAGGCGAAAACCCCAATGGAATTCAGAAAAACAAACAAAGTTTAAAAATTTTCAAGCAATTTTATCATTTACTACATCCTAGGACAAGATAATAAATGATCTACGGATATAATGGTTATAGACAATAATCTCTAGACAAATTCATTCACAGTGGGCAAGTCAGAACTTCTGCAAAACCAGATATACATAAATGATTAGAATGGTAGTCATGTTCAGTTTTTACTCTGATGTGGACGGCTCCAAGAGTTTTAGGCAGTTCACAAGGTATGGGATTTTACATCAAGTCCCTCCAACTGTTTCCCTTCGTCAACTCATAAAACTCCTTCTAAAATGCTCTTTAAATCTATCATCAGTGCTTCTCTTAATATTGCAATAGTGAAATGGTAGATTAAGATGAGGGAGATCAGAGCCATTGTTGGCTCTGGAATCTACAAGTCTATTTTCTGTGATTCCACAGTGACTTAGAATACTTTGCAAGATGCCATTTCGTCCAAAACGCTTCAAAACTTCAATCACAAGATTACAGCTATGGATACGTTCATTATTATATAGATTGATGAATGAGATAACTTTTATAAATGATTGCATATCAAGAGATATCACAGTAGTGAAATCATCATTTTTTCCAGTTTCAATCAAATCTCAACAGCCACTTCAGTACCATAGATGGTACAATTTGCAAATACAGCCTTATACGATTAGTTACTAGAGTATTTATATAAAATTTTTGCATTATTTTCTTAAATTTCACATTACATTTCTAATTGGATACACTTACCACTAAAACAGCTTAGTTTATTTCTACATTATTTATGAAAAATACTTATTTCACTATGTTACTACGATTATGTTTTTCAGTTTGAGCCTCACAGTGTTTTCGATTCAGATATCATAGTTATGAAACAATCCCAGAATTCTTTGTAAATACATGTAATTCTAATTGTCATTATTAGTGCTTAATGCATTTTATGCAAATGAAAGAAAGAAAAATTTTGTTTTTAACATAGCATAAGAAGAACGGATATTTTCATTTATATTATAAGCTATAAAATTTCAATATAAAAATATCCCAATGTTCTTCAAAATGTGTTTGATAAATCTATCAAATTAAGAAATTTGTTGAATATGAAACGGGAATTAGTCCTAAGTAACCAAAATGAGAGCATTACAATTGTCCAAGGTTTAATATTTATGTCATAAACTTAAAATTAAAACTTTTAAAGCGAAATATGTTGCTTAAGTTAAAAAAGTGAGAATAATAATAATAATAATAATAATAATAATAAAACTACTGAAAAATCCATTTTAAAAGAAAAAAATATAGTAGCTTATGCATTTTATTTGACTATTTTAGCATTCAACTGTATTCATAGTTGATATAATAAGCAAAATCATGAATTGATACATTTATGAAATTCTGTTTACAGTACATATTTTGAACTGAAACAAAATTTTTCTAAAAACATACTTATTTATTTTTGACAAAGATAAATGTGTATATTTTATCTTTACCAAAAGTGAGTACGTATCTTTTCCGTAAGTTTCATTTTTATTATTTGACAGGTAATAAAATTCAATGAAACTAACAGAAAAAGTAAACTTTTATTCAATAAAACGTTGAGAAAAAAAAAAAAAAAAAAAAAAGGTTTACTTTATTTAAGGTTTTTTCTAACTTTAGCTTATTTTGCCACATAACTCAAATTTCTATTTAGATGCTTTTATTCAATAATAAGTAATTTACGATAAATTGTAATAATTATGTACAAATTAACTTGCCAATTGTTTTTGCCAAATATATACAATTTTAATTAGTAAATTATCTGTTATTTTCATTGCCTTAAATTATTAAAATACGATTTGTATAAAAGTTTCTTCCCTTGATTATTCGGAAACTTATGAAAACAAGAATTGTAAATTTTTTCCAGCAGTCACAAAATTACTCATTACACTGAAAATGATTTTATTTTTATTTATCTTTAAAGCAAAATATTTAGTTCTTTGCAATTGTAATAATCAATGGGCAACTTATATTTTTAGCTGATTACTTTTCGATACGAGATTAAATAAGTTGAATGTGATATCAATAAATGCATTTGTTTCTTTAAATGTAACTTCTTTCAAGTAAAAATGGGTAAGTACTTTTATCTATAATAAAATCTGTACAGATTTATGGCTTTTTTATAACAATTATTTGCTAAATTAATCAGAAATTAGTTTTAAAATTTGCAAACAGTAAAAATGTAATATATTTATGAGCTAATACGATTCTCTTTTTGGTCTTTGCATTAATATATTTTGCAAGATAAGAAAAAAACTTTACAGCTTATGAATTATTGGTTTGCTCATAATAAATTTAATTTTGACAAACCTACTTCTTAAAGCATTTGAACTGACTTTTGTTGAAAAGAGATAGAACAGGAAATAAGTATTTGAAAATTATATCTAAATTATATATAATCCGTTATATTGTGAATTCTATTTCAACTGCAATTTTATTAATGTATTTTTATTATAAATTGGTATAGCATCTTACCAAATATTGTGTACTTTCAGTAAGCATTAATTTTATTTAAAAGGTTGTTGTTGTTCTCGTCTTGTGCCAGCTACACAATATTGGGTGCGCTGCTCCAATTTTTCCAATTGAACCATATTTTGGTGTGGAGCCCGACTTCCTCAGTACACACATGCCATAAATACCCTTTTATAGGGTAGGCAAGCATTCACAACTCATTCACACAAAGAAAGGAGAGGCACAGGATAAACATAGAGAGAAGGTACATCTATGCCGAAATTGGGATTCGAACTCAGGACCTCCCTATCAGCAGACACCCATGGTGACCACTAGACAGGGTCAGCGGCAATTTACAAGGTAAATTTGCTATAGCAAAAATCATGAGTAAATTTTATAAATAATAAATATTTTGTAAATGAGCTTGAGAGTTATAGATTCTAGCTACTTGTGTTCAGATACAAAGATAATTACATTTTTTCTATAAAAATACAAGAAACACATAAGATTGAAATCTTTGTCATGTTTTTATTACAAAAATATTCAAGGAATAGGATATTATTTGTTAAAGCTACAGTATCCATTTCGAACAAAATAAATAGATAAAATAAATATCAAAAAATGAAATATCGTCATAGAAAATAACGAAATTTTGATTTTTGTAAAATAAAAGGATTATTTTATTTGTAAGCAAAGAGAATACGTGATTTTTCTTGAAATATAAGAGAATAATAACATTTGGTTTCGCGAAAAAGGACGAGAAATTATAATGCAAAATAACAACTCAACTTTATCCATAAATATTGCTTTTTTCATATTCACATGATTATTTTTATGCATATTTATTTTATTTCAAATTTAAAATAAGGAATTTTTTTTCACTTTTGTGTTAACAAACAACATCATTTTCATTGAAATGAAAACAAGATTTTCAGAGAATCTTTAGAAACTGTTTGCTCAAAAAGTATTAAATACAGAATTTATCTATTTTATGATAAATATATCGAATGATTAAAATACTTTTAAGAATATTTTTCTGTGAAATA
>CM057818.1:11739512-11797012 GCA_030067965.1 Latrodectus elegans | reverse complement strand
GATTTATTTAGGCTTTATCACTAAAAATAAGAATAAAAAAGAAATGTTGACGATAATGTAACAAGCAAAAATAATAACATTGTAAAAAAATATTAAAAAAAATTAAAAATAGATAGAAAAAGTTACGACAACAATTAAAATATTTGATATCAAAATAGAAGAATATAACAGAGAAAAGCAGTATGTGTCTGATTAAAATGCTTAGTTTGATTACGACAACATAAGAAAAAATTGCAAATAAAAACAAAACAGATATAGATAACTTGAAATAAATGTACAATCAAATAGATAGTAATAAATTTATACATTATAGTCTAAGTAATATTAATTTTAGAATATTAAAATGTACGTCACGATTAAAACAAAATTCGGATAGTTTGGTAACATGAAATTCAATGTGCAGATTATAGTTAATAATATGTATAATCCAGTGAAATTAATGTGACTACCATGTAGTTTCGTCGTAAAATTTAAATGACCATCACAAAAGGTAGGTGGCAGCACCATACAGTTGAATATATTTGAAGGGTGTGTGAGGGCAACGGCAAGAGAAAGGGGACTGGTGTATACTGACCTGAAAAAAGCAGAGGCATTTGCTGATAGCATGAAAAGGAAATGTAAGCTCAATAATACAAACACTGACCCCAACTTGGGAGTCAACATCAACAAAATTTATAGGAATATAAAGAAAACAACATTGAGGACGCTGGAATCGAATCTACTACTTCTGAAGAGATGCACAGCATCATTAAATACCTTAACATTATAAAATCACCTGGCAAGGACAATATCACTAATAAAATGTTAAATGCATAACCAAGAAAACATTATCAAGCAAATCACCTATAAAAATATAGGTGAATCGCCTGGCAAAGACAGTATCTCCAATAAAATGTTAAAAGCATCACCAAATCACATATTGTCAACCAAATCACCCCTATATTTTGAATCACCTGGCAAAGACAATATCACCAATAAAATGTTAAAAGCCTAACCAAATCACATTATCAGCAAATCACCCCCATATTTTTAATCGCCTGGAAAAGACAATATCACCAATAAAATATTAAAATCCTAACCGGATCAAATTATCAAGCAAATCACCTATGTTTTTAATCGGCTGGCAAAGACAATATCACCAATAAAATGTTAAAAGCATCACCAGATCACATTATCAACCAAATCACTTCTATTTTTAACAATTGTCAGTAACTTAACTACTTTCCTCAGGCCTGAAAGGTAACTTATCATCATGATTTCGAAACCTAATAAAGATTTAATAATGCCCTGCAATTACAGACCAATAAGGTTTCTCTTACCTCTTCGTAATTTATTTGAAAAGGCCATTTATAACAGATTATAAATAAATGTATATTTAAATTACCTAAGGAACAATATGGCTTTCGAAAGGAATTTTGCACCACTCAACAATTTCGTCGTATAATTGAATTCATCAGCAAATTTCTTAAAAACAAAGAAAATTCTGTATTTGTTATGCTTCACATCTCTAAGGCTTTTGACAGACTTTGGCATGAAGGTTTAATTTTTAAATTAAAAAGCTTAAAATTCAATGATAACATGATATTACTTATTAAAAATTATCTCAACAGAAGATTTAACATCCGAAACAACAAAATTGTCTCCTCAAGATTTATGGAAACCGGCGTCCTGCAGGGTAGCATTCTATTCCCGATACTATATCTATTCTACACTGTGGACTTCCCAGTAGATAGGCTAGACTACAACAGCATCAGCGTCTACAATGTGGACGACACAGAAATTATCACTAAATCTATATCCATTTAATTGGCTATCCAAAAATTACAACGTAAAATTAATAATGTGGAAAACTGGTGTTCTGCGTGGAAAGTCTAATTAAACAAATCTAACCTTCAGAGTATTAAAAAACCCAGCAGTAGAAGTGACAGAAAATTTGACCTTATCATGTTTGGCAAAAAAATCCCAATTGTTAATAATGCTAACTATCTAGGACTCACCATTAATCAACACCTAAAATGGAAATCGTACGTCAAAAATATCATAAATAAATCAAGTAGAATACTATTCAAATTAAGGCTAATTATGGGATATTATAGTAAAATTATCACTAAAATGAAAAAACTCCTATATACCTCAATGATTCTCCCAAATCTAACATACGCTTCTATCTATCGCCTGGTGCGTAATTGATAAAAGCACTTCGAACATGCTAAATAGCTTTCAAAACAAGACTATAAGGAGTATGCTTGGTGCTCTAAGATATATCAAGAATGAAGCGATCAGAAAACAATTGAAAATGGACACTTTGGAACAATATTTCTAAAAGAAACATCCAATTTTTCAATAAAGCAGAAAACTGTTCTGCGTCCTGTTTCAATGAAATCTTTAAATGCATCAATTCCAGAGAAGATATCAAAACTCGGCCACTAGCAGCCCATTATCTCTGTAATGCAATTATTTTTGGCCTGTCCTTCTTAATCCTTCTCCTTATTAATCCTTCTTAATTTCTCCTGTACATATTCGTTATATTTGTACATAAAAGTTATATAAAATTTTTTATTTAATATCCACGTTTGTATTTTCTATATTTTCATTTGATCATTTTCTTGTCTGTATATATCACTATTTACTCAAGATCTCATTGTTATTTGTGTTTCTCTGTAGTTATTATCCATTTATTACATATTTATCCAAGCACTTTAACTGTTTCAATTCTTATTTTCATTGTGTAGGCATAAAATTCCACATATGCCTGTGTAATGTTGTTTTTATACCCATTTTTTATTCATGATTTTACTTCTCTTTTTCCTCCTGCCAGCTTAACTCAAATGGCCAGCCACTGATCGTCTGTTTTCCCTGACGTCCCCCCTCTTCTCTATTCCCATGACTTCTCCTATATACTCTCCACCTTTTTCTTTCTTACCTCACAACTTATTAATTCAGATGAAAGTATAAAAGCAGCTTCGCTGCTAAATGCTGTGGTAAATTGTCTTGATTCCTGAATCCTGTGTCCGGCAAACATTGCTGGCATAATACAGAAAAGGAGAATTTTATCCGGCGCTCAAAATGGCATGATCATTCACTTACAAGGTAAAGATGGAAGCATGTATGAACGATGCAGGACAAAATGGACCGGCCCAAAATCAGTGACGTGGTAACTGTAGTGCGCCATGGGTCATAGATGACAAAAGAGAACGATGATATCAGAGATGTATCGGGCAAATAGACGTGCCACATTTGAGCAACCAACCACCCAGATGTACCAAGGGGCCACCAATAGTATCTCCCAAGCTGCTATTCAGCAAACATTACTGCGCCTTGTCCACTGCAGATGATTGATGTACGTATGCTGACTTCTGTTCATTAGAAACGAAGCTTGGAATTTTCAAGCGAGTGCCACGACTGGATCTATACTGAGTAACAACAAGTTGGTTTTCAGATGACTCATGTTTTATGCACCATTGGACAGATGGGTGTCGGCGTATACCACGTAATACCTCTGTAAGCAAACACTTTGCTGTCATTGTTGGAATGGTACATGCAAGGCGCCGAAACATCATGGTCTGGAGAATGTTTACCTAGCACTCTCTGCAATCATTCACCATTGTGAAAGGCACGATAGACCAATACAAGTACGCTTCTGTCTTTCTGGAAAATTTCCAGCCCTGTATGTCCCCTATGAGATTAAAAATATTCAATATGTAAGAAATTTAATTATTTGAAATTGTTTGATTTGATTTGATAGGAAATTAAACTAAAACTTTTATCACAATTAATTTTGTAGAACATTTAAAAATTAGTATGAATATATTTGGGATTATACTCATATCTATGTAATAAAATATTTCATAAAATATTAGTTGTATTGTAGGAAACAATAAACACAAAGTTAAAATTAACAGATAACATTAGTTTAGAGTAAAAAATTTTACCTGATGATTTGTGAAATATTTACAGTTACTAAATTAAGAATTAATAAAATTATTAAATAATTTTAAAACTTTTAACATTTTGATTGAATTAAATTTCAATTCTTCTTTCAGTTATTTTGTAATTTCTAAATTTTAACGCTTTTCCATAGATGAGACACTATTTCTTTCTTATTAGAATTAGATATTTTAAGTTAAAATTGGAGTTGATAACTAGAAGAGAAATTCTCAATAGAATTTGAAAATTTTGGTATCAAGATGTTTCCTACTTTTTCACATTTGAAGTTGTTAAATTCCATTGAGGGATTTATGAAGGAAGAATTGTGGAAGTACAAACAATTTCCTCTATGTGTGTTGCATTGTTAAATTATAAAATAAATTACATAGTATTGTTCAAATAAGAAATTGTTGCTATGATAATTAAATCTGAAAGGCAATCGAATTCAAATTTAAAGATTAACATTTATGGATCTAAATATTTGTGATTTTCTTGTTGAGAAACTAAAAACAAACTACGCCTCTTTTACCAACTTCAATTAAAAATTTTATTTCTTTAAATAAAAATATTAAGATAACTATTTATAATTAAACAATTTCTTTACACACTTTATTGATTTCAATTATATTTATTTCCTTTAAAGAATTATCATATTAAATTTATATAAAATCATATTTTCATTTTATATTGTTTCAAAGCAATATTAAACTTCTCATTTATTCATAATATGAATTAATTTACAAAAATTGAGTTCATTAAAATATTAGTAAATTATGAACATTATGTTTGTGAGAAGGATAAAATGTAAAACGTAATTTTAGATTATCTCAAGAATAATGTGAAACTTGTTGGTTTTGATATAAGCTTTAAAAATGATGCTCTTTTCAGTATATTTACCCTTTTCAAATATCTTGATTATCATTTCACTTAAGAATCTATGTATTTGAGTATATTAGTTCTTTTTACTTATACAAGTATACTTTGTTAACGTTATAAACTCATAAAATTAGTTTTTTTCTACAAAAATGGGATTAAATTATAAAATATATTGTACTAATGCTTATGAAGAGATTAGTACATCATATTTCAATCCTTTGGCAATAAATAGTAACAAAACTTTTGTACAAGATTTAAATATAGTATGTATTTAAATTAAGAACAAACTGGGTCAAAATCAGATGTTTTAATTTTTATATAATAGTTGTTTATTAGATATTTTATTTAATCTAATAAGAGATGTTAACCCGTGGTAAAGCTATATTTGATATAAATCGAAATTTCGTTCTGTTAATGAAATCATTGATAAAAAATTGTGTCATTATTTCACATTTAAATATTCAACAAATGTGTCGTTTTTAATACCTAAAGAACCATTCAAGGAAGTTGTTAACATGGAATAGTTCTTCTCAAGGCATTCTTAAGGTAATCTGTACTTCTGAGGTAGAGAAACTTTGCTAGACTGTAAAATGTGGAAATAGTTTCCATTTCTAATAAGTGTAGCTTTAAATGATCGTATGTGTGTGCTATCATCCAAAGAAATTGAATAATATCTCATAGCTGCTTCAAAATATTATTATTATACAGAGCCTACAATCTCATGGTTATAGCGTTTTGGTGTCTGTGCTGGAAGAAAAGGTATGGAATGGTAAATGTTAGTTTAGCATCATCCCTTTTTTATATTAAGTTATCAGTTCTCTAAAATGCTAGATTCTCAAATATTTAATATCTTTCAGGTGTTTAATAAATGAATACCCTTTAAATTAATTTTTGTTCTGCATCTCACTTTTATATTGGATTTTAATCCTAATCTGTCTAAGAATGATATTTACTTCTCTAAGACAGATGAATTCTCTTTTGAAACTGTAAAAGAAGAAAACGCATCTCAGATATTCTAGGTGTAGTTTCCCGTCAACAAGTCAGTAAATGGTTTAACTCGATATAATTATTCCAAGTGCAAAACGAGTTATCGTCAGGTATATATAAAAATGACACGTACTTAAAATTATACATTAACCTCACTTGTTTGAATTTATATAATACAAAATATTGTGCTCGATTCTTTACCATAATCTAAAATGTATGTGAAATTTATAAACATGAAAAGACTTCTGTCTGTAGTTTGCTACTGCCAATTAAGCGATTTCGATAATCCTTTTAATTACAATCGAAGCTTTTGGCTAATTTATTTATTTACTATTATTTTTATTGAAAAATAAAATTTTATCACAGATTTGGTTGTCTCAGAGAATTTACACATTTCAACTTCAAATGCAACCACCAATGTATTTTTTAACGAAACAGAGTTCTTTACTGTTAATAAGATTAAACGAAATAAAACATATATTAATTTAACAATTTCAAATAATTTCCTAACTTTCACTATGAAAACATTTTAAAAATAAAATTGTGCATATCCTAGATTTCACTATGAAACATTTTTAAAATAAAATTGTGCATTTCCTAGATTTAACTATGCAACATTTTAAAAACACACAATACTGAAATTGTACTTCTCCTAAATTTCACTCCATTTTAGATTAATTTTAAAAATAATACTGAAATTGTTCATATCCTTCTGAAATAATACTGATATTGTTCATTTCCTACTGTAATAATACTGAAATTGTTCATTCACTATGCAACATTTTGAAAATTATACAGAAGTTTTACATCATTATTCCATAAATTTGCTCGCTCTTTTCCTGCAAATTAATGCTATCTAAGAAAGTTTATTTGAATTATCAATAAAACAGATATGAATAATTCATTTATTATCATTCGGTAAATACAAAAATTGGAAGAGTTTGGCTGCCAGTAGAGGTGTCTGGAAGAAATATGTTCGTTAGGCCTTGGTCCATCCTTGGCTGGCGCACGATAGATGATGATGGTATAATTCACTAAATATTTTCATTCATTTTATTCGACATTTTGAAATTTAAAAATGTGTAATATAATGATGAAAGATGATTTTAAATACTTTACTTTCCTTAAATAATTTCATTTCAATATCAGTGTTGGAACAAATACCGTATTTTCCAAGAATCCAAATTCTGAGTATTTTTGATGATGAAGAAATGTTACTAAGATGACGTATTGTGACGTGCGCGATGACACTAATACTAGAGTTTCCGAAATAGAACTTTCTGCATAGTTTTTGTAGGTCTCCATATCTATGACATAATAAAAACCAGGTTTCTAGATAAGAAATTTCGCCAAAAAAATCACCAAACTCAGAATTTGGCAGCCTGGATTATAAGGCATCTGTGTCATCAGTGTTTAACATTCTATTTGAAATTCGCGAATCACAATTATATATCATATTTTTATATACTTAAATATGTATCAATTCTGTCAATAAAAATGTATGAAATCCAAATTTGTAACAGTGGCTTTTAAATTTGATGAGAAACTTAATGTAATTTGAAAACTAGATTTATTTTAATTTTCAGAACATCATTATTGAATTTATATTGATATTTAAGCAAATAAACTTTTGCAAAAATCAAAATATAATACAAATTTGATTTTTCTAGTAGATTGAATTACGTTAATAATACCTTGTAATTTCAATCCCAATGTGCCCTTTTTAATGAAAAAGTATCATTGAAAATAATAGCATTTTTTGATTCTTTTTATTGAGAGACATGCATTTTTGTTGCCATTTTAAGATATTATAATGATAAATAAATGGTAAAAAAAATATTCATGCGTCTACTATGTCAACTGTTTTATATTCTTTTTTCCTTGAAGAAAGGATTTTTATAAGATTAAATTTCATTTCTTTTGATTTCTTTTTACATAGGATATGCCTGAGTTATTTTTACGTGTTATAAAAAGGAACATTGTTTTTTTTTTTTTATAAAATTCATCCTTAAGATAGAGGTTTGCAGTTACCTTTTATTTCTTTAGAGGTGAGAAAAGCTTTGGTTTTAATGGGAAGCATTTTACTTTTTTACGGATTTTCAAAGAAAATTTGAAAAATATGCCTGAAGTTCTATACAAATTCTTTTATAAGGAGACATAAAAATATATTTATATAACTGTTTAGGAAAGATAACATAAATATAATAAATATTTTACTATACAAAATAGGTCTAAAATTAACATATATAAGATTTCACTTACATTTAAGAATTAAGAATGTTTTTTGACAAGAAGAACTTTCGCAGATACTTTTCAATAGACTTCTAATTCCTCAATTGAAAATTACAATTAAATGTGAATTTTATGCGAAATATCTACAGCTGGAGAAAGCATCTTAATTATTTAATTGAAAGTTAAAAAATTAAAGTTTTGGTGCAACTAAATTTTGAAGCTGGACGGGAAACTGAAATATATTTTAAAAATATAAATTTATTTGAATAGTATTCAGAATAAAACAATATATTTCTAATATTAATAAATGAAAAGGAATTCTATAGAGATAAATAAATAAGATAAATTCAGAAAATAAGCACAGGAATATTCACTTACCTGAAAACACTTTTTATTGAAAATAATCCAATATTTTTGTTTGTTTAATAATTTTTTTTAACTGTTAAGTTCACCAATACTGTATGGATTGAATCTAGTGCACGAAAATGTTTTTCATTTGTCGACGGAAGGCTTGAAAAAAATTGTCCGTAGAGAATTCACAGATTGAAGAGTTTCCTGGGATGACAATAAGGACAGCGACGGACCTGTATTATCATCATCATCAATATCATCTTCATCATTGTTTCCTATCTCATCCGTAATTTCAGAGAGAATATCTTCATCAGTAACTCCTGCGAAAACCATAAGATCATCATCTGCTGTTAAATAGTCTTCTATATTAATTCCAAACTTTTTACCGCTTGTTTCCTTAAGTTGGGATACGGATTTTTTGATGTGCAAAACACATTCTTGATCACCTGAGAGATCATTGTCTATGGAATTTTCATCATTATCAGATTTCTTATCTTCCATAACTTAAAGACCGGCCTTTTTTAAGCAATTCCGAATGGTTTTTTCTGTTACTTCCCACCAACTTCCAGCAATATTATCACACGCTTCCTTGACATTTTCAGCTTTGAAAGGGTTTTCTATTTTATTTTCAAAGTTTACAAGTATGGAGTCCACCAACCGTTTTCTGTAATATCCTTTGAAGCACTTAATTATGCCCATATCAAGAGGATGTAAAATTGAAGTGCAATCGGCAGGGGAAAAAAGCGATTTCGATATTTTGGAAATGACATGTGAGAACCGCAGTTATCTATCAACAAAACGATTTTTTTCTTTCTTATTCTTCATTTCATAGTCAAACTTCTGTAACCATTCGAAAAAAAAATTAGACGTAATCCAAGCCTTCTTATTTGCTTTATACTCCACGGGAAGACTTTTCACGTTTTTTAAGCATCTCGTAACTTTTTATTCTTTCTCTTTCATTTTCGTTAGAGTGTGTTATAAAATATTTTTACTTTCCGTCCAATATGTGATGACAATGAGCTGGATGACTATTTTCGTTCTTCATCAGAATCAGAAACGTTGGAATATGACATTACATCTGATGAAGAAGATTCCGACTATTTGCAAGATGCCCGACGTTGGACACGATAAACTGAAAATTAGATTGAAAAAATCATTTTACAGAGGTTTATTGTTCTAGAGAATATCGCAATATTGAGGGGAGATTAACATTAGTTTATATGCAAAATCACCAGGACCACAAAACATTATTGTAGTAGAGGGAGTTATTGTTGTATTGGGTATCGTTGTAGCGAGAGTTTACTGCATATATATTTTAATTTTTTTAATTTGATATAACTCTCTAATATTACAGAAAATTAAATAATGAACAAGATGATAACTAAATGTATTTCTATATCATGTTCTATAATAACTAGGACATACTTATTAATAATATAATGTAAAATTACTTAATGATTGAGAAAAATGTAAAAAAAAATAGCAAATTTTTTTTTAATAAAACTATTTTATAAGAATATCGTAATAAATTTTTTCATAAAAATGAGAAGTGAGGACCACTCTAAATAAAATTTGAGACTCTTGATTTATTTCACAGAGATCGTGAATAATAATGAATTCTATCATTAGAACATCGCCTTTTATGACAAGGCATTACAGACAGTAAATTGTACTCATCTTTATACAGAATTTACGATAAAAATTGCAAAAGCGAATATTGAACACAGAATTACAAATGAAGTCAATTTATAATGAATATAATAATAATATATTAGATAAATCGTTCTTCTCTGTAAGGACAAAGTTATTACAATCTATAATTAATGTAATATGTGCCAAATTAATAAAGAAAATATGTTATTAAATACTGAAATTTCCGTTTGGAAATATATTTTAATTAAAGAAGAAAATAAATTTGGCACAGGTGCCTTATAATCCAGGATTGCAAATTCTGAATTTTTTAGCGATGAAGAAATTTTGCCAAAATGACGTATTTTAACGTGCGTGATGACGTAAATACTTGGGTTGCCAAAAGAGAATATTCTACATAATTCTTATTCGTCTCCATATGTATGACGTAATAAATACGAATATTGAACACAGCATAACAAATGAAGTCTATTTATAATGAATATAATTATAATATTAGATAAATCGTTCTTCTCTGTAAGGGCAAAGTTATTACAATCTATAATTATTGTATTATGTGCCAAATTAATAAGGAAAATATGTTATTAAATACCAAAGTTTCCGATTGGAAATACATTTTGATCAAAGAAGAAAATAAATTTGGCACATGTGCCGCATAATCCAGGATTGCAAATTCTGAATTTTTTTGGCGATGTAGAAATGTTGCCAAGATGACGTATTTTAACGTGCGTGATGACGTAAATACTTGGGTTACCAAAACAGATTATTCTACAGAATTCTTATTCGTCTCCATATGTATGACGTAATAAAAACGAGGTTTCCAGATACATAAGAAAATCCGTCAAAAATTCGCCAAACTTAGAATTTGGCATCCTGGATTATACGGCACCTGTGCCATAAATTTAAATACTTTAAAAATTTTAATTTGGTATTTTTTTAAAAAACAAGTATCACATTTTTAAAAACAAATATGATAGTTAAATCACAATTACATCCGAAGTTTGCATTGATGAAATTCAAAACAATATCATATCTCTTGTCATTAAAATTGCAATTAATTAAAAATTTAATCTACGCACATATTGTTCTTGAAAAATGTAATGATTTTGATGTTTTACAAACGAAATTGTGTCAAAGTAGAGGAAGGCTTGGGGGTCTTTCAACTTTGTTTTATATCGTTCAACTCTGTCAGAAAAATTTAATAACTATAATAATACTGTTAAAAATAAATTCAAATTTTAAAATTAGGAAATAATGAACAAGGCAATGTTTTTCATCTTCTACTAAATCATTAGTCTAAGCATTCCCTAAATTCTCTTTAGTGATATGATAGAATTTTTTTGCATAGAAGTTTGCAGAAAAAAGCTTATCCTAGTGTTCAAGGTATCACGCATTTCTTACTATACTTAAAAATGTTAATGTCTTTCATGACCTAAAAAATTTGAAACATCATTCTTAAAAGTAGGCCAAAGTACATTTGCAAATGCTTTCAATTTCGTTGTTGTTGTTGTTGAGTTGTAGCTTATCCTCCAAATGTCTGACGAAGTCAGACAAGGTCCATCAGACAGTTTACCCTAAGGAAATCGATGAACAGAAGGAAGTATTTATCCTCACTGGAAAGTCCCAAAGAGTCCAGGATGTGGTTAGGAGAAGCCTGCTCAGTTTTACATTTAGAACAGACCTCAAAGATTTTTCTGCCTTCGTAATACGTGACAGCCCTAGTGTGGCCGCTTGCTAGTCTGGAAATTTCAATTCTAGAGACTCTGCCACAATTGAGGGTGAATGAAGAGCCAGGCGCTTTGCCCGCGTTCCCGAGATGGCAGGGAGTAATCCTTCACCCTTTCAAAATTTCAGAATTAACTATAGAGTGGTGTTCTAGAAAGGTAAGTGTTGAAGAGATTATCATAGTAACAGCCCTCCTTGGACTGTCTATCCAAATGCTCATTGCCTTACATGTCTATTTGAGAAGGAATCCATTGAAAATAAACTTCATGGGACTCCGAAAATGAGCTTGAGAAGGATAGACCTGATTAAATATCGTACGTGTAATGATAGTCTTCACACAGTTAATCATAGGATTTTGGCTATAATTAACTGTCATCGATTTTCAGTTAAAAGACTTTCTGCTTACTTGTTTTCTTTTATATTGTCAAATATTCACATACATTTCTTGGTGAGTAAGTTTTGCTAATGAATGCAGGAGGGCAACAACTAAACTTAATTACATTTATCAATATTTGCTTAAAATGGAAGCAATGGCAATGAAGGAATAAAACATAAGGTGACAAAATATTTTCGTAGTCATATAAATTGAATTGTAAAGAAATAAATTTTGAATTTTCGTAATGAAATAAATTTATAAAATAAACTGAATTTTCGTAAAGGAATAATAGAATTTGGCAATAGTAAATATGAATTATAGGAGGGTAATTACAAATTCTTTCAAAAAAAAAATTGGATAAATTGATATCATGCAAGTTTATTCCTTATAAATATCTAATACACAATATTAAACGTAAAATAAATCCAAAACTATATATTTAATACAATAACCGGAAATAAATTTGTTCTCATATAATTTATTATAGGTTGTATAACATATAAAATTTTCATTTTAGAATTTACATTAAGATTAGTTTGAATGATTTTATTTAATATGGTGAAAAAACTAAGTGAATATAAAAATCAGTTATAAAAAAGCTAAAAGAAAATAGAAATGGTTTTAGGCAGTAAGCAAAAAATTGCATTTGGATTTATCTTATTCAAAATTATAATCATTTAATTATATAAATTATCTATTTATGTAAAATTTTAAATATATATTTTTATGACTAGAAATAACATATTTTTCATTTTATGCTGAATTTTATATATTTCATTAAAGTAAATATTCTGATAAATTTTCTGCTGTTTCTTATTTTATACCAATTAAAATTGTAATTATTATAGCTGAAAATACATCGAGGCACCTAGAAAATCATCAATCAAAGCTGAGAAAATCTGAAAAGAAAATAATTGGTTCTTGTTGAGCGTCTTGAAGAATCCTATTAAATATCTATGTTAGGGGCTCCAATAAGAATCAAATAGTTTGTTTTTACCATTTCTTTATCCGCTATGTGAACTGCTTTTATTTTTATTCCTTTACATTGTCTGCACCATAATTTGTAAGATATCCTTTTTTATGAAATGTTAGGAATTTTCTTAATAACAATATATATTTTGTTCTGTAGTCATTATTCTTTGATCAAAACTACTTAATACCACACAAGTCGTGTGTTAAATATTTTATACATATATTTTCAAACGTGAGATTAATACATTTATAGTCATTATATGTAGTGCACAATTTATTATTCTTATGTAAAATTTTTGTAAAATAGTGCACATAAATTTTAACTGCAGATCGTGTAGGTTATTGAAGTTAATGTTTTTTTAGTCAAATAGTGCCAATTATTTAGCATGCAAGTATTAAGTAACTAAAATATTTTAAACAGACACGTCTAAAGCTTTGACTGTTTCACTCATTATGAATGAAAGGTTGAAAAAAATGATTTTTTATCATTTTTAAATGTTTTACTTATAATTAATATATCTTAAAACCTTGTATATACAGAGAATAGTATTCTTAATAGTATCATTTATCGATGTAATTTGCATTTACATAAATATTCTTATGGATAAAGGAATCAGCTTTTATTTAACACTACTATGAATATATTTTTTGTTTTCAAGAATACTTAGTAAAATGAGATGTATCAGATAGTTATAGTTAATTCATTTTCAAATAAGAGAGAGTTACAGTTTTTAAATAAAAATATAATAATTTAAATGTTTTCATCAATTAAGTACCTGAAGTTGAATAAAATTAATATTTTGTAATTTTATCAAATTTCTCTGTGTCGATTATGTATTTTTTAAAAGTTTATAAGAATAATTGGAAATTGGAATCATTGAGTTATATATATATATATATATATATATATATATATATATATATATATATATATATATATATATATTTAAAATTTTAAAATTCTCTAAAATTTCAACACTTACAAAATTGTTGATTTATTGTATCTTGCACGGTCTGTTCATATTCATGTGACAACCTGTCAAAATCCAGAAAATTCGCACAGCGGACTGCTGTGAGACATTTAGGAAGAGAGTCAATTAGGTTTCGGAAGATGTTCATGGACTGGATCCATTATTACTCTATTGCTGTTGCCAGATGCTTTGGATTACGTGGTGAGGATCCATGCCGTGAACAAACCTATTGAGATGGCCCTACAGATTCTCTGTTAAATTTAAATTAGATAAGCTGGTTTGCCAAGGTAGAATGGTAAACTCATACTTTTGCTCTTCAAACCACGCGAGTATGCAGCAGCTGTATAGCACCTCACTTTGTTCTGCTGCTAGATGTCTCTATTCTAAGGAATAAAATGCACATAAAGGGGCTGACATGGTGCGTAAGCACAGATGAGTAAATGTATTGTTCCATTGTGATTTCCAAAAAGATGAGTATATTCAGTGTATGCCAGGGAAACATTCGCCATACCATATTTCTTCCACCTTCAGTCTGAACCATTCCCCCAAATGATTACAGCGTGTTTTCTTTCAGAAGAATTGTATTTTACGTCCATCTGTTCAATTAATCGTAAAATACAATTAAAACCTACCTGTCACAATTTCGAGGATATCTAGTTGTTGTACTAGCCTACAGATTCCAGCCTTCGTCGTAGATGAACAACAGCGAACATAGGTGAGAGAATCAAGCTCCTACTTTGGAGACTCAAAAGAAAAAACTTTTCTGAACAGTAGTTTGGGAGACACATTTGATAGCCTTTAGGTACATCTGGACGATCAGTTTCTATACGGTAACATGTCTATATCCTGGTGCACAATCGTCGTTCATCTCTGTCATCTATTTCCCGGAGTGTATCACATTTGCCACCTAACTATTTTTATACAGCCCTATTTTGCCATGCAATGCATACTTTCAACATAGCAGCACACAAATTTACCTGTTTTAAAAATGCTTTCACCTTTGTCTCAAAAACCAATGATCATGCCATTTAAGATGTCAAATAGTTTGCTCCATCTCTGCATTGCGTTAAATATTGCAGTATTTCTCGAAATCCTCACTCACCCTTTGGCTCAAATACAATGTTCTTCCACTTATCTTTTATGATGAGCTATTTAACGTAGACGTGAAAAGTGCATCGTAGTTCACATTAATGTGTTTATACTGCATCATGATATACATTCATGAATTAAAACATAAAAAAAATAAATACTATTTTGAGCTTATCTATTTGCAAATATGTTCGATCTCATTTTAATCATTGCTTGATAATTACCTGCTATTTATTAGATATCAGTTGTACTTAATGGATTTGATTAAGTAATGAATTTGAATTTGGAAAACACTTACTGTTATAAGTATACAATATTACTATCTGAGAAAATATGATTATTAATGTGCTGCATTTTTTGGAATTTAACATATGTGAAAGCCTTTATTTAATATAGAGAAAAAGTCAAACTTATAAATAAAGCATGAAATATTCCTCGTAATTTGAATAAAATGATTTTTTTTGAATAAATATTCAAGTAATAAATAACTAATTTATAAATCTAATCTTTTAAGCTATTTCACATTGTTGTGTATTTATACAGAAATCGAATTCTAGTCTTAAAATATTTTTAAAAAATCTTCATCACATAATATTAATATAAAGCATTTTTTCAGCTGTGACATAGTGTATTTGATACTTAACTGAAGATATAAATTAGTCACAAACATCCATGAGTCATTTAGAACTTACATTAGCAATATTACGTCTTCCGAAAAGTTCATTTTCTTATAAAACAAAAGAAAACATTTTTATAACTTGAATAAACTTTATTAATTAATTGTCATCATTATGATTTACTGCCTGAATTTTTTAAAATTGGGGTAGGTAAATTGCCTACCCCCATTTTCAAAAAAATATATCTTATCTCTAGAGGCCTAAAATTGAATCAGTGATTGTCTGATATCTTCTTCGTTCTTGAATTGTTTGCCCTACAAAAATTTTTGCGAGGACAAAAACATGTGGTAGTTGGTGATAATTAGGGGGAATATAGTGTATGGGGGACATTTTTGGGCCTCTTTTCGTGTGCTTCTCCGTTTAATCTATCCTGTTGCTTACAATACTTTTCCAAAATAAGATTTTCGTTCAATTTTCAGCGCTCATTATGTATCGATTCTCAAATTTCCCACCGTATACATAGCATTAGTTTATTTAGAGCCAAATTTATTTCATAGTTGGAAGGACTAGGTTTTCAACACAATATATTTTTTCTTACAATGCTTTACTAGGTAATCCACTTTTCATCCTCAGTTATCATCAGTTTAAGAAGGAATTTATTTTATATTGAACAAGCTGAGATAGGCATATGATAATTCGATCATAAAAGGTCTTCTGACTTAATTCATGTGACACTCATTTTGTATATTTCAACACCAATCTTGTCGAATGTGATCTGAAATAGTTTGGTGAGTTAAGCTAAGCTTTTTGGGATCTCCGATATTATGAGAAAACAGATCTTGCTCTAATATGATTTTAATAAAATCATCATCGACCAACGGACAGAGCTTGATTCGGTAGACCTAATATAAAAAATATAGTTATAGCATAATATTCATAAAAATGATATTTTTATGAAAGGGAATAAATACGCGTAGGTATTTAAAATTTTTTAGAGATGAGCGTATTTTTTATAAAGTTTCTAAATTTTCCCTGTGGTTTATGGTACATCAACATGCCTGTAAGTCTACTAATATTTTTGAAAAATTAATTCCTTTACTTAAAAAAATAATTACACTTGAAGATCATTGTATATATTAAATATTTGCTGTAACAAATACTTATGAAAACATTATTCTAATCATGAACAAAATATAAATCTAAGCATACATAAATAAACGTATTATACAGTATATTTAAGATAAAATAAATGTATACTTTGGTTACAATAACTTAACACATATTTATTTGAAGACACGAAAATTGATTTTTCAATGTAATACGTATAAAATATATTTAATTAATTTCTTAATAATAAAGGCGACCATATTGTTATTAATAAACATGAAATATTTTTTTATGTTTACATCCATAAAATATTTATTATGTTGAAGACAAGAATCTAAGCTTTAGCTCTAATGAAAGCACATATGAAGATGATGAATGAGTTTCTGGGTTAACAAAAGAAGAGCGTGACTTACTTTAGTTCCATCAGCAAGTTTAAGCAGCATAGATTAGATATAATGCCACAAAAGTTATTACAAATTACGAAAGAAAACTCATTTTCAAAAATATGAGTTATCAATCATTAACTTAAGTCAAGTCTTGCGCGTGGAAAATAATTATTTAACATAAAAATTGTTTAAATAAATTTATGCAAGAAATAAAGAGAAATCCGAATAAATTTCACAAGAGTTATTTTATATGCTACTAAATATTATAAAAGATAAGAAAATCGTGCAAATTAAATTTATGAATTAAAGAAAAATGTATTTCATGGATTAGAGAGGATTATTTAAATGAAAGATTGTTTATCAAAGTATGTAAAAGAGATGTAGTGAATTAATATTAGTTTTCCAATTTCTTGAAGATATAATTAAATGTTACTGAATATTTCATTAATTATAAAGGTATTCAAGCACAAGATTATTTACTGAACTGAAAGTTACAAAATATAATATAGAACACAATTTCAATCTTAAAACAATTTTTCATAATATTTTTACTGAATCATTAATGCTTATAACCAAATATAATGTATTAAGTAAATAGTTATGTAATTAGTAACAAACTACTCTCTTAAGATCATTCAGTTTTATATATCATCAGATAACATACAGCAAACAATTATATAATACATAATACATATATATATATATATATATATATATATATATATATATATATATATATATATATATATATACATATATATATATATATATATATATATATATATATATATATATATATACATATATATACATATATATATATATATATATATATATATATATATATATATATATATATATATATATATATATATATATATATATATATATATATATATATATATATATATATATATATATATATATATATATATATATATATATATATATATATATATATATATATATATATATATATATATATATATATATATATATATATATATATATAAACTTTATATTTTTAATCAAATAAAAAGATTTGTTTTAGAAAAAATCACTTTGCTTACATAATAAATTTATAAAACTTAAAATATCTAAGGAAATCTCATTTAAGAATTTCCCATCATAAGGCACTATTTCTATTTTGTGTACGTTTTCTAGGTAATATATAATAATTCACCAATTATTGGTATAACGCACAATTACCACACACACATTAATACCGATTTTCATCACTACAATTTTGTATTTCTCCTTTTATCATTGGACAACATTAAAATTACATTGAGCATGTTAATAATGGGCTATTAATTTTAAACGTTATAAATTCAATGCCCAATGTTTTGTTGATTTTGGTTATTATAATATATTTTCAATGGTTTTCAAATTATTTATTTTTAACACATGCATTAAAATCAAATTTGGAATATATGACTTTCGTAATATTTATTTATGTATTGCAAAATCAAAACTTATTACATTACTTGTATAAATATTAATGATTAAATGGCATTGCAAAATAGTTATAAAATTTTGAATACATTTACTAATAAATGTGTTTAATTATATTTTATTATTAGCAATATGCATTGAGATTTTAGAAATTGTATTAATAATTATTTGGATTAAAATAATGTTCTGAATAATTTGTTGACACTACAAAATATTAAGTCATCAAAATATTAACTCTTATTGTCTGATTATATTATTGTCTGAAAATTACCATTAGTATTTATTAAAATATGTAACATGTTGATTTGAAAGTATCTGAAAAAATTATAAATTTTATTTATTTGCATATTCACAAAATTGGATTTTAGAATAAATGAAGAATATTAAATTATACCCCCTACAAGTTATGCATACAATAGTTCTTAAATTAAAAAAAAGAAATAAAAGTATAGCACTATATTTAAAATTAAAGATAACTAGTTTACTAAAAAGTGTGTTTTAATAGTTTGTAGAATAAAATAATAATCACATATTCATGTATTTAATACCAGAATAAATAGAAAAATTGACTATGTAGTCATATTATAATGATACCTCTCTTGAGATTACAAGTCATAATTACCTCAGAATCGTAGGAAATGAGAAATATTTTCAAGGGAAATGCTATTACGAATATATGCAATTTAATCTTTTTATCCAACGTGTATAATATGTATAAATGTTTCCTTGTGTTTCAGAAAAATCTGCTATTATTAGAAGATAAAATTGATGCTATTTTCCGTATGTATTTAAAAAATTTTATAAGAAACTCTGGAATGTATTTACGGGATATTGGTACACGCAATTTATAAAACATGAATAACTTTAATTGCTTATGAATACTTGAAATATATTTTAGTTTAAAAAATTATATTGAGTGCTCATACGATTATATTTATTTGTATTCTTGATAAATCTTTATATATGACTTGTTGACAACTGTTATACTCCTTACAGTGGTTTATTATTCAAAAATCAAGTTAAAAAACGTTAATTTAATAATAAGAGGATTGGAATTTTAATCTCAAAGAATTGCTTAGAATTTACTTCTTAAATTCCCTTATGTCATTTGTAGATTAAAGTTTCTTATTTTTGGTGCATTACTAATACCTTCTTTACGAAAGTTATTTGCAATTAATTAAAAAAATCGGTGTAACTTCTCAGAGTTTATATTCTTTGCATTTAGATGAAATTAGTTTCTTTTTTAAAAAAAAAGAGTAGTTGTAAATACTTGTTTACAAAATAATATTTCATTTTGATATAATGAAATAAAATAAATTGATAACGAAAGAATAAGAAATAAATGAATGAATAAACGAATAATAAAATAGATGAGTAGGTAGAATGATAAGTACGTAATAGATAAAGAAATGTAAGATAACAAAATGATTTTAATGTTATATTTATAAGTATTTCTCTCTTTTTTACTTTGAAAGAGTTTATTAATATTGAAGAAATTAAAAAAGATTAAAGCAATTAAAAATATTTTCCTTAACAGTTTTAAGTCGTATACTCCATATATTTAGCATTTATAATTAAGGTATACAGTAAAGTTGAGTCTGTATCACTTTCATTAAAATCTCAATCCCAAACATGGTTTTAGAATTTTGTAGTCTCAAATAGGAAAAATATATAAAAATCTCAGTTCTAATTTCTTGTTTAGTTCTAATTTCTAATTTTAATTTTCTTGAACTACCATTATTTATGAAATTCTAATAAATATATTTATCATTTTACTAGTTAAATATTTATTACTTCTTGATAAACATTGTTGCTTAAAATTGTGTTATGTCTATAAATAAATACATGTGCTTTTAAGTAGTTTAAAATACCACTATTTTTTTCAAATGTCAAGACATTTGCGTGTTAACAGTTTGGAGTTTCTTCTGGAGTGAAGACACTTGCGTGCTTCTAATAAATTCTTTTGTGCTTGGAGAAATGCAAAGAACGTGGATGGAATTCTGATTGAAAATATTGTAGATAATACTAAATTTCAAAATAGCTGAAAACGTGCATTTTCAAATAAAGAGAATAAACTAAGAATAGGTATTGGCATATTAGATAATTTAGTTCAGGATATATGCTAAAGAGTTTTGGATAAATATGAATTAGAATTTCAAGTTTTCATATGATATTCTTTTTACTGTAATTACTTCAGTGATTAAAAAAAGTACCTATCAACATTCGACTTAATATTTCTTTTTCATATTATTTGTAATATAATGCTAGTCTATTGGGTATGAATTGCTTTTAGGAATAAATGTAATTACAATATTTTCAACATTGCTCATGCATATTTTATTTCTGAGTATATATATATATATATATATATATATATATATATATATATATATATATATATATATATATATATATATATATATATATATATATATATATATATATATATATATATATATATATATATATATATATATATATATATATATATATATATATATATATATATATATATATATATATATAAGCAATTTATTTTCATTCATATAACCTATTCCTAAAATATTCATGCTGAGGCATCGTTTCTGTGCAATTTACTTTTAGTTTTTTTAATTAAATTTTTAAAATGCTGTGTTTATGCATATGTAATTTATTTTGGAGGTTTGCGGTTCATTTTTTCTATCAAGTTAGCCAGTATTAGAGTATATTTTGTATTACCTTAGCATATGTAAATGTAAACTTTATGTTATGTTACATTTTTAATACTGAAATGTGTGTGAAGTAATGCTTAATATGTAAAGTGACTACTACCAGGAAACAAATTTAAATGTTTTATTTAGAATCGTGTGACTGTATTTCTCTACAATGAATATGAATCTTTCTCCAAAATCTATATTGAGTCAACAAGTAAAAATAAGTCAGCAGAGAAAATGCATATTTTAAAATAATATGTGTTCTATATAACTTTAGAATTTACATTTCTACAAAAAAAATTATTCGAAATGAATATACATATTGCTATAAAGACACTAATAAATAAATTTATGAATTGGAATTTATGTTCGTATTTTGATTTTAATTATTACAGAAAATGTTACTAGATAAGTTGTCCACTAAATCTCGTTTTATGTTAAGGTAAATTTAAAATCAAGTACGTAAATGACCTTTTTAAATATATCTATATACAGTGTGTCCACTAAAGTCCCTTGCCACCCTCTTAACTTCGGAAAGGCTACTGCTATATTCATAAAAGTGGCGTCTAGGTATAGTAAAATAGCCATGCGCTACTGAATAAAACAGACTACTGCGCCACCTGGTGGAAACTGTGGAGTTAGCTTTCGTATCACGAAAACGGAACGAAATAGAGAGAAAAAGTGATTTACAAAGTTGTAGAGCATCCTCGATTTAGCCCGAAATAGTACCTTGTAGGCACATTAATGCCCACAAGGTATGTTTTCGTACTAAATCGAGGATGCTCTACAACTTTGTGTATATATATATATATATATATATATATATATATCCCTTTTTTTTACCTATCTCGTTCCGTTTTCGAGATACGAATGCTAACTCCACAGTTTATCACCAGGTGGCGCGGTAGGTGGTTTCATTCAGTAGCGCATGACTACTTTACTATCCCTAGACACTACTTTTAGGAATATAGCAGCAGCCGTTCCGAAGTTAAGTGGATGGCAAGGGACTTTAGAGGGCATACTGTGTATTTTAGCTCATTAAGTAGAAGATAAGGTATTATTTTTACTACATATTTATAACACATTATTTTAATGTTAATCAAACTGCACTTTTAAAATTATTTGTTTATTGTAAAATAATGTAAATTTGAAACAAAAATATACATAATTAAATTTTCTCTAAAGTGAGGATAAATTCTTTGTCACAAATTTTTACGTACTCTTGAATCTTATTAAGTACATAACTAACTTTTCGAATTATTCTCAATTGTATGTTATATAGATCTATTTTTTTATAAACATTAAATAGAATTAATAACTTACTTGGAAGAATTATTTAATCTTTGTTTTTTATTTTGAATTTTCAATATTTTATCTTTAATTTGGTTTCGTTCAAACAAAAATCTGTAAATTAAACTTCTTTAGGGATTTTTTTTTCATTTGCTTATGAGCAAAATTTTTCCCAAGGATTTATTTATTAAAAGTTTTCTTTTCAGATATACAATGTGTCCTTCATTTGCCTAAAGGAGAAATATAATTCACTTGTGTTTTTGTTGTTTACATAGGAATAAATACAGTGAGTATATAGACTTCTATAATATTATGAGATAATAGTAGATTGCATTGATCTCGGCCAAAATGTAGCTTTTCTCAGAATCCAGTTGCAAGCCTGGTAACAATTGAATAATGGAACACAGATGGTGCTTTCGGAATTGTATATTATTGTGGAAATTATGAAGTATTTCGTAGCAAATTACTAGTATAGTTTATATTAATAGAATATGTTCTTATAGAGCATGCCAATAAGTAACTATCACAAAAAATGTTTAAATAATACTATCAAATTTTGCATTTTAAATGGTATACTTAATTTTTAAAGTTATATTTGGAGAAAATATTGCTCACTTCTCAACATAGTTTATCTTTTTTTAAAAATATTTTTCTTTTAAAAATTATAATAAATAAACTATATAATATTAATATCATTAGTTAGAATTTTTTTTCATTAACATTGTCTAATATTCAAAATGTAAAAGGAACTTACAAAACAGTCGTTATACTTGGAAATATATGTTAACTTAAACTATTTAATAAACATCAGTAATTTTACAAGATTAAATGTATTGGAAAATTTAGGTTTATTCAAAATATACATACAGTAATACTAATATATAATATGGATAAAATCTGTAGCTAATCATGATATACAAAAGAATAACGGTTAAACATTCTAATATGTAAGACATCCGTCATCTCTCTCTTGGAAAATAAACTAATACATTCATCAACTGAAATAAACAAAAAATCATCAACTGAAATCAACTTATGTTGAAGTGTACCATTTAAAAATCTATTAATCTGTATGATTAGTTCTTATAAAATTATATACAATATGGTCTGATTTATCAAACTTTACACAAATTTTAGGTTTAAAATTAAAAAATTGCCCTCATTGTTATAATATTTTACTGTTTAATTGACCGCAAATATTAGTCAGAAATGAGGTAAGTTTAAAAACAAATTTTTATTGCGAAAATATTGTGATTATTTGTTGTTACACTTGGGCAAGCCAACCTCGCTATGCCTTGGCTTATAAATTTAAGTCAATAGGAAGCGTCTTTCATTTTAATCAGAGCACCGAGAAGGTGAATGCACGTCTTTGCTCTTTAAATCCTTCGATAGATGGCACCACCAGAGGACCCACTTTTTCAATTTTGACATTGACCTGAAGGGGGAGGAAATTTTCTCCAGACGATTGTACCCACTCAATGACCGATCACAGGACTTTTGATTCCACAAATTTAGCGATCACGTATATTGTATGTACTTGGTAAGTTTTTCGCGAAATTTGGAATCGAACCCTGTCCTTCCGAATGGACGGCCGATACCCTAACCACTAGGCTACCAAGCCCCTATGATTATTTAATATGTTTATTCATATCAATTTCACAAAATCATTGAAAAAATGACATACTCTGAATCTATCTTACATTTCTGTCGTTTTGAAAGAAATTCAGTAAAGACTCATAAATCACTAAAAAATAGTTAAAATGTTTCATATAATACATTATAAAAATCTAAGCGATGAAAAATATATTCTTAAAATATATATCTTTATGAGAGTTACTTCATTTTACTGTGAATGTTATTGATTTTTTCATAAATTATTTCAATCATATATTTTGCGAAGTGAAACCTAAAGTGTATTATTGTGTCATTCCTTCTATATCTAAAAAAAAAAAAAAAAAAAATCTACAAATAGCCCAACCAACTTACTTAAATATTTTTCCATCAACTGTAATGTTTTAAAATACATTATTACATGATATTTTAGACAAATCTTTAAAGGCATCAAATCATTCTGAACATCGAATTTAATTTTTTTCATAAATAAAAATTATTTTGTTTTCTGAAAAGCTCGTAACTTCTTCAAAAATTATTATTATCTACACATTGGATATTTATTAAATTGAAGTATTCTCAATGGAATAGAGTAAATTACGAAATACTTTTTGAAATCATTAATTTTAGAATAGATTTTAAAAATGCAATGTACAAGATTTTATAAATAGTTCCTTTTCATAGAGTTTTGTTATATTAGTGACAGATTCAACAATCTTTAGGCCGTTTAATAAAAATAATCCAAGATGATATTCATTATTCTAACGAGACTCATATTTATAAATGGCAACATTTATCTAAAAAGTTTTGTATGCTGAGTCACTTTAAATTGTCTTTTTTAGTGTATGAAACATGATAGGATCTGTACAGCCTTTTCTATAAGCTTTCTATACCGTTTTTCATCTTAGTATTGCTGAAAATCATGCAATCTTTAAAGAGTAGTTAACTCTAAATTGAGTGGGTTTGATTTTATGAAATTAATTTGAGTAACACCATTTTATTCAAAATCTATGTCATACAGAAAATTTAATTTCCGAATACTGTTTCACTTTTCTTATTTGAATATGTTTTGAAAATTATATAACTCTTTTTTTCAAAATGTTATAACATTTCAGCATAATTAAAGAATAAAAAATTGTCTATTACTTTGAATTTTTACTAATATCTTTAAGATTTTATGAAGGGTACTTTTTGTTCAGAAATTTTTAATTCAACAATTCTCATTGCTTGACCAATTTTCTGATTTGCAGGAAAACATAACCTTGTTTTATTACACATATAGTCCCTCTTCATGAAATGAAAGTATTCAATAATTAATTTCTTAAAATTACTGAAAGCTGATATCGTCAATTATATTAAAATATGTCGCTTAAGATTTGTGGACTATATCTGTCGAATGAACCTCTCGTCTTTGACTTCAAGAATTATAATTTATTCAATATTATTAATTATATTATTAGTTATTAACTATTAATATTAATTATGGGCCTATTGGAAACAGATCTAAGGGTCACCCCAAACTTATATGGACTGATTTCGTAGAGAAGGACTTTAAAGTGCTTAAAGTGTTAAACTGGAGAACTGTCATGCTGAAGAATTAGAAGAAAATTACCGAGTGGAATTTTATTTAAACAAAAAAAATTTCAAACCTTTTATTTTTTTAAACTCTACCAATTTCAAAGGAATTACATTAAATCTTAATAAAGATCAGTAAGAATTCAGTCTCATAAGAATCGATTTTTTTTCAAGTAAACACTAAAAAAGATATATTAAATGCCAGGATTGAGATACCAAAGAATTATGAAGTACTGAAAGATACTAGATTATTTAAGTATATATAGTACAGCAAATAACTGAAAAAAATTACTATGATAAAATATTAGTCAGCTTTAATAATAAAATAATATTTGCATATTATTTGTTTTACTAATTAATTTTTTTTTTTAATTTTTTTCTTTTTCATTTATATTTTATTTTTTACATAGATAAATTCATAATTAAAATATATAATTTATAATTGTATGTAACTAAATTAAATAAGAAAATATCACATTAAATATACAGATTTCAATTAATAAAAAGGATTATAATGTCTTTTATCAGTTTTAGAGGTAAATAATAAAATTATTGTTGAAATATGTTTTTAATTCATCATTACTGCATAGTAAACAATTGATGATTGTGTAAGCAATGAATCAATCATAACTTACCAGTTATATGTCAACCCCGTCAGACTACAATTTTACGTATATTGTCTAAGTAATTCACAACAATTGAAAAACCACGGCTATCATACATTTCAAAGTGGCTGTCAGTTTAATCACGGCTATCATACATTTTATATGAGGATTTAAATAATATTTGCAATTTTACATCAAATGTATTTAGAGTATTTCTCTTCTATTTATACATACCGAAACAAAATTCTGCTAATGTGCTATCAAATAATATATTATAAATGCAAATTAAAGCTATATATGAAATTTTTCAATCACTTTTTGTTTCATTCAATCATTGGCAAGGAAAGTTAGAATAAGTAATATATCGTTATATTAAATTAAACTAATAATTGCTTTAATAATCTTTGTGTGTGTGATCTATAAATTACACATTACTTTTTGAAACGTATTCAATTGTTATAATATTATAGTTATGGTAATATTCAATTACATAAAAAGAACAATGTTATTTAAATTAAAGTGATATAAGCAATCTTTACGTTATTAATGACTATAGAAAATATTTATATACCTATATATTATACATCAGTTGCAATTATCGGTATTTATATTTTGAAAATATACAAAACAATAATATAACTTCAAAGTAAAATTTATATACTCATGCATACGATTAAATTAGTTTTACCCCGTAAAGATGTTTATTTAGGTTAAAGTATTTTTTAACATAAAGCTTATTATTATAAAGGATATTTTTTGTTTTTATTTTTCGTGCTCAAAAATAAAAACAAAATATATCAAGTGATAACTATCCTTGTATTATCCACATATGTGTACAGCTAAATTTGAAACTGTTTTCAGTTAAATGGAAGTAACTTAAATTAATTTATTTCCAGTGGAAGGTTGTAGACAGTTACAACTGCAACAGAGTCTATTAATCTATTGTTTCCTGATAACAACGAACCGGCCAGACACAGCGACCTCTTAGCCGCCGAGGCATTGCCCCGGTACACCACAGGGGGTGGGCCATCATCGCACACTCACACATACCATAGGGACCTGTTTATAGAGTAGGCATCATCCATACTTCATTCACACACACAAGGAAAGGACAAAGACAGGATAGAGAGAGAGAGAAAGTAAATCCATGCCTGAACCGGGATTCGAACCCATGACCTTCCTGTCCGTAGTCGTCCTTAAATTAATTTAGCATCACGTTAAATTATCTAATAATAACTCATCAACCATACATTATTTTATACTTACTATGCATTTATTTACTATAAAATATTTGCAGAGTTCTGGTTTATTCTTCCGTACATCCACTTATTCTTTATATACTTAAAATTTGCTTCAATATTTTCCTAAATAATTTCGAAACAATGTATACAGTTATTTAATCTTATATTGAGTATTTGATAGTTTGTTTAATTAACTTTTTTAATAAAAAACAGAATTATTTTCAGATTTTTTTTATTGCAATTTCTCTATTTTAATTTGATTTATATTATTTGATTTTAAATTAAATTTTACTTATAGATGTTCTCTTTTATTTCAGTGTACATGCTTTTTTCAAACAATGTATTCTTTTCCTCCCTAATGAATTTTAAACAATGGAATTATTACTGACTCGAGAGAAAATGTTAAAAATACTTACTCCTCTTAATAGCATTTCTCGTATACTTACCCTTAAGGCTCAGGATCGTAATTACTTCAGAGATATAGAAAGTTTCTTGATGGACTCTCACACTTGGGAAAAGTTACAATTCTTTCTTTATCGATTCATTTTCTAGGGCAAAGAATAAATAATATTTTCTAAGTTGAATTACAAGGAAATATAATGATTTGCAATAAATACGTGTGATTTTCAATAATATCATGATTACCTTTTGAAATTAGTGCTTGGGAAATAAATACATGCATTCCGAATTCAGTCTTATGTTCATGAATATATGTACGTCAAATTTATATGAGACATTAATTTGCATTAAATAAGTATTTTATTGAATATGATTTGGGATTTAAATATATTTTGAATTATTGTGTTACATCTTTTTAAACTTATAACGATAATATGCAAATAACAATTTATAACGTAATTGCTTTTGAGTAACAAACGCTGCTATGTATTAGATAGCATATTGAGTGATATACATCATAGAAAATATTTTTTTTTTAAGATTAATACTTGAAATCCTTTTTGAACACAGAATGTTGAAAATATTGATGATTTTAAATAAATGAAATTAAATGAAAACAGGACATTTTTGTATTTGTGCCATTGAAATTTTATAACTCAAAATTTGAAAAGGATTATTCTTTGCTAATTATCTCTTTGGAGAGCGAAAATTATTAAATCCAATAAAATTCTCTTGATTTAAAATGAAAATTGTAAGATTACATATTAATTCTGATACATTTTAAAGGAATATAAGTTACAGTTCTCTGTAAATTCTATCATGGAATGTTTTCATTATTTATTTATTGTAATTGATATATAATTATGTAAGAATCGCAAGCTTAGTACCACTGAGTGTTTGAAGTTTGATTAATATGACAAATTTTAAATTATTCAATATTTTATGCTGTTCATGATGGAAACATCTAATTATTTTAATAACTATTTTATTTTATTTATTTTTATATTTGATTTATTCAAGTTATCTTTTAATGTTTTAACAACAAATATCTTTTAATTTAAAATAAATTTTAAAATATTCCAAATTACTTATTTGAACAAAATTTTCTAATCTAAAAATATATTACAATCACTACGCATTAATAATAAATATCATCTAATAAAAATAAAATAAACTAAGCAAATCATTTTTTGAAATAAAGATCGAAGAAATTGAAATATAAAACCTTTTTAATGTACTGATTTATAGTAATTTAAATGTACTGATTTTTTTTAAAATAACTTTTCAAGATTATTGTTTCTCCAGCACTGTAATTATGCTACTTGTAATACATTTTAGAGTGTTTTTTTCAAAGTTATATATTTTTTGTTTTTAATGGTTCAGAAAATTTAAGAAAAATGGGTGGTTCAAATTATTTTATTTCCAATGGCCGCGTTTACAAAGACCACTGCTCCACAAATACAAAACGAATAAGTAGGCAAGTGAACACAGAAAAGTCTATAAAGCGCTGATGATGCCTCGAGCACGCCAGTAGCTATCGTACAAGGAAGGTTCGGATTGTGCTGGACACCAACTAAGGTGATGTACGTTCATTTCCTTTTGAAGATCTCAGAGCCTGCAGAATGGCTCTTGTCCTATGTTAGCTCTACATAGGTGTTTAGAAGGCGGTGATGCCCTGTAACCAAACGAAATTCGGCAACATCCCTGCGTCTAGGCTACTTAGGGATAAATTGAAGAAAATTTCACCAGGTCCTGCTAGAATGTTTCTCTATAATTTGGTTTAAGACAATGTTCTTCATTATTTTCATAATGCGCAGCTGGGTGTTATAGAAGGGAATTTTATTTCTTGATGTTTGTTAGATAGAAGTACCCTACTTAGCAAGGTAGTCGGCTAACTCATTGCCAGCAACACCGAAGTGCCCTGGAATCCACTTTAACACATTCTTTTTTGAAAAATTATACAACTTTTTTGATTCGAATTATAATTAACTCTAAAAAAGAATTTTTAAAATATAATGTTAAAGTTTACTCTAAAAATGCATAAATTTGCAGAAAAGAGGATATTGATTCAAGAGATGGTAAATTGGTGACGTATGACTTTATTTCGGCTTCTTATTTACTCCAGACCCAGTAATAGATCAGTTAAAAAGTACTTAAGTTGAAAAGTACTGGAAAGCATTGGTCTCTATAAAATAATTAATTACACCAGGATTAAAATATGATGTAATTATAAATAAGTAGATTGCACAAAAATGCCTGTGATGTCCCGGAAGTTATAGATCATTTAGATTAAAATTCAAATAAGCATTTTTATCTTTAACTGGAGTCCAGAATTAGTGATTGCTTTATTTAATAAACAATTAATTTATTTTGGAAAACGGAAATATAGCTTATTTTTTCCTTCATTTTCACTCAATTTCAAAGATAGTTATTAATATATTTCTAAGACATAGTCTATTTAAATATCGTTTTCACACTAATAAAAAACAGCTAGTTTTTTTCCAGGGAAAACAGTTTTGAGATTTATTGCGACATCAAATGAAAAAAAAAACATATTACAATGTTTTTTCTTTACAATCATTTAAATTCCAGCGAAAATTAATTTCAAATGATTTCAGATAGAACAGATTCACCTGATATTTCCTTATTATTATTATGACTTTAAATTAAAGTATAATTTTTGTTTTTTACTGTATTTAATATATAATGATGCAAATATAATTTAGAATTTACGACTCGTAAGGAAACTTTAATTTAATATAGTAGAAATTAAATGTCGCAAGTGAAAAAGATTATTTAACCAGAATTTTAAAAAATATATTTCTTTAAAAGTAGTTCTTAAGCAATGAAATCCTTCTTTTCTCTTATACAAGATTACTGTAATTAGATTTTAAGGAGACATTAAATCTCCTATTGTCAAGGTTTAAGTAAATGTAATTAAAATTTAATGCAATTACAGAGCAATTGCCGATAAAATACGATGTCTTTAAGTAAAATTTAATGTATTTTCTCTCTCTTATTCAACTCTCAAAAGAAACATAGTGAATGCAAAAACTTATAGTACTTTCATATATACAATTCCGCAACTTTTTCTTTAATTTCTATACATTTTTTATTTTATTTTAGAAAATTTCTTGGAAGTGCTTCAATATAATTACAATTATATTTTTGAGAGCTATAACTTTTACGAATTTCACAAGTAATTAGGAAAATTTATCTAGTGAACAAGACACAATTTTGAATTTAGAATTTACGACTCGTAAGGAAACTTTTATTTAATATAGTAGAAATTAAATGTCGCAAGTGAAAAAGATTATTTAACCAGAATTTTTAAATAAGAAAGAAGAAATCGAAGAAATATTTTCTTATAATTATATTCAATAACAGCTCAAATCCTTGCCACAGTTCAATATTATTTTATCTCTTCTATATTTTTTAGTTTTTAAAATATAATACAAATCTTTCTTTTTTTGTAGAATTATAATTCGATATTTTGTGTAAAAATTCTCTACTTGTCTGGTCTCTTTTGTCTGGGACACACTTTCAAACTTGCCCATCTTATTTTTCTTTTGAATGCAAATGTCATATCGAAAAAAGAGGTGAGTGTTTTTGTCAAGAAGTTCCTTTCTTTCATCTACTCACTAAGCAATGGATGAATTTTGACTATAGGATAACCCGATGAGAAGGTTTTCAAAGAAAGAAAACTTTTATTTTTAATTTTACCAAATTTTATCTGAGTTTATAATATATGTATAAGAAACAAGGTCGCATTTATTTTTTCTATAGTGCAGATTTCATGTTGTTTTGATTTTTGTTCATTTGATCAGTATGAACAAGTGAGTATTTTTTAAAGTCACATATTTCTTACGATTTCATTCATTTTTGCATTTTTTGTGCATATCGATGAATATGCTTAAGCATTTTTATGGAAAAATCATTAGTTACAAAAATGAACTAAGTTTATGATAATAGTCCATGAGCTTAGTATTCAGAAGCATATTAAGATGTTTACCTTAATTTTTTCTTAACAGTTTATTATAAAAATGTTTCTATTTTTTCATTAAATATGTTGTACAACCATCGCTTGAATTTCTAAATAATTACTTTAATTCCATTACTTCAAGTTTCGTTGGAAGTGCTTTGGTTATGGAATTTAATTATTAAATTTTAAGTAGAGAATTTTTTGCTAAGGGGATTTAAGTTAATGTTTGAAATAAAAGTAGAAATTAATTCTTAAAGAAATAAAATTTTTTTTAAACATACTTTGCTATTTACCTCTGGAAGTGTGCCAATCAGGAAATGACCAGTTGTGGGAATGCCTAAATCTGTTAGGTTGTCTGACTATTAAACAAAAGGTTTTGAATCCAGTCAAGCATCATTCTGAGTTATTAAGGGGGTTAACTCTGCATAAGTCAACAAGGTTGCTCTCAACTGCTCTTCGAAGATGAAATTTGATGGAGTTGACTGCTGATTGCCATAGTCCTCCAAAATGAGGTGCAGCCCGAGGAATGAAATGCCATAGCAAATTTTCTGAAGCGACAAATTCTTGAAAGTGTTCTTTTTTCTGACACAATGAAAACACATGGTAATTTCATTGCTGGTATTTTTGAAGCTTGTTACACAGTCGCTAAATATTTCATTATAGCTTTCCTGTACAAGCAAAAATCTAACTTTTTCGAAAAATTTAGAAGTTATTTAGAGCTTCTAAATAAGCTTTAGAGCTATATTCTCAAGAATTTCAAAGTGTATAGCTTTGATATTGAAATAAAACAAAAATTCTAACATAAACCTGAAATGATTTCTGTACACGACCAGATTTATGTATTACCATGAATGGGCCAGCATATCCAAATCAATTTGATTAAACACTCTTCGAAAGTATGATTCTACACGCTGTCAGATCAGCCATAATAGGTTTCTCAATTTGACCACGATGTTGACAAAAAATAACAAGTTGTTATATCATTTTTCTAATATCTGATCTTGCAGAAATAATCCAGAAACCTTTTTCTGATTAAAGAAAGCAAAAGCGTAGGAGCTGCATGAAAATGTTTCATAATAATGTCTAATTATTAGCTTACCGATGTAATGCTTTTGAGAAATGAAGATTGGATGTATTTTTCATTTTCCAATAGATGTGAGTTCTTTAAACGTCCTCCAACACGAATCATTCTCTTTCTATCCAAGAGTGGACTCAAGGAAACATTTAGCTGTTTAACTTAAAAATTTACCCTTTTTCCAAGAATAACGTTTTTTCGGGAAATGGAGCTTTGAGCAACGCTTATTACAAAACACGTAGCTTCATTTCCTTCCTTGATATTCAAAAATCTTGTAATTTTAAGAGACATTTTCAGACAGTTGTTGATAAATCTTAAGTAATAACCTACTATGCGACACAAATTTAAGCAAGAGGAATATTTAACAACAACAATGAATAATCTCCTATTTTGATTAAATTAACAACACAACTTTTCTTTTCTTCTTTAATTAATACTGGGTTGTCCAAAATTATTTTAATATCTTCATGCACTAAATATTCTGCATCAAAATTTTGTTACCAATATTGTCCATGAAATCACTGATCGCATTCAATAAACTCATTAGATTGCAACCGTCTTGGAGTTAATAATAATTAACAAGGTTACATTTTCCTTCAACATGGCTCCATTACACATCAGGAATTTGATCTTGAATTTTTGATGCTCTATTAGCCACAAATTTAAACCATCGTCGTGATTCAGAAGATATCCAATATAATTTGATAGTAGAATCTGATCACGCAAGGCAATTACTAACTGGAATGTTTAGGCATTTCATTACTTGTTTTAACAATTTAGCTAACAGTAAAGGAGTTCATAATTCTAGTATAGACAGAAGCTAAAATGTAAGTGGTATTAATCTAGTTTTAGTGGTATTAATCTGAAACTGCAGTACCGGTAGCTGAAGAGAGCTGAGGAGACTGGTCTAATGCTGTGCTACGGCTGTTTATTTTGGCAGTAACTGCCAAATATTGGTCCTGATTCAGCGTTGTAACACGGGGAAGACCCGTACTGTAACGTGTACTCACATTACCATCATCTTTGAACCATCCCCAAAGTCTAGAGGTGACACTCTGGGGGATACAAAGTTCCTTGGATACTTACAGCAGGTTACGTGGTAATTTCAGGCGGCCTATAATTCTACCACGTAAAATATCATTCAAATGTTTTTTTGTGCCACAACTATGCGGTTATTTCACTGAAAGATTTTAATGCGCATATGAACAATTTTACCACTTTGTAACTATTTTTTATATACCCCTCTCTTACACTGTGGTCATTGTAACGTACTATCGGCGCCACCTGGTGGTTTCTTGTAATTTGCTAATAATTCTGCAAGATGTGTGCGATAATTTAACATGGAAAATTTTATTTTAGAGTTAAATGTCTGTGTGATTCTGAACTATCCTTAATGTACGGATATGAGTGTAAATAGCTGTCCAGTAAGCCTTTTCGGATGAATCACAAAATGCATGCAGCTCTATTTTATGAAAATTCTCAACAAAAACAAACTTAGGAATTTTTAAATTTCTGAGTAAACTTAATTCACTATGAAAGTGAATACAATAATTAGCTTTTTGTGTGCTAATAGGATATTTCCAATCTGACTTATCTGACCACAATTTCTGTAAAAAAAATTTTGCAAAGTTAACAGTGGGTGCTGGTAATCTAAATTTGTCAAGACGTTTTGCTACTACTAAAAGAACATTACGTTTTGTAACAGAAGAAATGTTCGAAGGAAGTACTATGAAATCAAACGTATCACTATAAGGATGCCAGTTTATTCCTAACATCTTTATTGGTGGACATTTTTTTATATCTAACTGACGGGAATCTTTTTGAGTTCAAGTGATAAGTCTTCTAATTCTTAAGGCATAAATTTAAATCACATTCTTAAAATAAGACCACCTTTGCGCATTAAATTATCAATGTCATAAATTAAAATATTAGCAGCTGTTTTAGAAGAAGCCACACAGTTTAAATATCGTCCATGAATAAATCCTGTTTTACAATACTTAAGGATTTGGGAAATTTAATTTTCTCATCTAAAGATAGTTCTAAGAGCGAGCGAGTAGCCAAGAAGGGTGTGAAAGACGTTCAATAAGATACACCTAAGAGTCTATATTGTTGAATTGGATTTGTGTGTTTATTTCTCTAAAATATACACTGAAAATCAATATCTTCCTGATCAAACGTAGTTGCTTGTACATTTTCTCAATATCAGAACAAATAACAATTCAATTTATCCTGAATCGAATGATAATTTAAATCAATTTGGTTTAATTATAGTTCCAACAAATAATAAATCATTTAGTGAGCACTTATGACATGTTTTAGTGGATGCATAAAAAACAACACGTAGCTTAGTAGTGCTACTTGTAGGCCTTAATACTGGATGATGAGGTAGATAGTACACACTAAAACAGAAGGAGTACACTCAGAATTAGTGACTAGTTCTCGATGTGTATCAAATTAGATATTCATTGAGAAATGCTTGATATAATTTATTTGCATCAAGTTTGTTAACGAATCAATTTTCTAAAAGCAAAAATCTTTTGAATCACCTAATTTTCATGGATGTTCCTTATAGGGCAACCAAACTATATACCGACCTGTGCTATTTCTGCATTGAGCAGTTTGTAAAGTATCTTCACATTTTACTCACAATTCTGATTTTGAAAACATTGTGTTTTCAAAGACCAGAATCATTTAACCATCTCCTCAGCATTTAATTTAATATTACTTAGCGATATGTAAAAGCATGCATTGGAATTAAATAAGGCTGTTCCAGAAATTATCCAACCCAATTTTGATCGAACAACCGTGGGATGTTTCTTATTTTTTTAATTGGTTCTCACTCAAAACCCCTGACATGAAAACATTGATTCTATGAAGTATATCTATTTGTGATGTCTTGAAGAATTTTGGATCTGCTAATACTAAATCATTGAAAGATTCAACTATACTTGGTGTTAGTGATTTATGTCGTAAATTACCACCAACCTTATCAATAAAATCATTTGAAGTTTTAAAAGACTGTTCTAGTGAAAAATGAGGTGAGAAAGTTATTTCAAATTCTCTATTAATCTATGAATCTGTCAAAACCAAACATGAAATTTGAAGATTAACTATTTCTTTTTCAACCAAGTTTTGTCTTCAGTGATTAAATTAGCCGGTGAACCAGAATCTGATAAGGCTCGACTGTTTTGATGTGTTCTGGCGTGTTCTTCTAGAAACAAAAGTAAATTACTTAAAATTCCAAATTCATTACCATTTAGTTGACGCTTATATTATATACGAATATTTTTTGTATCTAATTTTTAAACTATTAAGTAAATGATCAATATATCTGCAAACCCATCTGTTTTTTTATCTAAAACATTTACATTTAAAAATTGTATGCGTTCATTAGTGACATCTACAAGTTGTAAAAGTAAATTAGGAAAATCTGCAGTATTGCTGTGGTAATAATTTTTAATAAGACTAGTTACTAAAACTCTCTTGATTGAATATTTATCTTTAAATAAAACACAAGCTATTTTATAATTTGAATGTGTTACAGAAATTGCATGAATGATTTTAAGAGTATGGGATTTACGAAAGCATTTTAAATATTGAAGTTTTTGTCTATCTGACAAGTTACTATTAGAATAAACATAGGCTTGTCTTAATCCGCAAAAGAAAGTCCATTCTTCTGCTATACCATAAGATATCGGAAACTATAACTGAGGTAATCTTGCATCCATAAATTGTGTCTTAGTGTCGGCTGAGGAACTTAAATTTATGTCATTGCAAGTAATATTAATGCAATTTATGCGCTCTAAAAGCAAATAAAGCTGATGTAAATTATTTTGCAGCTTTTAAAATTCCTCAATATATGCTTCAATACTTTTTGGCTACATACAATATATATATCTCACTGAAAATATTCAATATTTCGTTACTTAAATTGCTGAATTCCTTTTTCAAAAATCCAAGTTTTGCTTCACCTGAATCAATAATTTCAAAATTAATTTTATTTCTTAATGTAATTAATTTTGAAACTCTTTTCTTATTTAAAAGTGTCTTAGGATCCCTAAATATTATTAAAATTCCCACAACTTCAATGAAATTGAAAATAAACTTCTACTTGGAATAAATAGAATCAAAACAAATACTCGTTTCATGCGTTTTTCGATATTTCGTTTCTCAATCAAATTTCATCAGACTCCTGGCTCAATTTGACCATAAGTTTAGATGCGTAAACCAATAAATAATCGTGGAGACAAAATCCAAAGAGCTGTAGAAAATTTATTAAAGTCTAAAGCGATGCGGTACAAAAATGCGTTGCTTGTAAACAAGACATAAGAAAAAATTAAGAGAAAATAGAACAAATTACATCTACTTACAAAAGTGTCATCTGTATGGAATTAAACATTCAGTTACCTCACATTTTGTAATCATCATTTCAAAAATCAACACATGATTCTAATATTAACAATGTCTGTTGATGTCGTTAACGATAAGAAAAGAAAATAATTGGTATATTAGCTAAACAACCATGATTTTACATATTTTGTTTTCAGAGTCTGTTACACTTAGCTTGTAGGTAATCCATTAACATTTTACTTTCCATAATTATCATTTGAAATTCAGCACTGCGTTTTAGTCATAACTGGCTAAGTGAATTTTGGTGTAATTAAAACTCCCTTTAATTTATCACAACTAATCGGATTATTTTCTTTGTTTTAACAAAAAATAGGTTCTTTCCGATCATCAAGACCAAAATATTTGCTAAGTTTGTGAACTTTAACAATCAATTTAAAAGGTAACGGATCATTATTAATGAAAATTAATGAAGAATCCTTATCTTTGCACTTTGTTATTTAAAATAACAACAATTAATGATAATTTTAATGAAAGGAAGTTAATCATTACTGTAAAATGTCTTATAAAGTAATTTGCAAGAAAGAAAATAATAATCATTGTGCCCCTAAAATTTCTGGCAATTAACAGATTTGATCGCTTTCGTGAAGTTTGTCTCAGAATAATTATTCCATATTTTTCTTATAGGAATATTTATCGCACTTTCTTTTTAATTTCGTTTGTGATAGGCTGAAATATCCCATTCCAAAAAATGAGTGGTTTAAACTTTAATTCATAGTGAGTGTAAATTCTTCAAAGTATTAATTAATAATTTTATTCTACAAGTACATGGTTTTAGAAGAAAACATGGATTAGTTTTAAGGATAATTTTTTAAGATGAATATTTATTTGCCTTTTTAAATTTTAATTGAGAGCGGAGAAACAGAACTTTAATATTAAGTGCCATTATTATTTAATTGTTGGAATGCAGAGGGCTATTCTCTCCTGCATTACATCTCAGTTTTAATAAAAAATAAAAATATATGTCGTATACAAGGTAACTTAATGAGAAGACAATTTTTTAAATTTATTTTTTAATGCCTATTTTTTTTATATACAGATTTGACTTACATAGTTTTTTTCTAATAAATGTAATTTGAGAAAAATTAAAATTATGGTATTATTTTTACTTTTGAAACAAACTAGAAAAATGAACAATTATTTTAATAAATTTTCTTAATTATTTTAATAATTAATTTAATAAATAATTGTTTATTTCCCTAGACAGTATCCTTTATATAACTTTGTCTGTATATATGAAAGTAACATATTTTACAAACCTTTTGTCTCTATTTTTCAATTATAATAAATCTTAGGTATTTTTATTTAAAGCGAAATATAAAATTTCAAAATTTTAATTATTTTTTTTCCAACGACGGACACTTGTGTGACGATCCCTAGCATTCAGCAAGGCCAGAAATTGCTACTCATTTGTCGTTACCCAGTAAGCCCCTATAAACCAAATCACGGAAGCGAATTACGTTGCCCATGCCATACCAACACAAACTCATTTATAGCCACATTCATACAGCACCACAGAAGACAGGAGATGGAAACACAAAGGAAGAAAGTAACATCCATGCTCCAAACCGGGATGTGAAAGCGGGACCCGCTGCACAGGAGTCATGAACGCTAGCCACTCAGAAATGGGTCGGCAAAAATTTTAGTTATTCTATATATTATAATAACAATATATGAAAACCAAATAATACTGCACATTTTACATAAATTTCAATAATGTTTGAATGTAATATTTAAAATAAAATGATACAAAAGCAACAAACTAACATAAAATAGTAAAGGTTTGACATACACCTCTCAAATCCATAATTTACTAATATCTGGTTAAATAAAAATTAGAAAATAAAACGTCATACAGTTTTAAGAATGAAATATATAAATTTAAGGAAACTAATCTTAAAAATAATCAAAGATTAAAGATTATCTTTTATATTTTTTGTTACTTATTATACAAGCATTGCATTGATGAGATTATGAATGGTATCAATGAGAAGGCTTAAGAATTGACAAGGAAAAATTTACATCCGGTAAAAAAAAAAATTACAAACCATTAAATTGCAATGGTTTCTTTTTATGAGTTTAAAATTATTTTTAGCTCTTTTTTTATCTGATGTTTAACAAATTGAAATTGTAAAATTTAATTGAAAATACTTTGTATTGCTTCAAAATAAATGAAAGAAATTTCCATATCAACTCTTGCTTTATTTTACAAAAGAAATTAGGCATATTTTTTAAAATTTACGTTTATTTTTAAATGGGATTTTTATGTTTAATTTATGCTTGTTTAATTAATATATTTTTAGATTTACTTACGAAAATAGTGATGGATTTATTCTTCGACTTAAATTTACGCGTTTGTTCAATGTATTTTGCAAAAGAATGAAGCTCAATTTTTTTCATACATATTAGTCGCTATTTTTAAATAATCAGACATAATGATAGGTTATTATCCATATATATATATATATATATATATATATTTGGTTTGAAAATAATAGCTTATTTTATGTTTAAATTTTTTAAAGTTTAGTAAGCAAATGTACTACATTACTCATTACGATCAAAGCTCTATTTTCCTTTATTATTTTATTTTTCTATCTTATTTTAATACCTTTTAAATACTCCTGCATAAATTGTTTGAAATTATCCACCTAAAAATCCTTAATTTATATTTTTAGATTGAATCTGAATATATTTCGCATTAATTAAGAAAACATTTTTGTGAAATATGTTAAAGATAAAGTCTTTTAAAATTCAAAATACTTACATTATTAAACTCTTATAAACAATATAATATATTGAAAAATATTTTAACATTAAAATGTTTTATACATTGCATTGATAATTAAATAGTGAATATTACCATGTAATTATATTACATGTCATTTAATGTAACTAAAAAGGGACAAGATTTATTTTTATAAAATAAAATTGATATGACACTAATGAAATAAATCACAAAAAATAAATTTAAGATTTACATAAAATATAAATTGATTTTTACTGTTGTGAAAAAATACACAAAGTTATGTTTAAATATTTTATATGTTAGACTAAGTATGAAAACTATGAAAATTTATATAATTATATATAATGTGTTTTCATTTTTAAACTGATTGAATTTTAAATTATGTTGATTGTTAAGGGACAAATAACAATGCATTATTACAAAAAGCATTAGTAATACACTAAACTGTGTTTTTTATTTTTATTAACAAACAGAATTTTTTTATTCAAATAAATAACACTCATATACCAGATTAATGATTAAAATTGTTTTAAAATAGATAAGTTTTTGTAGATACGATATAAAGAATAAATCTGATAATTGCAATACAAAACTTTTAATTTGCATTTAGTTTTTAAATACATTTCCTCTTTTTTACCAAAAGTTTTAGAATTATAATGTAACAGATTTTTTTAATTTTGATTTTTTCCATGTCATAAATTTCGTAAAAAGGAATATTTTCTATAATTTTCAATACGTTATTTTTAAATATCATGCAATATACTAACAAATTGAAATAATTACACCAAAGGCTATTTTAGAAATCTAAGTTGAGATTCATGTTAAATTTCATTTACTTAAATGTTATTATATTACTTACTAATAAACAAAAATTTTACAAGAGCATATTAATCGTTTTTCTATCAAACTATAAATGTATGTGTCGTTTTTAAGTATTATATTGGGGATGTTAAATATTATCTCAAAGTAAGCTCTTCAGTAACTGGTTAGTAATTTTGAAAATTGTGCATATTCTTCGCAATATTTACTGTCAATTTTGATTTTTTTTATGCTATCGAAAATGGCAATACACATATTTAGATGAGTGTGAAAGAGAATGATATATCTGAATCTTTGGAGTAAATTATTTATGGAATTTTAAAATTTTTAAAATTTCTATGAGAGAAATTTAATATTTTTCCACAGTATGGGGTTGTGAATTTTTTTAAAATCTAAATCTTAGAAAATAATTTAAATTTAATCAATCAAACTTAAAAGAATATCTTTAAAAGTAAAATGTATAATCACTTGAAACATTTTATTAAAAAGACAATATATGAGTTATTTTTAAGAGTGAATAAAGATTGATTTGATAAAAAGAGTTCATTATAAATTAGATTTTTTTACAATATAATATGAATACCAGATTTATTAAAACATTTCCAAAATAACGTTATGTTTTACTCTTTTCTGATAAACACATTAAAATATTTTCTTTTCTAATTTAAATGAAATGAAGAATGTCAGGTAAAATGACAAATCTTGTTTCAAATGGTAATTCATTAATGAGATTTAAGAGTAATTCATAATATTTTCAAAAGTTACTGATGAAACTTGCATATTATCTTAATCTTAATTTGAACAGTTATCCTATTTTCTGTAATCCTATTTTGAGAAATGTATATTTTATAATAAATTATATTTGTTTTAACTTACAAGTAATAAAAATTCTAAAATATATGAATGGGCTATCACACAAATCAGTATTTATATAAATAATAAATATAATGCCTTTGCATAATTTTAAATTTCTGCACTATTCATTTGAAAAACACAAATTTGCTTTTCAGAATGACTTACTAATATTTTGAATACATAAATGAGTCATCTAAATATGATCTTAAAGCTCTATGAAAATAAATAATTTTTTTTCCCAAAAGGTGATGCGAGAAACATTGAATGATTTTAAACTTACAGAATTATTTTCGTAATAGTATCAAATTTTGAAAATTTGTACTTACTAGTTTATAAATTTAATTTTATATCCTAACATTTAATGTAATTAAATAACCCCACTCAAATATTAGTGTTTAACACATGTTTGAAAATATATGCATTTTTAGGTATTAATGTGTCAGATGCAATCAGCTAATTTCATTTATATTTTGCATATTATAATTATAAAATGATAATTTTCGAAGATATTTGGGATTGTATTTATGTGTACAATTTACAGTCGAATAAGTATATCGTTTAGTAAAATAAAATAAAATTATAAACTTCAAATATGTCTCGATGGTTTCATTACTTTTATTTTATGCATATTTTTGTGGTATTATGCTGTATGTTATAATGAATATAAATTTGAAACCAACATTTTTATAGTTTATTTAAAAATAATGTTAATACGTTTGAATAAATTGGTAGATTTGGCATATTTGAATGCAAGAGTTCTTTGAATGAGAAATTCTTGTCGTTATCAGTTTCTTCACTTTTAATTAAGTTGGAAAAATGAGTAAAAATTTTAAGTTTTATTTTTAAAAACCAAATGCAAGAGTAAGTGTAATTACTGATAGTCTTTTGCTCATTGTCAATGACAAATAGCTAAATTAATTTTCCTATAACAATTCCAGAAAAAAAAAACCATTTTTCGTGAAATCCTGAAGAAATTATTGATTTCAGATAATTCGCGACTGCAAGAATTTTTGCAAATAGATAGTCTTCATCTGCTTTAAAACTGTTTGGAAAGATATGCTTTGGGTCTTCAATAAAATGCAAGGTACATTAGTTCCTCTGCATATCGATTTTAAAACAAAGGTGCTGATTGTAATATGTTAACTATCATTTCTGTAACTTGTTAAATGCCATTTATGATAACTATTTTATTTACCATAGAATAAAGATATAAAAATATAAACAAACGAGTATGCATTTAATGATCAATTTATTTTCTTACAAAATTCTGTGTTTATAACCTCACATTATATATTAAGAGTTTATATTTATTTTTTATTAATTATCTTTAAAGCTTAAGCGAAATGTCTCTTATTGGTAGTTCAGTACGCTTAAGATATACTATTGGAAATGATATAGTATGATAAATAAAAGAAGTAATTCAATGAATATTATTAAATTTCATATAAATGGACAAATGTATGAACATATTTCTGAGTAGTTAAATTATAAGTAGAATAAAAATAATTGTTAAGTAAAATTGTTAACATTTACAAGAGAATATTTTTGTAAATAGTAAACAATTCATAATAGAATATGCTTTTGAATTTGTTTGGAATTTTCATCCTTGGGTAAGAAAGAAGAAATGTAGATCCTACAAAAAAGTTGGAGTTATGAAACACTTTCATATAGTTCACCATCTCTATTTTACTCACAAATCTATATTTTACGAAATATGCGTTTAATTATAAACTTTTTCTTACTGAGCATTCATTTATATAAAATTTCCTTTTGGTTACAAAAATCAATTTATTAACTTCAGACCTAAAACTCAATTAGTTATTTTAAACTATAGTAATTTTAACCTCGACTTATTAATATCAAAATAAAAAAATTAAATGAATTATAACTATTCTAACTAATTAAATTTATATTTTCAATTTTGATAGTGAGTATTTGATTGATAAAAATCAATTGTGGTTACTTTAATCTATACTAATTATAACCTCGAATTATTAATATTAAAATTAAAAAACTAAATGAATTATAACTATTCTAACTAATTAAATATATATTTTCAATTTTGATAGTGGATATTTGATTGATAAAAATCAATTAGTTATATACTTTAATCTATAGTAATTATAACCTCGACTTATTAATATCAAAATAAAAAAAACATTAAATGAATTATAACTATTCTAACTAATTAAATATATATTTTCAAATTTGATAGTGGATATTTGATTGATAAAAATCAATTAGTTACTTTAATCTATAGTAATTATAACCTTGACATATTAATATCAAAATAAAAATAATTAAATGAATTATAACTATTCTAACTAATTAAATTTATATTTTAAATTTTGATAGAGGGTATTTGATTGATAAAAATCAATTAGTTACTTTAATCTATAGTAATTATAACCTCGACGTATTAATATCAAAATAAAAAAAACTAAATGAATTATAACTATTCTAACTAATTAAATATATATTTTCAATTTTGATAGTGGATATTTGATTGATAAAAACCAATTAATTAATTTAATCTATAGTAATTATAACATCGACTTATTAATATCAAAATAAAAAAAATTAAATGAATTATAACTATTCTAACTAATTAAATATATATTTTCAATTTTGATAGTGGATATTTGATTGATAAAAACCAATTAATTACTTTAATCTATAGTAATTGTAACCTCGACTTATTAATATCAAAATAAAAAAAAATTAAATGAATTATAACTATTCTAACTAAATAAATATATATTTTAAATTTTGATAGTGGATATTTGATTGATAAAAATCAATTAGTTACTTTAATATATAGTAATTATAACCTCAACTTATTAATATCAAAATAAAAAAAATTAAATGAATTATAACTATTCTAACTAATTAAATATATATTTTCAATTTTGAAAGTATATTTGATTGATAAAACTCAATCAGTTATTTTAATCTATAGTAATTATAACCTCGACTTATTAATATCAAAATAAAAAAACTAAATGAATTATAACTATTCTAACTAATTAAATATATATTTTCAATTTTGATAGTGGATATTTGATTGATAAAAATTTCAAAATAAGCAATTGCCAATATTTTAAAGCAGCTTTGAATACAGTAGTGTTTTCAGTATTAAATATGAACAGATCTCACTAATTAAATAAATGTTAAGCTGAAAAAGACTTTTTTGATAAAGGTTAAAATTATCTGAACACATTCGGTTTTGCTATACATTTAAGAACATATAATATCTCTTAAAAAAAGATTAACAAACTTGGTAAATTAGTAATATATATATATATATAATTTGCATATGTATATATATATATATATATATATATATATATATATATATATATATATATATATATATATATATATATATATATATATATATATATACATATATATATATATAAATTTCTTTAAAAAATAGTAAATATGCAAAAAAAAATAAATGACAACAAAAAAAAATTCTCAATTTCAGGGAAAACAATTATCATTAATTCAGTTTGAAACCATGTCTTATGTAGGAAAAAAAAAGTATTTTATTGACATCAAGCAGAACTGTTTCTCTTTCTATCGGAAAATAATTACCTCCATGGTGTTTGATTTCCTTTATCTTTCCAACAGAAAATATTTTTTATTGCAATTGGAAAGGAAAATATACTAATAAAATTTCATTGATCAATAATTTTATTAGATATTTGTTTGACGTCAAATTTTAATTGTGTGGACATTTATTCAAATACTGATTTTTTGATAATTTGAGTAATATAGAAAGTGTTTCCAAATTAATATATATTTATATTTAAGTTAATGAACAAACAATAATTTCATATTAGAGGATTAAACGTTAAACATTTATAAATTTTTAAATGCTAAAAGAATTATACGTTATTTTATTTTAAAAGTGACCTAGGTTAAGAGTGTTAAATTTATTAGGTTTATCGGAAAACACTGTCCATGGATCAATAACTACGTTATTAGAACAATGTTAAAAAGATCTTTTTCAAACATCATTGGAGATCGCAGAATGTCTAATTTAGCTGACCAAATTTTTCGGGCCATATTTGGATTATAAGATTGGTGTGGAAGCATTCAAATGGATGTATCATGAATTAAATAAAAAAAGTTGATGATAAAGTCATCATATGCCCATGTCTGCTTGTTTGGAAAAAAATTTAACCCTTCTTGAATCGGCTGATAACTGAGGATGAAAATTTGATTACTTATGAAAACATTGTAAAGAAAAGGGTATATTATACAAAAAAAGCTAAACCTTCCAAATCTAAAGCTAATTTGAATCTGCTTAAGAGAATTTTGTGTATATGGTGGGGCATTTGAGGAATAAATGATTGTGATCATTAAAAAATGAACGGAAAGCTCATTTAGGAAAAGTATTATGAACAACAAGGTAATTGAAATGAAGCAGTCTACGACAAGAAGCCAATTATGTCTGAAGAAAGTGACCAAAAAAAAGTTTGGAAAACAAAACGCACATCTAGACTGTAAAATTCTGTTTCATGCATTATATTTTCCTGATGTATCACCTTCCAAGTATCACTTGATTTGCAGTTACAGAATTTTTGAAGGGCAAACAGTTCGCAAATGAAAAAATATCAATGAAACACTGCTTCCATCTTTTACATGAGAAAATGGCACATTTTTCAAAAGGTTTAGTAATTTCCCTCTCACAGGCAAGAATTCAATATTAATAATTACATATTATTTAATAAAGTTTATTGACATTACGAAAATTTTTGTATCTTGTTTTATGGAATGGACAGAAATTTTAGGTAGAACTAAAAGTTCTATTATTTTTTAAATTAAATTTTCAAGAATAGGGACTGCTTTTAAATATTATATTTTTTTATTCCAATTAACATTATATGTTCTTTAATTTTAATTTTATATCATTTTTATAGAATGGACTACGTAAAAAAAGTAGAAGGACACTTAAATTTGTAACAATAGCCGAAAATTATTTTATTTGTACTAAAATGTTTATTACAAATATTTTACAAGTATTTTAAAAATACAATTTTAAGTCCAGAATTATGATATCCAAACATCAAAATATTAATAGCAATAAAAATAGCTTCTCTTATTTGAAACTTCGTAAAAAAAAGTTGTAATTTTAATAAGGAATGTTCTTTCCAGAGTGGCCTTTATAACTTCAAATATTCTGCTAAGAGGAAATGTAGAGATTGAACTTCTGTTTGACAAAAATTGTCCCACGAGTCATTCAATGCATCTCGAAGCTGAGTTAGCGAATCAAATTGCTTCCCATCAGCATAAACTCGACGAACTAGCATTGCTCAGATGTTTTCCACTATATTAGGGTTAGTACTTTTTCCACTCTATTAGGGCCATAATAAAACATCCACATTATTTGTTAGGAACCAATGTTTGACTCCAGCGTCATTGTGAATAAAAGATACGACATGATGAAACTTTAACTTTTCACCAGTTTCATCATGTCAGAGGCATAAGAAAGAAGATCGGAATTCAGCATTTGAACGCATGCTTTTTGCCTACCATTTAAGAAAACCAGACTTGTCCTTCTTCCGGGTCCAACAGCCAATGAAACAATTAAACTCTCTCTTTTCATTTGTTGTGTTGAATAGTATTCGTCTTCATTCCCCAGACAATGCCAGTAGTGCTGATATCCGTCTGGACCACCCATATTAAATTTGTTTTCATCGGAAATTATCACAGAAGTCCATTTGTAGTCCATGACATGCTCCTTAGCCCAAGCTAAGCGGTTATAAATGTGTGAGCTTGTATCCACCTAGGATGATAATTCATTTTTGAAAATGAATTTTTGAGATATTTTAATATAGTTGTAAACTGTTTGTTTCTTCACTTGATTAAGACCTACTTAATTTCTTACCTCTGAAACTCTTCCTTTGTTCTTCTTAAACACACGAGAAAGTTTTCTTCACGTGGTGTTAATTTTTTCAGTCTTAACCAGTCTTCTTTTTCTTTCCATTTTTATAAGGATCTCTGATAATCATCAAACTCTAAAAAATCCTAATAAATGATTACAAATAAAATATTTCAACGTAATTATCAACAAATTACTCAATTAAAATATTGCAAATATGTCATTAATATTTTTATATATGAAGCTGTTAGATTACTAGAGGGATTTTCTGAGTATTTTTTGTTATCATTCCCACTAACAAAGTTTGGAATTTAAAATAACAATTATAGCACTCAGAAAACTTCAACTATTGTGATTATATATGAAAATAATTTAATCACAAACTTGTAAATTTTTAAAAATTTATATATTTATTTTAATATATTTACATCTCTTTTTTAATGAGAATTTTTAATTTAAATGAATTTATAAAAGAGTACAACAAGATCTGTTTAGATTTGGACTATGTCATAATTAAAAAATTATATAATTTTTTAACTTCAATTTGATTTTTTAGTAGCCTTCTTAAAAAAAAATTATTTTCCCCGCTGTTTCGGAAAAATATTGTCCACTACCATGTTTTATTTACTATATTGTTCAGTATCTTATAAAAGTCAGTTTTCTACTGCATGTTTAGAAGAATTTTACTTTATTTTACAAATGCCATTTTATAAATTATGAAAATCCAAATCACAATACTCGTTTAATAATGTTTCTTTTGAACTTCAGTCGTCTTATTTTTTTTGAAATAAAATATAATGATATAATGCAATATTTACAAATAATTATGCAGTAATATAACGAATGTTTTAGTATTTTGTCAGAAATGCGTATGATTTTCTTTTAGCAAAATACTCTCATTAATATTCAAAATTCTTATCACGATTTGATAGGAATAAAATATTTTAACGATATGTTTTGTAATAACTGTAATCATATCTCTTTAAACCTGCAAGACGCAAAGAAAGATAAACGTAGTGTGCCGAAATTATTGCCTAATATAGTTCTTTGCTAATATTATAATGTAATTATGTATTTCTATTTTCAGAAAAAAATTGATAAAGAACATTTATTTTGACCTTTCATGATAATAAATCTTGATTTGCGAAAGTAAAATATTATTTAAAGCAACAAATTTTAAATATTTGACAAATTAAAATAAATATATATTGCAATGCTCAAAATTTACAAAATTGTTTTCCTGCATAAAAATATTTGGGGTAATGTTTTACAAATTTAGCTCCAGAAAGTGTCTATGAAACATAAAATTATTCATGAAATCTTCAATTAAGCGTATCAAGTATGTAAATATTAAACATGATGGCAAATATAAGTAAATGGTTTAAGTATTATATGTAAAAACTATTCCTGATGATTTCTTACGTATAATAATTTAATAATATCAAAGAAGGTGAACTTAATGAAAGTCCTATGAAAATAAAGATCAAAAACGCACACACGAACGCATGTACACACACACACGTACACACACACACGTACACACACACACACGAACGCACGTACACACACACACGTACACACACACACACGAACGCACGTACACACACACACGTACACACACACACACGAACGCACGTACACACACACACACGAACGCACGGACACACACACACGTACACACACACACGAACGCACGTACACACACACACGAACGCACGTACACACACACACGTACACACACACACGAACGCACGTACACACACACACGGACACACACACACGAACGCACGTACACACACACACGTACACACACACACGAACGCACGTACACACACACACGAACGCACGTACACACACACGCGAACGCACGTACACACACACACGTACACACACACACGTACACACACACACGAACGCACGTACACACACACACGAACACACGTACACACACACACGAACGCACGTACTCACACACACGAACGCACGTACACACACACGAACGCACGTACACACACACGAACGCACGTACACACACACGAACGCACGTACACACACACGGACACGTGCCACACACACGAACGCACGTACACACACACGAACGCACGTACACACACACGAACGCACGTACACACACACGAACGCACGTACACACACACGAACGCACGTACACACACACGAACGCACGTACACACACACACACTTCTTAGATTTAGAATGCTAAAAAAATATGGTAAATATTAGCGCCAAACACAGTAAGCTGTTATATAAAATATGAACGTTTACTGTACGTGTATCTGTTATAATTTAATTTTTTTTAAATATATGTAATCAATTTACATACATTTCATTTTTTCTCTGAAAATGTAACTTAGTATATGTTTCAACATTTTGCTAGATGAAATAGATATTATGCTCAAACATAATGATAAGACCATAGTAGTGTATTTCTGTGCTGTTAATTCTCACGGAGAAAAAATTTTCTTGGCAACATTCACGTTAAGTAAGAGACATAGTAAAACATAATTGGACTGAGGCAGCAGTTTTAGCAATAAATAAATACTAAAATAAATATATTATGCGAAAAAAGTTTATTGCATTATTTAAAATTAAAATTATTATTGAATCTTTGATAACAACATAGTAAACCCTTTTAAATTAGAAGGAGAAATGTGTATAAATATATTGCTTATATGTGAGTCACACACTCGTACCCTTTAACTTTCAAACTAGAAAATTCCCTATTTGTAGAAAAATAATAACCAGGAAACCCTATTATTTTTGCTGGAATCATTCTTTGATTATTTCAAGATATAATTAAAAAATTCAAATGAAAATTAATTTTGGAGTACGAGTTATTTACACAAGATTTTAAGAAATGCTGTTCAACATCCTCATAAAGCAAACGCAAAAATTTAGCATAGCTAAAAGAACTGTTTTTCTCGAGTCTTTGATCTGAGCATCAATTATTTAATTAAGAGGACACCTTATTATACTTAACATAACAAGAGATTTTGTTGAGGTATTTAAGATTGCCTTTTCTTCCAGTTTGAAGAGTTTGCGAATCAGCCTCAAAAAGAAAAAAAAATCTCTAGCTCAACTAACGTCTCGGTCCAGTTGTGATATTAACAGCACAGAGTTTAACCCTCGCCAATCTGTCTAAGTTGGTGAATGAGGCGAAACATTAGAAAAGAAAGTCATATTCCAAGATGGGCGTAATAAATTTCATATATGATTTTTTTAGAGAAACTGTGTCTGTACCTCTGTCATCGGCCGTATTATATTTAAGAATATTTAATATTTTGATGCTCTTTGAGACAATATGTTGAATGTGCTTGTTAATTATCCATTCTGGATCTGAAATACATTCTAGGTATTTAGGATGCTTTTCATAAACCATGTCTTAACTATCCCCCGTTAGTTTTGGTCCATTCCCCGTTCGTTGGTATTTGTGTAATTGTTGGAGGTAAAATGGTAAAACAGACATAGCATAGCGGAAACTGAGTTGGAATTTTAAAACAAAATTTGGCATTGCACACATAGCGTAATTGAGATTTTTCTCAATTTCAATCAAATTATTAATAAACCCTCAAAAAACAATATCGTCATGCCAATTCATTCAATAATGGGGAGAAATTTTTCTATAGCTGCTAAAGACAAAGAGAGAAAAGACTAAAGACAAAGACTAAAGACAAAGAGTACTGAACTCAGTCTTTAAAAATGGTGAAAGATTTTACTCTTTTCTACTAAGAACTAAAAATCGAAACTAAGCATTGAGAACAACTTCAATAACTAAAGGTGCAAAAGCTCGAATAATTTTATATATATTTTAATAAATGTTTATACAATATTTACATAAAAGGAATAGGCTGAAAGCCTCTAAAATTCTAAATTCAATAGAATAAAACATCATAGGATATTAATCCCTTCAAACAAACTTATACGCACGTATTACAATCGAACAAATTCTAAAAAACGAAAACATTCTTTTTTCAACAATCCTAAAATAAACAAAATCTAACATGTGCTTATAGCGCCATCTGTTGACAATAAAATTTAACTAATATTTCGTTATACACTCCCCACCTGAACTCTGACAGGAGTTCATCTATTCAAATAAATTCATAAACAAAAAATTCACATTTCAAAGAAGCAAAATTTCTGTCAATCAGATTCTTCAAAAATGCAATACAAAAAACAAATAATAATAATAAAGTAAATACTTGAATTAAATTACATCAATATCAACAATACTTTTCAATATACAGAGTATACAAGAAACAAAAATTTTATCTAAAAATCAAATAGAAAGGCATTTAACAAATTAAAGAGAATTATTATCAAAATAAATACAAATATTAAGAAAGTAAGTTATTAAACAAATTCAAATTATTCAATTCAGTATTTAAATAAAATAAAATATATTAATGAAATGTTAAAGAGTTCAATATAGTTCAAGATGATATAAATGTTGTACAGTTCTTTTCAAAATCCCATTTCCGGTTTTTAATTCGTAGGATTGGACTTTACCGTCACGTCCAGGAATGGCTTTAATAATTCTGCCTAGTTTCCATAACAGTTTGTTTTTGTTATCTCCTTGAATCAGCACAACATCACCTAATTTTAGTTCGGGTTGAAAATCAGGATTTTTTAAAGAGTGTGAGCAGTTTTAAGGTCTAACAAATATTGCTTTTTCCATTTACTCCACAACTGTTTTAACAGCAATTCCTGATAGCGCTTTCTTTTTAAGTGAGTCTTTCTTGTTGTTTCACTATTGATAATGTCAGCGAATGTTAGAGGGTACTTAGGATTACTTTGTCCAAAGTTCAGGAAATGCATGGGAGTCACGGGTTGAGGCTCATCATTCTCATTATAAACGTAGCTCAAAGGTCGTGAATTAAGAACAGTTTCTACTTCGACGAGTAGAGTAGACATTTCCTCGAAGGTTAACAACGCTTTTCCCATAACTTTCCTCAAGCAGTTTTTGACGGATCTCACGAGTCTCGTAAAAGCCTCTCCACCATGCGGCTCGTTCAATAATAAGCTTCCACTGAGTTCTCTCTTTGGCAGTAAAATTCTTAAACTCATCATCTTCTAAAATTCTAGAAAAATTCTCAACTTCTTTTTTAGCCTTCTTGAAGGTTTTAGCGTTATCAGAATAGATGATTTTACAGTTTCCTCTTCTACTCAAAAATCTGTGAAATGCAAGTAAAAATGAATCTGTCGACATATTTGAAACTAGTCCCAGATGTAAGGCTCGGGTTACTGCACATGTGAATAATGCGATGTATAATTTTTGAGTATCCTTTGAATTCTTTACGTAAACTGGTCCAGCAAAATACAACACCACAAACAGAAAATGGGGGTGATTCAAGGATTCTGTCTTCAGGTAAGGGTTCTGTCATCTGGTTTGCAGGTTTGGATGAATATTTTTGGCAAATGAAACAACTTTTTATCGTCTTTTTGACTAACTGACGTCCTTTCGGGACCCAGAAACGAGATCTAACCTTAGCCAAAGTTGCAGTAGTCTTTCCATGCGTTATCTTCTCGTGTTGTTTATGTACAACTAAATAGGTCAATCTAGAATTTTTAGGTAGTATTATTGGATTTTTATTATCTACGGTAAAGTCAGAAAATTCTAATCTTCTTCCTAATCTCATGATTCCCTTTTCATCAATATATGGGACAAAATTGTACAGAGGGGAATTCTTGTCAATCGATCTACCTTCTTCCAAGGATTTACATTCTTTGGCAAAAAATGTTTTTTGTTCAGACCGAATCCAGAAATTTTCAGCTTCTAGTAGTTCTTCTGTTTTTATAGTTTCCTCAAATCTTCTACACTTTCTCAATCTTGAAACGAATCGTTTTATCTTAGCGGTGATCCTCAACAGTTTCTCTAAATCACTATATATTGAAACGTCAAAAAGGTTATCATTATTTTCGATAGTGCATTCAAGCTGATATAAATCAGTAGATATTTTTCGATATTCAAGTTTGGCTTCGTCAATTGCATCTGTATGATCTAATTTCGGCCAAAGATCAGGAGAGAGCTGAAGCCACTTTGGACCTTGGGTCCAAGTGGGCTCATTCGTTAATTTAGAGATTTTCGATCCTCGAGATACGAGATCTGCAGGATCGTCTACGCCAGAACAATAATGCCAATTTTGAGGTGAGGTTAATTTTTGAATTTCCTCGACACGATTCTTCACAAAGGGTTTGAAGGATTCGGGTTGTTTTCTTATCCAAAAGTAAACGATTGTCGAGTCTATCCAAAAAAGCACGGTACTTTTAACTTTATCGATTTTAAAATATTGTTACTTAACTTTGCTGACAATAATGCTCCCATCAACTCCAACCTAGGCAAAGTGAGAATTTTTAGTGGATTTACCCTTTTTTAGAAGCAACGAAGGCAGTTTTAATTTCATTACTGCTTGTTGTGAAACGTAAGTAGGCAACTGTACCATATGCTTTCGTGCTTGCGTCTGAGAAACAGTGAAGTTCGATATTTTGGACATCAAAGTTTGAGAATTTGAAAAAGTAATGACGAGGGATAGATAATTTGGCCATTTGAGGAATCTCCTCACACCAGCTTCTCCATTGGGAAGTCAAATCTACTGGTAGTGGTTCATCCCAATCTATACGCGATGACCAGATCTTTTGAATGAAGCCCTTTATTCTAACAGTGAAAGGTCCCAAAATTCCTAGAGGGTCGAAAATCCGACCTAACACCTGTAGGATAAATCTTTTCGTTTTTATAGGTTTAGACAAAAATGACAATAAGCTTCGAACATCAGAATACAATAGATCGTTGGAATTATCCTATGCCATACCTAACACCTTAAATGGGAGATTTTCTTTATCAAAAGAATCGGGATCTTCATCTGAAATAACACCTTCCTTTATCCACAATTCATTTAATTCTTTCGAGTTAGTACGAAACTTATGCAAATGCATACTAGCTTCTTTGAAAATTTTGATCGATTCTAGAATTGTAGCTAAAGTTTCTCTGACTGTCGGCTGACTTCCGATTGCATCATCTACATAAATATTCTCATCTAAAAGCTCCACAGTTGCAGGATAGACATCTCTATATTTTTTCACGTGGTGTCTAATAGTCGCGGCTAAGAGAAACGGGCTACTGTTTATCACAAATAACACTCGAGTAAATCTATATATATTAAGGGGGATGTTTTCATCAAGGGAAAAATCGGAGAATAGAAATCTAGTTACATCTCGGTCCCTTTCATCTATGACAATTTGCAAAAAGGCCTGTCTGATGTCTGCAGTAAATGCAACAGGATTATATCTAAACTTTAATAGGATGTCGAATATCTCAGGGTATAAATTAGGTCCAACATGAAGACAATCATTTAGAGAAGTCGAGCCTGGGGGATGCGATGACGCACCAAAGACGATACGTAATTTGCTCGTGGTTCGATCCTGGCGTATTACTTCTCTATGTGGCAAGTAAAATGTAACGTTTTCCTCACCTAGAACATCTGTTACTGGTTCAATGGTATTTTGATTTAAACAATCCTGTATTACATTTTGGTATTCAAGAGAAATAGGTCTCGATTTCTTATAAACCGTTTCCTAAGACGATCGAACCTTTGTTTTGCGATTTCCCAATTATCATTCAAATCTAAAGTGTCACATTTCCAAGGCAATCTAAATTTGTAGCGAGAGTTTCCGTATGTTATATTGGATTCGAAATGCTTAATTACTTCACTTTCGGTTAAATCTAAGTTTTCTTTCTCACTAATAAGTCCTGAATTTTCTAGACACCAAAATTTTGTTATTTGCTTAAAAATATAATCTTTCCCTACAACAACATTGAATGATAAAGAGACTTCATTGTGACTTTCCTTTTCTTGTAAACACCAACCAAAAATAGTTTCAACTGCGACAAGATTTCTATTTAAACGCTTAATGTGTCCCATAACTATATCATAATAATAGTCTGCTACGATTAAAATTCCAATTGATTCCTCACTATCGAGCGAATCTGAGAGTGTCAAATTCTTTAGTTGACGAATTTGTCTAATTTCTTCTAATTTAGGAGCCGGAATGTTTGAGCCTGATATTTGATCAGTTACCAGTAATTCAACTTCTATTCTAGAATCAGAAGAATTTTTATGTTCCAAACTCAATTTAACCACGTCATAATTTTTTTGAAGAGGGGTAGTGTTCCCAAAGGTGTAAACAGTTAATTTTTCTTTCCTAATTACTTCGAGATTTAATTAGTTAGTTAATTCGCGAGTGACAAAACTTCTCATGGATCCTGAATCAAGAAGGAGCCTGGCAAACATTTTTTCGTTTCCCGCTTTAATTTTTATCGTGCAGGTCTGCAAAAGTATTACATTGTTAACATGCGAAACGGCGGAAACAATTTTTCCATTTTGCGATTCAACTTGTGTTTCAGTTTCTGAAATAGAAGAAACTTCACATTTATCAGATTCCGAATTTTTGACAGCTCCATTTGATTTGAAACAAATCCCCTCAAAGTGCTTTCCCCCACAAATCCTGCAAGCCTTTGTTTGTCGATAGGGGCAAGATGCAATTTTATGTTTCAAAGACCTGCACAAAATACATCTATTGCTTTGTTTTAAAATGTCTCTTTTTTTCATTTGCTGTAAACTTTTCACAGTTTTCTGATAAATGTTCTTGAGAACAAAAAATGCACTTTTGATTTGGCAATGTAGCTATAAATTCGTGTGTGCTGACCGACGGTTTTTGTTTTGATTATTTGTTAAAGTCTTTTCTTTTAACATTAGAATTCCATTTATACTTTGAATCATATTTGTTATACGTGTTCTTGGATTCTGGAAGTTGTGGTTTTGATTTCTGAGAACGCGACAAACAGGATATTTTTTCACGGGATTCTATTTCAGTCTGTAAGAAATTAAGAAGTGTCTAAACTAAAGGTTGGACTATTTCCGTTAGTACGATGGAACTCCAAAGCAATATCGTTGGGAATGATTTTCATCAAAACCGGAATTAACATGTTAGAATAAGACTAATTTTACACCGAGAGAGGAGAGACTTCTAATTTGAACAATTATTGTGTCATATAATTTTCTTAATTTTGTTACATCACTCGAGCCTTGCACAGGGTTTAAATTCAACAGGTTTGACATGTGCGTATTTATTATCAAATGGGTTTGGCCAAATCTGTTGGTAAGAATTTCTACAGACGAATCATAATTGGATTCTGAAATCGAAAATCCATCGATAGAACTTAAAGAATTTCCTCCCAAATAGGATTTTAAATAGTTAAACTATTCTATTTTTGAAAGTGTTGAATTTTCGTGAATTGTAATTTTAAATGAGTTCCAAAAATTACTCCATTTATTATAATCTCCATAAAATTTTTGTATTGACATTTTAGGTAATTTAACATTATTTTCAAATTCCTTTTCTTTTTTACTTCCGATTTCTAAACATGAGTAGTTAGAAGTATTTAAGTTCACATTTTGAGCTTCAACGCTCTTCAAATAACGTTTGATTTTTGATTTCGTTATTATTATTTTATCACTGTATTCTATGGAAGTTTTAATATCTGATTCTAATTTAGTATCATCATCTTTA